>OY726521.1:6622281-6952985 GCA_963383655.1 Bathymodiolus septemdierum
TAGTAGTAGGTGTTGTACATTGAATGATTTTATATTTTACACTGTGGTAGTAGTAGTTGTACAGGATGATTTTATATTTTTACACTGTGGTAGTAGTAGTTGTAACATGATGATTTTATATTTTTACACTGTGGTAGTAGTAGTTGTACATGGATGATTTTATATTTTTACACTGTGGTAGTAGTAGTTGTACATGATGATTTTATATTTTTACACTGTGGTAGTAGTAGTTGTACATGATGATTTTATATTTTTACACTGTGGTAGTAGTAGTTGTACATGATGATTTTATATTTTTACACTGTGGTAGTAGTAGTTGTACATGATGATTTTATATTTTTACACTGTGGTAGTAGTAGTTGTACATGATGATTTTATATTTTTACACTGTGGTAGTAGTAGTTGTACATGATGATTTTATATTTTTACACTGTGGTAGTAGTAGTTGTACATGATGATTTTATATTTTTACACTGTGGTAGTAGTAGTTGTACATGATGATTTTATATTTTTACACTGTGGTAGTAGTAGTTGTACATGATGATTTTATATTTTTACACTGTGGTAGTAGTAGTTGTACATGATGATTTTATATTTTTACACTGTGGTAGTAGTAGTTGTACATGATGATTTTATATTTTTACACTGTGGTAGTAGTAGTTGTACATGATGATTTTATATTTTTACACTGTGGTAGTAGTAGTTGTACATGATGATTTTATATTTTTACACTGTGGTAGTAGTAGTTGTACATGATGATTTTATATTTTTACACTGTGGTAGTAGTAGTTGTACATGATGATTTTATATTTTTACACTGTGGTAGTAGTAGTTGTACATGATGATTTTATATTTTTACACTGTGGTAGTAGTAGTTGTACATGATGATTTTATATTTTTACACTGTGGTAGTAGTAGTTGTACATGATGATTTTATATTTTTACACTGTGGTAGTAGTAGTTGTACATGATGATTTTATATTTTTACACTGTGGTAGTAGTAGTTGTACATGATGATTTTATATTTTTACACTGTGGTAGTAGTAGTTGTACATGATGATTTTATATTTTTACACTGTGGTAGTAGTAGTTGTACATGATGATTTTATATTTTTACACTGTGGTAGTAGTAGTTGTACATGATGATTTTATATTTTTACACTGTGGTAGTAGTAGTTGTACATGATGATTTTATATTTTTACACTGTGGTAGTAGTAGTTGTACATGATGATTTTATATTTGTACACTGTGGTAGTAGTAGTTGTACATGATGATTTTATATTTTTACACTGTGGTAGTAGTAGTTGTACATGATGATTTTATATTTTTACACTGTGGTAGTAGTAGTTGTACATGATGATTTTATATTTTTACACTGTGGTAGTAGTAGTTGTACATGATGATTTTATATTTTTACACTGTGGTAGTAGTAGTTGTACATGATGATTTTATATTTTTACACTGTGGTAGTAGTAGTTGTACATGATGATTTTATATTTTTACACTGTGGTAGTAGTAGTTGTACATGATGATTTTATATTTTTACACTGTGGTAGTAGTAGTTGTACATGATGATTTTATATTTTTACACTGTGGTAGTAGTAGTTGTACATGATGATTTTATATTTTTACACTGTGGTAGTAGTAGTTGTACATGATGATTTTATATTTTTACACTGTGGTAGTAGTAGTTGTACATGATGATTTTATATTTTTACACTGTGGTAGTAGTAGTTGTACATGATGATTTTATATTTTTACACTGTGGTAGTAGTAGTTGTACATGATTATTTTATATTTTTACACTGTGGTAGTAGTAGTTGTACATGATTATTTTATATTTTTACACTGTGGTAGTAGTAGTTGTACATGATGATTTTATATTTTTACACTGTGGTAGTAGTAGTTGTACATGATGATTTTATATTTTTACACTGTGGTAGTAGTAGTTGTACATGATTATTTTATATTTTTACACTGTGGTAGTAGTAGTTGTACATGATGATTTTATATTTTTACACTGTGGTAGTAGTAGTTGTACATGATGATTTTATATTTTTACACTGTGGTAGTAGTAGTTGTACATGATGATTTTATATTTGTACACTGTGGTAGTAGTAGTTGTACATGATGATTTTATATTTTTACACTGTGGTAGTAGTAGTTGTACATGATGATTTTATATTTTTACACTGTGGTAGTAGTAGTTGTACATGATGATTTTATATTTTTACACTGTGGTAGTAGTAGTTGTACATGATGATTTTATATTTTTACACTGTGGTAGTAGTAGTTGTACATGATGATTTTATATTTTTACACTGTGGTAGTAGTAGTTGTACATGATGATTTTATATTTTTACACTGTGGTAGTAGTAGTTGTAGATGATGATTTTATATTTGTACACTGTGGTAGTAGTAGTTGTACATGATGATTTTATATTTTTACACTGTGGTAGTAGTAGTTGTAGATGATGATTTTATATTTTTACACTGTGGTAGTAGTAGTTGTACATGATGATTTTATATTTTTACACTGTGGTAGTAGTAGTTGTACATGATGATTTTATATTTTTACACTGTGGTAGTAGTAGTTGTACATGATGATTTTATATTTTTGCACTGTGGTTGTAGTAGTTGTACATGATGATTTTATATTTTTACACTGTGGTAGTAGTAGTTGTACATGATGATTTTATATTTTTATACTGTGGTAGTAGTAGTTGTACATGATGATTTTATATTTTTGTACTGTGGTAGTAGTAGTTGTACATGATGATTTTATATTTTTACACTGTGGTAGTAGTAGTTGTACATGATGATTTTATATTTTTACACTGTGGTAGTAGTAGTTGTACATGATGATTTTATATTTTTACACTGTGGTAGTAGTAGTTGTACATGATGATTTTATATTTTTACACTGTGGTAGTAGTAGTTGTACATGATGATTTTATATTTTTGTACTGTGGTAGTAGTAGTTGTACATGATGATTTTATATTTTTACACTGTGGTAGTAGTAGTTGTACATGATGATTTTATATTTGTACACTGTGGTAGTAGTAGTTGTACATGATGATTTTATATTTTTACACTGTGGTAGTAGTAGTTGTACATGATGATTTTATATTTGTACACTGTGGTAGTAGTAGTTGTACATGATGATTTTATATTTTTACACTGTGGTAGTAGTAGTTGTACATGATGATTTTATATTTTTATACTGTGGTAGTAGTAGTTGTACATGATGATTTTATATTTTTACACTGTGGTAGTAGTAGTTGTACATGATGATTTTATATTTGTACACTGTGGTAGTAGTAGTTGTACATGATGATTTTATATTTTTACACTGTGGTTGTAGTAGTTGTACATGATGATTTTATATTTTTACACTGTGGTAGTAGTAGTTGTACTTGATGATTTTATATGTTTACACTGTGGTAGTAGTTGTAACGATGGTAATGTAAGATCCAACTGGAAACTTCTATATTTAAACACTAAATAAAATGAAAATATATAAAAGAAGTGGCGATGAGTGCTTGCCGTTTATAAAGCTCATCCGTAGTGCATATATATTAATATTATATTTCTTAAACCTAGTCCACAACAAAAACATTTATATAGAGTCTTTGATACCATTGTGAGATGGTAACGGTCATTCCATACTTGGAAACTCCTTAGGAACAGGACACAATTACTTATTTCATTGAAGTATCAAACACAGTAATTTTTCGTTTGGCAAATAAAAAAGGATGAAATAAATAAATTATTTAAAAAAAAACACATTCACGTACTATTTAAAAAGTAAAACCTATAAATAAACCATTTTCATTAAATATTTACATTAAATCCCAGTTTGGTATAAATTCTTGTACATCAGCAAACATTCTATTCCACTGTCTTCTAAACATGGGTTCAAAGGTCGCATCATCTTCTAATATCAACACTCGTTTGTATCCTTTGGCTTCTATCTATGTTATTGTAAATAATATAATAATACAAATTATTATTGTCATCAGTAAAGATATGCAGTGGGCTACCGACGACAACTCGTAATGCAACATATGTTAATTTCTGAGAAGTGCGGGTTGAATATCATCAAGACGTTGAGTCCAAAGGATGGTTTTGTGCTTAGTGTATATTGTACAACAAGTGAGCGCTTTATTATTTAATTACAAACTATATATAGCCCATGAGCTTTCTGGAACAATAATATAGCATACAAAAATACATCTCTGGTTTACTTTAAAAGAATAATAAACGGGAAGACGAAATCATAGAGAACAGGCTTAGATGTCAAAACTTTTTCTTTTGGCCATTGTGTTTTCTATTCTTCTTTCATTTACGGATTCTGATTACCCCTTTGGTATCTTCAAACTCTTCCAAACTACCAAATTAATCTGCAACTAGGTATGTATTTTATTCTAAAACCATTACATAGTACGTTGCATGGTCGGCACACCCTCCTTCTTTATTCGTGCATGACTTATCACCGGATGTTTAACATGAGTAAAACGACGGGTGCCACTGTCCACCCTGGCATATAGTGGGGTTAGTTTGGTCAGTCTATAAGTCTAGTGGCATATTGTTTGTCTTTTCGAACCCGTACATGGCGAGGTGTACTAGATAAAACGTTATGTGATAGAAGTTTGTGAGTGACTAGCGACAAGTCCGTGGTTTTCATTGAGTTCTCCGGTTTCCTCCACCAATAAAACAGATATAACTGAAATATTGTTAAAAATGGCGCTAAACACCATAAACCAAACGAAACCTTTTCGTCTTTCGTCTTTGGCAATTTTCTTGTCTATTGTCCTTCGATTTATGGATTCTGATTACTCCTTTGGTATCATTACACTTTTCTGATGACTACAGAATTAATATTGGTCGAACAGTTTTCTGTGCTTAGAATTGAAAACAATGAAAAACTAGATGTGTTGGAACGACATGAATGTCCCCGCCGTGAATATTAAGGAGGCTCGCAAATTGTTCACCCTTTTTTAATTCCCTCAGTAATAGGTTAAGAATAACAAATACATTTCAAAGTTGATCTGTAACTTATGATTATACACTCTCATACCAAAAATCAAGTCAATATCTCAAATCATAGTGAAATAAAGTGGTGACAACTAAATATTTGGCCAAATTTCAAAGTCCAAGGGCCATAACTCGACCAAAAATCATTGGCCCGGAACGAAATGTAAACTTGATCTGTAACTCATCATTATACACTCATATACCAAACATCAAGTCAATATCTCAAATCATACCGAAAAAAAGTGGTGACAACTAAATATTTGACCAAATTTCAAAGCCCAAGGGCCATAACTCCGCCAAAAAGCATTGGACCGGAACAAAGCGTAAATTTGATCTGTAACTTTTCATTATACACCCACATACCACATATCAAGTCAATTTCTCAAAGCATAGCGAAAAAAAGTGGTCGCAACTGTTTTATTTCGGAATTACGGACATTGGTAACACTATATGTCCCAGCCACTAAGTGGCGGGGACATAAAAAGTGTCAGAAGTTCTGCCTTCTTCTGGAAACGAAGCATGCATGGAGATACTTACATCTTTCCAGATAAAATAATGACTGAGTGAGCATCCTATTTCACCATACTTCATAGGTCTGAAATGAAACACAATTGACTAACTAACCAAAGATCATTTGAGGTTCCAAATACTGGTTGGTTAGGAATCAGGTTAATGTGTCCGAGTGGTGCGACAACGGACTGTTGTTTCAGTGCACTAGCACTATACAAATCCAACTAAGTGTGTTGGATTAGTACAAAACGGGCTTCATCATCATATTATTGAAAATTAACTTATTATCGCCATGATATAGCTGAAAAATTGCTGAGTTGGTGTTAATCAACAATCACTCACTCATACATTCACTATATTAAGTAAAATTACATTTTTGAGTACACTCTGTTCTTGTTTTGATAAACCTTTTGATTTCGTTAAATGTAGACATTTTTTGTTGTGTTATTATTTGCATCCTTTCAAACCATTATTTACAACATAAGTATATTATAGTTTGTTTTACCATTAAGCTGCAACTACATTGTTTTTGTACTGTAGCTTTTATAACTCCCTAAATACCGTCTACTAGTAGCGTAATTTACATTACTCCTCGAGATATGAAAATATTTGTTAATTTACTCCCAAGTGTGTATTAAATGTATATATTTGCCGAACCTTTATGGAACAAAGGAAGGTAGTTATTAAACATCAAAGTGTCGTGAACTTATTTCACCTGTTTTTATTACAACATTTAATAATAACATTTTAATGATCAGCAAATCCATGTTTCCTCTAACTTCATTCACACCAGGTTGGGTGGCGGGGTCAAGGTGTATATCATGACTCAGTAAATTATCAGGTAAATCGTGACATCCAGACTTAATGGAGAAGAAAAATGAACAAATATAACAAACTGATCGGTTAATCCACTTGTCTGTGGGCCTTAACACCTGAAGTGTAGTGGGTATCGTGAATCTAATCTACGTTATTGTTGTTAGGCAAATTTACACCTAAGCCATAGACAACCTCTCTAATGTGTTATTTACACCAAATCAATGGATTTTTTGATGAGGTACGTACATCAAATTCAAGAGTTTATTGTCTAAGTATTTATACCGTCTTACGCGGGAGAAGGTAACGATTATCACGTTTCAAGTAACTATTATTACATTACTTCCGTTTTTCATTGAAATGTTACAATATGAATGGTTATGAAGTGGTCACATGATTATAAAAGAGATGTTTCACATCCCAATGAAACTCAAATCCGAACTTGCACGTGCCTTCATGACGACGTCAGATGTAAACAATCAATTGCGTAGTAATTTCCAACAGCAAATAATCTAACACAAATAAAATTCACAACGAAAAATTCAACTATATTAAATTTTAGTGTGATTTAATGTTGAAAATGTAGTTCGATCAATGCTTTCATACCCCAATGAAACTTCAAAAGAATGCATTCAATTCTTAATAATCAGTCATAATGGATAAAGAAAACAAACAAGAAAACGTTCATACGATGTATCCCCATTTGACCTATGAATTTCTGATTCATGAATCCATAACAGGACTGGGTTGTACAAACCTTAATAATTAAATTTAAGTGTCAATTAAAAGTTAATTGATAGGTAGAATTACTTGAAATGTACATTAAATTAACTTACATTTAAAGTTTAATTGAGACTTAGATTGAATAGAGGTTCGTGCAACTCAGGTTATAAACTGCCTACATATATGCATTTTAAAAATATAATAAATGTTACATTTTTTGCAAAAAATCGATTGATTGATTGATTGATTGATTGGTGTTTAACGTCCAGCGAGCAATTTTTCAGCTATATTCAGGACGAGAACATTAAAAAGTTTAAACGCCACGGGACTCGAAACAAAGAAAGGTGATGGGTAGGGACGGATAATTTAGCCAGTGCGACAGGTTTCCTATGGACCACTCATCATGAGCATAATGCTCATAATGAGCTGTAACACTGGATTATTTAACGTGCGGAGAGGTTGGCAATCTCTCAACACGGGACCTCAGTTTTATTTACGTCTCATCCGAAGGACGGGTTGGTTGTGAATTTATACATGCCGGACGCCCCTTCAAGCCGAAGAAGCTCTCGGTCCCATTTCTATAACCGGGGTTCCCGCGGGGTTGACTCCTTTTAGAGGACTAGTGCCTCTAGGGCGGAGAAACCTGGTGCCTATTCTACCCCCGGCACACCCTCTGGCAGGGGGGGGGCAAAATTCGAATAAAACATTTGTTTGTCCACACATGTTTATACAAAAAAATATAGTAACAATGTTTAATAGTTATAAACGCAGTTACAAGGGAAACAATAAACAAGCACTCCAAATAATCAAAAATGGCAGAATTAATTCATTTATATCTCTCATACAAATACAAAATAATGTTTTTATCAAATATTTCATTGTATAGAATACCTTCTATGATATGGGTCTAGATATCCTGGAAGCATTTTAACACCAGAATCTTCAAGATACTTGTCAGTGATCTCCCTTCAAAGAAATATGTAGATGTAATTAAACGAAGGTACCGATACACAGTGTCTTAAGTCTACAATATGTAAACAACTTAATATTCTTTTAAAACATAACTTTTGCTTGAGAAAAAAAGAATGATCCATGAGAGTCGCTAGATGGATATACATTCTTTACACCACTTGAACGATAGATATATAATTTGTACGTGGTTATCATAACAACGACAAATGGAGAAAAAAAACCACACACACATAATGTTATCAAAATATTACATATGTTGAACAAAGGAATCATTATTCGCACGATTTGTCCACTCTCAAATCTACAGACGAAACAAATGAATGGATAGTTTGTGTGACATGATGTCATTTAACTATTGATACCATGTGTTAAAATAGAAGCATGGTTTACTAATATAAACTTTATCATATACCATTAAAGGTGTCTAGATTTAATTTTGTTTTTATTCTGTTGGTTAACAATATGTATATATGTAACAGTTGTCAATGTGAAATCACTTATACAATCTATATACGAGTTTAAAACTAAAATGCATATCACATCATTCCAATAAGGTTTTGTTTTCACGTAAACTTACAGTTTTAATAAAAGAACGAAACTTGAAGACTTACTTGCCATCTACAGCATCCCAGAATGTCACGTTTAATCTTAACTTTTTGAAAGTTTCCTCTAAAATTCTTCTCTTTTCTGGTCTACGCTTCAGATTAATTACATAAATCTGCAATAAAATTAGTAATTATTTCATTCTTTTTTGTAAGTAACTGGAGTCCACCATTTTTATCATTTGTGACATTTAGATAAATAATCTAAGGTATTTATTGTATTATACTTTACACTTTAAATCATTTCACAACATTCGTGTCATGTTACAGCACAAAATGTTATGGCTATCACGACTTCGCTTACTTGGAAGGATATTAACTCTAAACGACAAAAACTGCGCCTTCCGAACTCGAAAAATATGCTACCGATAAGAAACTCTAAGAAGAGTTTGAAGATACCAAAGATGTAATCAGGACAAACACAAACAACTAAAGATCCAACTATACGAACCTCACTAAAAACCGGGGGTGAACTCAGGTGCTCCGGAAGGGTTAACAGTTCATCACCCGTGTTACTGTTAAGCGACACGAACATCATGTGATATGTACATCATGTTGGACACCAATATACGTAAATAAATACAAATAACATAAATAAATACAAATAACATAAATAAATACAAATAACGTAAATAAATACAAATAACATAAATAAATACAAATAACGTAAATAAATACAAATAACATAAATAAATACAAATAACGTAAATAAATACAAATAACATAAATAAATACAAATAACGTAAATAAATACAAATAACATAAATAAAACATGAACACCTTATTAAACGAATGTGGTTCAAACGAATCGAACATAGATTTTACGTGGAAATCTTGGCGGACATCACAACACGGTACAAAAAACTTGATGACATAATTTGACAACATGAACAACACGAACCACACTAAAACAAGTACAAAAAGGGGAATAACTCAGGTGCTTCGAAACATACTTTAAGCAAACTTTATTAAAAAGTACTGGAGGGAAAACATGTTTGATATGTAGAAAAAGTAATGGAATTATCAAGCATTTCCTCTCCGAATGCGGGGTACTATCAAAAATTAGAAATTCAATTTTCAATGAACATGCAAAAAATCTTAAGGAAATAATGCAATACCTGGGTTTTATAGAGTAATCAACAGAAATTAAAATGCAAATACTCTTAGATATAACAATGCTCAACAAAGCACAACAAATAAAGAAAATCACACTGATTATATTGTGTATGTCCCCTGTCCATCCTATTATACAACACCAGATACATGCTTTCTGATGGATAGACAAAATGAACATTCTAAAGTAGTCATGGAATGTAATGATTAAAGTTGAGCTTATACGGAATGATATAGTAAGGATAGACCTGAAGTGTATAAAGATATATATATATATTTAAATTTGAAATAGATTAAAACACAACTTCAAAATTCAGCACAGTATAAGCCTAGAGAGCTACACATGCCGTAAAGAATTTCCAGTATGGTTTCTCTTTAAAGGCGGTCAATATATAGAGATATGGTAGGGTAACACCCTGAGTTCATCCCCGGTTGTTAGTGGGGTTTGTGTTGCTCCATCTATTGTTTTATGTGTAATGTTTTGCAGTTTGTCCTTTTGTCCTTTTTCTTTTAGCCATTGTCTTGTCTGTCCTTCTTCAACTTATGGCTTCTGATTGCCCCTTTGGTATATTCAAGCTTCTCGTAGAAACCCTGTGATACGTCATGAATGAGGAAAACACCGGAAAGTGCTTATGATAAGTGGAACATATCATCAAGACATTTCTTCTTCGATTGTTCCCATTATTCAAATATAAGACATACATTGTTTCAAAATCTCAACAGGCTACCTAATTATTGTGCTTTAGACCTTACACTTTTGACCTGTGGTAATCATACACTCCCGAATGAACAGAACGAAATTATTTTTAAGCATGTGTTTGAATATATAAAGAGGTCTGAAAGGTTTCTTGTTGTCTAGTTGTTCACCAAAACAACAATCGCACACATCGTCACCACTAACCCTCTCTCTTATTCCTTTCTTCATTCTCTGTTTTAGTTCAATCTACACATATTAATGTAAGAAATATTTATATACATGCATGCGCTATCAAATAATGTTGTAACTTATTGTATATAGGAGAAGACTTCATAAGTTTGTTTAACTTGTGTGTTATCCTTTTTGCACATTTGAGCAAATAAAATATGCTTAAACTAAAACAGTTTTGGTTTTAATATATATAGAAAAACATGACACATATTATTTAAAAACAATTTAACAGTTATATTTTTATACTTCAAACCTTATCAAATCCCATCTTGTCAGGTGTAAACATTTGTACAGATTCAGGTGGATATACTGAAACAAACAATTATATATATATATATACTAAAACAAACAATTATATATATATGATTTTAGCTAATTCATTTAGTATAAAAGAAATCATGCTAAAAACCAAAATATTCATCGAATCAACCTAGTATGTCCTTGATTTGTGTCATAATTGTTGTTGTGAGTGGATGTCGACCTTTTGTTTTTCTTTAGTCTAGGTGTGATAACAATACATCTCCATATACAATCCAATTTAAGAAGAGATTTTATAATCAGTAATCTACCTAATGTACAATTGAGAATTCTTAACATAAATATAGAATAACGTTAGAAATATTATTATAATTGAAAACATGTTACTTCTCACACATGTGTCCATAATGTATAAAATGATAAGTTTATCTATGAAATGGGCATCCTGTTTTATAGCATAGAAAATAATAATTGACGTAAATGTTAAATTAGTTTAACACCACCACTTTCAATTCAAGTGCCTGTACGAAGCAAGGTAAGCGGACTGTCATGTATATGTGTTAGCGGTATCGAGTTTATCTCAGTTTCTACCATTTTTAATGCCATAGAAGTTTACTATCTAAAGTCAGTAATAATTCATAATTGCAATGAAATAAAATAAAATGCAATAACCTATCATTAAATTGAAATTTTAAACAAACTTTGCATTTTATGTCATCGCCACTTTAACATGAGAATTTAAATGTAAATTTGTGTTTATTCTTACGATCTACTGTATCGCTACATCCTTCCTTAGAACAGCTGCCTTCAATGTCCTCAGCAGCAATACCTACAAATAACAGAGAGATAAAGAAGATACAAAGTAAATGTCAGACTATGCCACACTATTGTCCAGTTATCTAGAATTCTGAGTCCACGTAGCTATGCGAAATAAATGTATGGATGGGTCATATCAACGTCTATTTATTCTGAGTCTACCTTGCAATGCTAAATAAAGGTCTGACTAGGTCATATCAACGTCTATTTATTTAGAATTCTGAGTCTACCTAACAATGCTAAATAAAGATCTGACTAGGTGTATCAAAGTCTATTTATTTAGAATTCTGAGTCTACCTAGCAATGCTAAATAAAGGTCTGACTAGGTGTATCAAAGTCTATTTACTTAGAATTCTGAGTCTACCTAGCAATGCTAAATAAAGGTCTGACTAGGTGTATCAAAGTCTATTTACTTAGAACTCTGAGTCTACCTAACAATGCTAAATAAAGGTCTGACTAGGTGATATCAAAGTCTATTTATTTAGAATTCTGAGTCTACCTAGCAATGCTAAATAAAGGTCTGACTAGGTGTATCAAAGTCTATTTATTTAGAACTCTGAGTCTACCTAGCAATGCTAAATAAAGGTCTGACTAGGTGTATCAAAGTCTATTTATTTAGAACTCTGAGTCTACCTAGCAATGCTAGATAAAGGTCTGACTAGGTGTATCAAAGTCTATTTATTTAGAACTCTGAGTCTACCTAGCAATGCTAAATAAAGGTCTGACTAGGTGTATCAAAGTCTATTTATTTAGAACTCTGAGTCTACCTAGCAATGCTAAATAAAGGTATATAATTAGTAGGAGTCTGAGTTCACGTTGTACTAGGGACGGTTCCTAGAGCTCAACTCACAGAGCTGCTCCAATGTGGAGGATAGGAGGTGCCTTCTCGATGGGAGTTGGTCAGGTTTGTTAAATCCATATCTAGGCTTTTTATTTTGTAATTCGATGCGCCTGACCATGAACCAGTGGGTAACGTGTCAGGAGAGTAACACGCTACCTGCACATTAAGGACATTTGACACGCTACCTGTACATTACGGACATTTGACACGCTCCCTGTACATTAAGGACATTTGACACGCTCACTGCACAATAAGGACATTTGACACGCTATCTGCACATTAAGGACATTTGTTTTGATTTCGACATATATACAGACATATACGCTACAATGGGCTACATTTTTCCTCCCTACCCACATTTTTCCAGATGGAGTCAACAATTGTTGTCCCGGTTGTCTTATCCCTCTGTAATTTTGTAGACATTTTTCAAATTGTTCTAGTCCGGAATTTGCATTACATATTTGTAGCTTGACGTTAGGCAACCAACAATAAACCACGTGATTGTACCGGCAAAAATCTCAATAACGCGAAACGCGAAAAATGAAAAAGAAAAAAACAAAAAAACGAAAAACAGATTTAAATGTTTAACAATGCAAACTATTACAATATTTGTATTAAAAACAAAATGCCTCGAAGTGCATAAAAATCTACATCAACCACACGCAAACTCCGCTTAGGGAATTATGTTTAAACTTTTAACCTTTTAGAACGATAACTTTAATACATTATCAGTTCATAAAGGTCTGTATATTAATATTTTAATAATTCATTTAATAGCGAGCATCGCAAGATGCGAGTTAAACGGTAACATGTGTGTAAGGAGATGAATCAATATATGATCAATATCAACCGGAAATGAATTCTAAGTTTCGGCATAGAATGGACAATCGGAGTGAAGTACAGGAAATAACCTTTTAATTTGAATAAAAAATAACTATCCAGTTTAAAAATAACCCCCCAAAAAATAGAAAGGAAACCATACAGCTTCTTTACATGAAACGATTAATTTATTTAAAAAATGGACAATCGTTAGACCTTCTTGTTTCGCCCCTAAAGAACGATCGGCTCTAAAAAAAAAGTTGTCCCCGATATATCTCGGCCCTAAAACAAAGTCGTCCCCGATATATCTTGCCCCAAAAATCTCCTTTGCAATAGAATTTACTGGGTAAGTCGAATTGAAGAACAAAGAAAAATAATCAAGAATAATGAAGAAAAGAACCCAAAACTACTATTTGTACATGTACATGTCTATGCGTAGATGCGATGCTCGTCTGTAGGCTGTGCCTAATCCATATTAATTTGATATATTTGAGCACAATAAATCAAATTAGTGTATTTGATCGAATCCTATCAGAAAACAAAATATATACAAGTTCGCATATAATTCAGAACAAAGTTATATTAATTACTCAGTTAGGGCTACATGACACGTGTAGGACGAATGGTAATGGAAATATATAACCTCTACCTGAATACAACCTTGAATGATATAGACATCACTGGCATACCACGTACCAAATAGATGTAATATAGACATCACTGGCATACCACGTACCAAATAGATGTAATATAGACATCACTGGCATACCACGTACCAAATAGATGTAATATAGACATCACTGGCATACCACGTACCAAATAGATGTAATATAGACATCACTGGCATACCCCGTACCAAATAGATGTAATATAGACATCAATGGCATACCACGTACCAAATAGATGTAATATAGACATCACTGACATACCACGTACCAAATAGATGTAATATAGACATCACTGGCATACCCCGTACCAAATAGATGTAATATAGACATCACTGGCATACCACGTACCAAATAAATGTAATATAGACATCACTGGCATACCCCGTACCAAATAGATGTAATATAGACATCAATGGCATACCATGTACCAAATAGATGTAATATAGACATCACTGACATACCACGTACCAAATAAATGTAATATAGACATCACTGGCATACCCCGTACCAAATAGATATAATATAGACATCAATGGCATACCACGTACCAAATAGATGTAATATAGACATCACTGGCATACCACGTACCAAATAAATGTAATATAGACATCACTGGCATACCCCGTACCAAATAGATGTAATATAGACATCACTGGCATACCACGTACCAAATAGATGTAATATAGACATCAATGGCATACCACGTACCAAATAGATGTAATATAGACATCAATGGCATACCACGTACCAAATAGATGTAATATAGACATCACTGACATACCACGTACCAAATAAATGTAATATAGACATCACTGACATACCACGTACCAAATAGATGTAATATAGACATCAATGGCATACCACGTACCAAATAGATGTAATATAGACATCACTGACATACCACGTACCAAATAGATGTAATATAGACATCACTGACATACCACGTACCAAATAGATGTAATATAGACATCAATGGCATACCACGTACCAAATAGATGTAATATAGACATCACTGGCATACCACGTACCAAATAGATGTAATATAGACATCACTGGCATACCACGTACCAAATAGATGTAATATAGACATCACTGGCATACCACGTACCAAATAGATGTAATATAGACATCACTGGCATACCACGTACCAAATAGATGTAATATAGACATCACTGGCATACCCCGTACCAAATAGATGTAATATAGACATCACTGGCATACCACGTACCAAATAGATGTAATATAGACATCACTGGCATACCACGTACCAAATAGATGTAATATAGACATCACTGACATACTACGTACCAAATAGATGTAATATAGACATCACTGACATACCACGTACCAAATAGATGTAATATAGACATCAATGGCATACCCCGTACCAAATAGATGTAATATAGACATCACTGACATACCACGTACCAAATAGATGTAATATAGACATCACTGGCATACCACGTACCAAATAGATGTAATATAGACATCACTGGCATACCCCGTACCAAATAGATGTAATATAGACATCACTGGCATACCACGTACCAAATAGATGTAATATAGACATCACTGGCATACCACGTACCAAATAGATGTAATATAGACATCACTGACATACCACGTACCAAATAGATGTAATATAGACATCACTGACATACCATGTACCAAATAGATGTAATATAGACATCAATGGCATACCACGTACCAAATAGATGTAATATAGACATCACTGACATACCACGTACCAAATAGATGTAATATAGACATCACTGACATACCACGTACCAAATAGATGTAATATAGACATCATTGACATACCACGTACCAAATAGATGTAATATAGACATCACTGGCATACCCCACACCAAATAGATGTAATATAGACATCACTGACATACCACGTACCAAATAGATGTAATATAGACATCACTGGCATACCACGTACCAAATAGATGTAATATAGACATCACTGGCATACCCCACACCAAATAGATGTAATATAGACATCACTGGCATACCACGTACCAAATAGATGTAATATAGACATCACTGACATACCACGTACCAAATAGATGTAATATAGACATCAATGGCATACCACGTACCAAATAGATGTAATATAGACATCACTGACATACCACGTACCAAATAGATGTAATATAGACATCACTGACATACCATGTACCAAATAGATGTAATATAGACATCACTGACATACCACGTACCAAATAGATGTAATATAGACATCACTGGCATACCACGTACCAAATAGATGTAATATAGACATCAATGGCATACCACGTACCAAATAGATGTAATATAGACATCACTGGCATACCACGTACCAAATAGATGTAATATAGACATCACTGGCATACCACGTACCAAATAGATGTAATATAGACATCAATGGCATACCACGTACCAAATAGATGTAATATAGACATCAATGGCATACCACGTACCAAATAGATGTAATATAGACATCACTGGCATACCACGTACCAAATAGATGTAATATAGACATCACTGGCATACCACGTACCAAATAGATGTAATATAGACATCACTGGCATACCACGTACCAAATAGATGTAATATAGACTTCACTGGCATACCCCGTACCAAATAGATGTAATATAGACATCACTGGCATACCACGTACCAAATAGATGTAATATAGACATCACTGGCATACCCCGTACCAAATAGATGTAATATAGACATCACTGGCATACCACGTACCAAATAGATGTAATATAGACATCACTGGCATACCACGTACCAAATAGATGTAATATAGACATCACTGGCATACCACGTACCAAATAGATGTAATATAGACATCACTGGCATACCACGTACCAAATAGATGTAATATAGACATCACTGGCATACCCCGTTCCAAATAGATGTAATATAGACATCACTGGCATACCACGTACCAAATAGATGTAATATAGACATCACTGGCATACCACGTACCAAATAGATGTAATATAGACATCACTGACATACCACGTACCAAATAGATGTAATATAGACATGAATGGCATACCACGTACCAAATAGATGTAATATAGACATCAATGGCATACCACGTACCAAATAGATGTAATATAGACATCACTGGCATACCATGTACCAAATAGATGTAATATAGACATCACTGGCATACCACGTACCAAATAGATGTAATATAGACATCACTGGCATACCACGTACCAAATAGATGTAATATAGACATCACTGGCATACCACGTACCAAATAGATGTAATATAGACATCACTGGCATACCCCGTACCAAATAGATGTAATATAGACATCACTGGCATACCACGTACCAAATAGATGTAATATAGACATCACTGGCATACCACGTACCAAATAGATGTAATATAGACATCACTGGCATACCCCGTACCAAATAGATGTAATATAGACATCACTGGCATACCACGTACCAAATAGATGTAATATAGACATCACTGGCATACCACGTACCAAATAGATGTAATATAGACATCACTGGCATACCCCGTACCAAATAGATGTAATATAGACATCACTGGCATACCACGTACCAAATAGATGTAATATAGACATCACTGGCATACCCCGTACCAAATAGATGTAATATAGACATCACTGGCATACCACGTACCAAATAGATGTAATATAGACATCACTGGCATACCACGTACCAAATAGATGTAATATAGACACCACTGGCATACCACGTACCAAATAGATGTAATATAGACATCACTGGCATACCACGTACCAAATAGATGTAATATAGACATCACTGGCATACCACGTACCAAATAGATGTAATATAGACATCACTGGCATACCACGTACCAAATAGATGTAATATAGACATCACTGGCATACCACGTACCAAATAGATGTAATATAGACATCAATGGCATACCACGTACCAAATAGATGTAATATAGACATCACTGGCATACCACGTACCAAATAGATGTAATATAGACATCACTGGCATACCACGTACCAAATAGATGTAATATAGACATCACTGGCATACCACGTACCAAATAGATGTAATATAGACATCACTGGCATACCACGTACCAAATAGATGTAATATAGACATCACTGGCATACCACGTACCAAATAGATGTAATATAGACATCACTGGCATACCACGTACCAAATAGATGTAATATAGACATCACTGGCATACCCCACACCAAATAGATGTAATATAGACATCACTGGCATACCACGTACCAAATAGATGTAATATAGACATCACTGGCATACCCCGTACCAAATAGATGTAATATAGACATCACTGGCATACCACGTACCAAATAGATGTAATATAGACATCACTGGCATACCACGTACCAAATAGATGTAATATAGACATCACTGGCATACCACGTACCAAATAGATGTAATATAGACATCACTGGCATACCACGTACCAAATAGATGTAACATAGACATCACTGGCATACCACGTACCAAATAGATGTAATATAGACATCACTGGCATACCACGTACCAAATAGATGTAATATAGACATCACTGGCATACCACGTACCAAATAGATGTAATATAGACATCACTGGCATACCACGTACCAAATAGATGTAATATAGACATCACTGGCATACCACGTACCAAATAGATGTAATATAGACATCACTGGCATACCCCGTACCAAATAGATGTAATATAGACATCACTGGCATACCACGTACCAAATAGATGTAATATAGACATCACTGGCATACCCCGTACCAAATAGATGTAATATAGACATCACTGGCATACCACGTACCAAATAGATGTAATATAGACATCACTGGCATACCACGTACAAATAGATGTAATATAGACATCACTGGCATACCACGTACCAAATAGATATAATATAGACATCACTGGCATACCACGTACCAAATAGATGTAATATAGACATCACTGGCATACCACGTACCAAATAGATGTAATATAGACATCACTGGCATACCACGTACCAAATAGATGTAATATAGACATCACTGGCATACCACGTACCAAATAGATGTAATATAGACATCACTGGCATACCACGTACCAAATAGATGTAATATAGACATCACTGGCATACCACGTACCAAATAGATGTAATATAGACATCACTGGAATACCACGTACCAAATAGATGTAATATATACATCACTGGCATACCACGTACCAAATAGATGTAATATAGACATCACTGGCATACCACGTACGAAATAGATGTAATATAGACATCAATGGCATACCACGTACGAAATAAATGTAATATAGACATCTCTGGCATACCACGTACGAAATAAATGTAATATAGACATCACTGGCATACCATGTACCAAATAGATGTACTGTGAGTAAGACTAAAGAATAATAGTCAATTGATGTAAACAAAATATTGAAGAAAAATATTGCGACTGTGAAACTTATTTGTAACAGGTCGTCTAACACGTGTACTAGTGGACTGTAAGTATACCAAATATTACCAACATCCTTCATTGTGACCTTGACTTTCAAGATAAATATTCCAACTTTATACATAGCACATCAACTAATCGTAGACAAGAACCATGCGAAGTATCATCAATATGCTTCAAGGTATTCAACGTATCTGAGTCGGACACGAGGTGTTGACAACTCGTAATAATGGATAGGTGATAGATATGTACTCCAAGCGTTGTAGGTGGAGTTGAAATGATAAAGTTACAGACCAACCACTCGTATCTTCAAACGGTCAGGATTCGTTCAATAGACAGGAACATCTACCTACATGTACATCTGTACAACATAATCTAACAACAGATAAAGTTACAGACCAAACACTCGTACCTTCAAACGGTCAGGATTCATTCAATAGACAGGAACATCTACCTACATGTACATCTGTACAACATAATCTAATAACAGATAACGTTATAGACCAACCACTCGTACCTTCAAACGGTCAGGATTCATTCAATAGACAGGAACATCAATCCTACAAGCACACCTGTACAACATAATCTAACAACAGATAAAGTTACAAACCAACTACTCGTACCTTCAAACGGTCAGGATTCATTCAATAGACAGGAACATCTACCTACATGTACATCTGTACAACATAATCTAATAACAGATAACGTTATAGACCAACCACTCGTACCTTCAAACGGTCAGGATTCATTCAATAGACAGGAACATCAATCCTACAAGCACACCTGTACAACATAATCTAACAACAGATAAAGTTACAAACCAACTACTCGTACCTTCAAACGGTCAGGATTCATTCAATAGACAGGAACATCTACCTACATGTACATCTGTACAACATAATCTAACAACAGATAAAGTTACAGACCAACCACTCGTACCTTCAAACGGTCAGGATTCCTTCATTAGACAGGAACATCTACCTACATGTACATCTGTACAACATAATCTAACAACAGATAAAGTTATAGACCAACCACTCGTACCTTCAAACGGTCAGGATTCATTCAATAGACAGGAACATCTACCTACATGTACATCTGTACAACATAATCTAACAACAGATAAAATTACAAACCAACCACTCGTACCTTCAAACGGTCAGGATTCATTCAATAGACAGGAACATCAATCCTACAAGCACATCTGTACAACATAATCTAACAACAGATAAAGTTACAAACCAACTACTCGTACCTTCAAACGGTCAGGATTCATTCAATAGACAGGAACATCTACCTACATGTACATCTGTACAACATAATCTAACAACAGATAAAGCTATAGACCAACCACTCGTACCTTCAAACGGTCAGGATTCCTTCATTAGACAGGAACATCTACCTACATGTACATCTGTACAACATAATCTAACAACAGATAAAGTTACAAACCAACTACTCGTACCTTCAAACGGTCAGGATTCGTTCATTAGACAGGAACATCTACCTACATGTACATCTGTACAACATAATCTAACAACAGATAAAGTTACAGACCAACTACTCGTACCTTCAAACGGTCGGGATTCCTTCATTAGACAGGAACATCTACCTACATGTACATCTGTACAACATAATCTAACAACAGATAAAGTTATAGACCAACCACTCGTACCTTCAAACGGTCAGGATTCGTTCATTAGACAGGACCATCTACCTACATGTACATCTGTACAACATAATCTAACAACAGATAAAGTTATAGACCAACCACTCGTACCTTCAAACGGTCAGGATTCGTTCATTAGACAGGAACATCTACCTACATGTACATCTGTACAACATAACAACAGACCATCTTTAATCATAGTAAACACTGTAGGAGGAATTGATCCAATAGAGATTACATATTCCACAAAATGATAAATCAGTGACGAAAACGTAATGTTCACTGACATTGCTAGTAATTAACCTTTCCAGAGTGAGTTCACCATCGGTTTTTAGTGGGGTTCGTTTTGCCCGATCTTTTGTTTTCTATGAAGTGTTTTGTAGATCATTGTTTGTCCTTTGGTCCTTTTTCTTTTGGCCATGGCGGTGTCTGTGCTTTGATTTATGGCTTACGATTACCCCTTTGGTATTTTCCAACTCGTAATGAACAAATGTATAAAATGTATTGTTCAGGGCGTTGTTATTTGTTATTTAAAACTAATGTACAATGCTCCTATTAGTATGTCTCCATCTCATAATAAAACGGAGAAAAAATCCCGAAAAAAAACCACGATAGTGGGGAAGAAATTCAAAAATCAAATATTAAAATTGTAGAAAATCCAAACAGTAATTAGCGATTTAGTCTTAAACCGAAACACTGTAATAAGTTGAATTATTTCGTACTGAAAAAATAAAAAATAAAACATACCACGCTGTCAGAACAATTCTAAAATAAAAAAAAAATCGTAGAAAAAGTCAAAATGATACTATTAACACACAAATACATGACTGCTCACTTTCCTGGTTTAGAACACTGTCCATCACAATAAGGGTAATAACAAAATGATCGAACTCCGAACAATCTTACAGAGGGAAAGTCAAAACTCATAAGTATATAAACAGACAAAATCAGTCAACAACCGGAAAACTGTGAAAACCGTAATGACCCTGACTTGGTACAGGCATTTCTAAAGAAATGGTTGGTTGAATCAGATTTTAAAGCAAAACTCATCGTAAATCTGAACTGAAATCTGATTATTTGAAAATTTGAATGTCTTCTCATAATCATATTGAGATAGGCAACTAGAACTCTTAAGCTGATTTTCAAACATCAAGATTAGCTTTAAAAACCTTAGACAATACATTATTTCAACTTACACTTATAAGCTCCAAAAATTAGAATTCCCAACAAAAACCAGGACAAAAAGGAAAACTTCTGTGTCATCTTTGTTAGATTAACAAGTGATAATCTACACGTAGATAGGTTTTTAAGATGACTTTAAACATAATGTACGTGTATCAGCTGTGAAACAATATGTTACAGTCACAATATAAAAAGAAGTTTAATTAGCAAATGATAAGATACTATATTGATTTTGATTTTGATTTTGTCAAGCGAATCTGTCAGAAAATACAATACCAAAAGTAAGCAACTATATCAAAGATAGTAAAATCTGAAACACCCTCGGGTAAGATTTTAGAGACATCCTGGGGTAAGATTTAAATCATATCAGACGAGGTTTGCTTGCCTCAAATATGATTTAAATCTTATCCGGTGGTGTCTCAGATTTTATGATCTTGCACCTTTCATGTTGTTTGACTCTTTTTCTTGCCCTTTCTACAGTGTTAATGTTTGCTTACTTTTTGTATTCTCTTAAAATAAATTTCAATAAATAAAAATTACCTCCCTTAGACCAAATTCCAAGAAAAATAGTTCCGGAAAATGCGAAATGTGGATGAAATAATTGTTTTAGGTATTTATCGCTCTTGTATTTAAGGATGCGATCTATATATTTTATTATGAAATACATTTAAAATACAGCCAAGAAACGGATGTATATCGATAAATCGACAATTTAATTCAGCAATGGGAAACGATTTTGCGGAAAAACACTCGTGTAGCTTTGTCTTACACAGGAGTCTGGTAAGACAGAAAAATCTTTTTCACCTAAATTAACGGACTGCTTTATCCAAGGGGTGAGAAAACCAATCTGAAATATTTTAATAATGTTGGAGACCGATATAAATATTATATATCAATATACCAATATTTCTTTGTCCATGTATTTCTATTAGAATACTCTTGCAGATTAATCTGCTTCATACATTGACCTACATCTAGAAACTTTATTACGAAAGAGATGATTACAATTCTCTAATTTTGTACATTTCACCAATATGTAGCAACATTCCAGCAGCACCTGCATATGGAGTATATAGTTCTCAGTGGATATGATATTCCAGAGCTTGTGGTTCCTATCATGATTTCCTTGATAGATAATTATGTTACCAAGAATGCTACTGAACCACGAATTCCTAGTGGTTAATATAAAGTCTTTACGGTCACCACCGTTACGGAATATCTGTGTCACTTGAGTGACTTATCACCACGTGTCACTAGTGGAGCAGAAATTGCTACCCTTCTTGAGCACATGAGGTTCTCGTTGCTTAATCTTGATTTTGTACTGTTTTGTAAATCATTGTTTGTTCTTTAGTTCTTTAGTTATTTTGGTCATTGTATTGTCTGTCTGTCGATTTACCGCCGTTGATTATCCATTTAGTATCTTCATACTTTTCTTATTAAGAGACTACTATATCTTTTGCATACTTCGGTTAGTACTTAAAAATATTGTATTGAAATATTACATGTATATTGTACAGTACACTTACAAACTGATAAAAGATAAACTTTTATTTTTAAAATATATTACATTCCATATAAACAGATCGAACTTCTAACTCTGTTCAGCAGATCTACAGTGTAAATAATATTATTGCAGACTTAATGATTAAAATTAAATTTAACGAATTATGTAAATAATAAACCAACAAAAATAACACAAAAATGATGCTAAAACAATTAAAATCAAGTCTTTCCATTTGGTAGTGAACCTTTACACATGTCTATTAGTTGCTTAGACAAACTGCTATCTTTACATCTTGCCTTTTCAAAATGACAACTGCAAAATGCAATAAAAGAAGATATATATGATTAGATAACGTATTTTGGGCGACAATATTGACAAGTCATACGCACACAACAATAAAGGATAATACATTCTGTAACCCCTTAAACACTGATTATATTACGAAATTCGATTAGCAATAGAACATTATATATTTTATAAATACAGGAGGTTTGTTTCTGTAAATGACAAATCTAATTTTGTATATGAAGTCATAATGATGTCATAAACCAAGTCATTTGTTGCTGCTTTTCTTTAAAATAAAAAATTACATTCCATTGTTTTCTCGTGACAGTAGAATGTTCTATTACAAGTCACCTTAAGTTGTCTTAACATGCTTCACGAATAATTGCATATATATCTTACAAACAGGCTAGTGAATCTAGTATTTGTCGTTGATTTTATAGCCCTTTTATCATAGACAACATGAATTAACGAATTCAATGTCATTTTAAACCAGTTTTACTCATCATTTATGACTTATCATCGGGTTTGTAACAAGAGTAACAAGACAAGTAACACATGTGGAACAGGAACTGTGTACCCTTCCGAAGCACCTGAGTTCACCTCCGGTATTTAGTGGGGTTCTTGTTGCTCGATCTGTGTAATCTTTGTATATCATTGTTAGTCATTTTTCTTTTGTTGTCTGTCCTTCGATTTACGGCTTCTGGTTACCTCTTTGATATCTTAAAACAGCCGATATTTTAATTATTATCTTATAACCTTTCTGAAGGTTGTAGCACAGCCGATATTTTAATTATTATCCTAGAAGCTTTCTGAAGGTTGTAGGACAGCCGATATTTTAATTATTTTCATAAAATGATATGCTTTACGTTAAGATTATCACATTGATATCATCAAACTCTTCTTAATAAAAAAACATAATTAATGAAGAGTATATTGAAGATACAATGTAATTAATTCAATTATTTCATATATCGTTCTGTCACCTGTTCTCGATAGTTATCAGTTCTCGATAATTATGCGCGTGAGAGTTTTGACATAAATCGGGAAAACGCACGCGTCTTCTGTTCGCCAGGATTTTACCTACGGAACACCACCTCGCTTCGTTAAAAGAAAAAAATGGCTATGCTACGTATCAAGATATGTATGAACATAATCTTTATAGTCTCCGATATTTATGCACATTTTCCTATTCCAAAAATAACTCTAAATTCACCGGGTCATTGCTTAAAATATACGATTGTGTTGTAAACAAAACTTTTCTGTCAATGAAGGTCAAGTACGTATACGTCATACAAAACCGTAAATATACAGGTGGCACTGTTCAGAAAGAAAAAAATTTGGAACACCGTTCGGTCATATCTTATCAGTTATCAACGTTATTTCTGTATTGTGTAACCCCAATGGAACACTTTTTCAAGCATGTTTAATTTTACATGTATGGTTGAAATCAATAATCTTGGTGTTTGCAAATACCTTAAATACATTTTTTTCTTTTCTTCCTATAATTTTTATTAGTAAACATGCCATCCATAATTGATTTTACAGGGTTTTACACACTTATCGAGAACTGGTGTCGTTATACACAAAGCGTCAGAAATAAGGTCACATAACAGTGTGAATATGCTGTAAGGACAGACAATGACATAACAGTGTGAATATGCTCTCATAAAATATGTTGATGCCGCCTGTCTCTCGTTTAGATGTTTAAATTTAAATATATATATTATCATTATCATATTATCACTGCGCATGACATTTTCATCGACGAAATTCGAGTGTACTGGCATGTATATATAATTATCATTATCATATTATCATATGAACGACAAAATAATATAAAATGATGAAAAAAAGATGTGAATTCATAAATGTCTGTTCCAAATTGTCATAATTTTTATTTCTAGAAATGTTATGCTTCATCTTTTATTTTGTTGACATTGAGAGAAAATTGTAAGAAAAAATGGCTGAATAACCGCAATTATGCTATTAATTCAAAATATCAAGTTGTTTTTGTTTATGTAAAAATGTTGTAGATATTAGCTAGGAATATATTTGTCAACAAGAATACAAATCTGAGCGTGACAATAGCTACCAATGACGACACTGAAATAACACAATCAAGAGTAAACAATGGAGCAGAACATACGATGTATACCAATGGTGTCTGGGTAAAGTATTAAATAGCTTATTGTTGTGTTGCATTGGAGGGATGGGGTAGTTAATGAAGACTTCCACTTCGAATTATCTATGTTGCAAAGTCTTGAAGCTCTGGCATCTTTAAATATCTAGAAATATTTTTTTAGCTTGTAACTAGTAATTTTTAAGGAAATGTCCTTGATGTTCATGGCTATTCATTTACCGTCTTGGCATGTGGACAGTTTCACATGACCATTAAGCAACCCTGTTCTGTCCATGTTACCGTCTTGGCATGTAGACAGATTTATACGTACAGCTACCATCTACATTCATTTCTTTGAATTAGAATAGGATTAACAGTCCTTATTATTTATTGACTACAGCCAATGTCAATTTTGTAAGTCAACAGCATGAAGAGGTCAATGATTGTTGAGGATAGTTATGCATACCAATATTCATTGACTGATTGTGTATAGAGTTTACTGTTAATAGACTGTTCACATGTCGCGCTCGAACTTAAGAACCCCTTGGCAAATTCACTTCAAATTTCATAGAGTTATTGGCATTGATGGTGTTACGGTCTGTATACTTTATGGTAGGCGATTTTTCGTATGTCGCACTGTAAATTGAGAACACCTTGGCCAATTCACTTCAAACTTCGCACAGTTATTGGAATTGATAGTGTTACGGGCTGTGTGCGTTTTGGTGAAATTTCGAGTTATGGGACTTTATTCATCAAATTGTAGGCGATTTTTTGTATGTCGCACTGTAAATTGAGAACCCCTAGGCCAATTCACTTCAAATTTCGCACATTTATTGGAATTGATAGTCTTGCGGTCTGTATGCTTTCTGGAGAAATTTAAATTTTCATTCAAGAGTTATGGGAAAGAAAGTCTTTACAAATATTGTATGAATGTTGACGAGGGCCGTATCATGCGCTCTTATTATTTCCGTGTTGTGATGTTCGCTGCGATTTCCGCTTAAAAACAATGTTGAGAGTATCTTTTTTACTACAATTTGTTTCGTAGGAGTGCATATATATTAAATTGTATCGTATCAGATAAGGATCGTGTCGTTTAACAGTAACACGACGGGTGTCACTTGTGGAGCAGGGAATGATAACCTCGTAAGCTGAAGGACAGACAATGACATAACAGTGTGAATATGCTGTAAGGTTAATCAGAAGTCGTAAGCTGAAGGACAGACAATGACATAACAGTGTGAATATGCTGTAAGGTTAATCAGAAGTCGTAAGCTGAAGGACAGACAATGACATAACAGTGTGAATGTAAGGTTAATCAGAAGTCATAAGCTGAAGGACAGACAATGACATATCAGTGTGAATGTAAGGTTAATCAGAAGTCGTAAGCGGAAGGACAGACAATGACATAACAGTGTGAATGTAAGGTTAATCAGAAGTCGTAATCTGAAGGACAGACAATGACATAACAGTGTGAATGTAAGGTTAATCAGAAGTCGTAAGCTGAAGGACAGACAATGACATAACAGTGTGAATGTAAGGTTAATCAGAAGTCGTAAGCTGAAGGACAGACAATGACATATCAGTGTGAATGTAAGGTTAATGAGAAGTCGTAAGCTGAAGGCCAGACAATGACATAACAGTGTGAATGTAAGGTTAATCAGAAGTCGTAAGCTGAAGGACAGACAATGCCATAACAGTGTGAATGTAAGGTTAATCAGAAGTCGTAAGCTGAAGGACAGACAATGACATAACAGTGTGAATGTAAGGTTAATCAGAAGTCGTAAGCTGAAGGACAGACAATGACATATCAGTGTGAATGTAAGGTTAATGAGAAGTCGTAAGCTGAAGGCCAGACAATGACATAACAGTGTGAATGTAAGGTTAATCAGAAGTCGTAAGCTGAAGGACAGACAATGACATAACAGTGTGAATGTAAGGTTAATCAGAAGTCGTAAGCTGAAGGACAGACAATGACATAACAGTGTGAATGTAAGGTTAATCAGAAGTCGTAAGCTGAAGGACAGACAATGACATAACAGTGTGAATGTAAGGTTAATCAGAAGTCGTAAGCTGAAGGACAGACAATGACATATCAGTGTGAATGTAAGGTTAATCAGAAGTCGTAAGCTGAAGGACAGACAATGACATAACAGTGTGAATGTAAGGTTAATCAGAAGTCGTAAGCTGAAGGACAGACAATGACATAGCAGTGTGAATGCAAGGTTAATCAGAAGTCGTAATCTGAAGGACAGACAATGACATAACAGTGTGAATGTAAGGTTAATCAGAAGTCGTAAGCTGAAGGACAGACAATGACATATCAGTGTGAATGTAAGGTTAATCAGAAGTCGTAAGCTGCAGGACAGACAATGATATAACAGTGTGAATATGCTGTAAGGTTAATCAGAAGTCGTAAGCTGAAGGACAGACAATGACATAACAGTGTGAATATGCTGTAAGGTTAATCAGAAGTCGTAAGCTGAAGGGCAGACAATGACATAACAGTGTGAATATGCTGTAAGGTTAATCAGAAGTCGTAAGCTGAAGGACAGACAATGACATAACAGTGTGAATGTAAGGTTAATCAGAAGTCGTAAGCTGAAGGACACACAATGACATAACAGTGTGAATGTAAGGTTAATCAGAAGTCGTAAGCTGAAGGACAGACAATGACATATCAGTGTGAATGTAAGGTTAATCAGAAGTCGTAAGCTGAAGGACAGACAATGACATAGCAGTGTGAATATGCTGTAAGGTTAATCAGAAGTCGTAAGCTGAAGGACAGACAATGACATATCAGTGTGAATGTAAGGTTAATCAGAAGTCGTAAGCTGAAGGACAGACAATGACATATCAGTGTGAATGTAAGGTTAATCAGAAGTCGTAAGCTGAAGGACAGACAATGACATAACAGTGTGAATGTAAGGTTAATCAGAAGTCGTAAGCTGAAGGACAGACAATGACATAACAGTGTGAATATGCTGTGAGGTTAATCAGAAGTCGTAAGCTGAAGGACAGACAATGACATAACAGTGTGAATGTAAGGTTAATCAGAAGTCGTAAGCTGAAGGACAGACAATGACATAACAGTGTGAATGTAAGGTTAATCAGAAGTCGTAAGCTGAAGGACAGACAATGACATAACAGTGTGAATGTAAGGTTAATCAGAAGTCGTAAGCTGAAGGACAGACAATGACATTACAATGTGAATGTAAGGTTAATCAGAAGTCGTAAGCTGAAGGACAGACAATGACATAACAGTGTGAATGTAAGGTTAATCAGAAGTCGTAAGCTGAAGGACAGACAATGACATAACAGTGTGAATGTAAGGTTAATCAGAAGTCGTAAGCTGAAGGACAGACAATGACATAACAGTGTGAATGTAAGGTTAATCAGAAGTCGTAAGCTGAAGGACAGACAAAGACATATCAGTGTGAATGTAAGGTTAACCAGAAGTCGAAAGCTGAAGGACAGACAATGACATAACAGTGTGAATGTAAGGTTAATCAGAAGTCGTAAGCTGAAGGACAGACAATGACATAACAGTGTGAATGTAAGGTTAATCAGAAGTCGTAAGCTGAAGGACAGACAATGACATAACAGTGTGAATGTAAGGTTAATCAGAAGTCGTAAGCTGAAGGACAGACAATGACATAACAGTGTGAATGTAAGGTTAATCAGAAGTCGTAAGCTGAAGGACAGACAATGACATAACAGTGTGAATGTAAGGTTAATCAGAAGTCGTAAGCTGAAGGACAGACAATGACATAATAGTGTGAATGTAAGGTTAATCAGAAGTCGTAAGCTGAGGGACAGACAATGACATAACAGTGTGAATGTAAGGTTAATCAGAAGTCGTAAGCTGAAGGACAGACAATGACATAGCAGTGTGAATGTAAGGTTAATCAGAAGTCGTAAGCTGAAGGACAGACAATGACATAATAGTGTGAATGTAAGGTTAATCAGAAGTCGTAAGCTGAAGGACAGACAATGACATAACAGTGTGAATGTAAGGTTAATCAGAAGTCGTAAGCTGAAGGACACACAATGACATAACAGTGTGAATGTAAGGTTAATCAGAAGTCGTAAGCTGAAGGACAGACAATGACATAACAGTGTGAATGTAAGGTTAATCAGAAGGCGTAAGCTGAAGGACAGACAATGACATATCAGTGTGAATGTAAGGTTAATCAGAAGTCGTAAGCTGAAGGACAGACAATGACATATCAGTGTGAATGTAAGGTTAATCAGAAGCCGTAAGCTGAAGGACAGAAAATGCTTAGGTCAAAGGAGAAATTACTAACAATAGTCCACAAAACACTACACAGAAAACTGCACATTGAGCAACACGAACCTCATTACAAACCGGGCACGAACTCAGATGATCCATTACGGTAAACGTTTCCTATTCCACTAGTGGCACACGTCGTGTTACTCATCTTAAAATTAAGGGACAATACATGACAAAAAGATGGGATTGTGACTATAAATTTATCAATCAACATTTCTTCTTTTTCAGCAGAACGTTGGAAAAGAAATATCTCCTCAAAATCTTATAGCAACAACTGTTAGGAAATGTTTATACAGAATAGTACCTACATCACAAACTAGAAGTGACATACGACATATATGTCAAGATAGACATATAGTAGTACTTGATCTTATTAAATGTTACACAGTTTCTTCTAAAGGTAACAATCTGTAATATAGAAATATACTAGAACTTGATCTCATTAAATGTTACACAGTTTCTTCTAAAGATATTAATCTGTAACATTGAAGTGGTGTCCTATTTCTTGGCTTTGACATTTTTTTTGTCGTAGTTATGGTACACAAATTGAAATGATCTCCACTAAAAGCATATCATTTTGTTTCTTATAGATATACCAGTAGTTATGTGCATAATACACCAGTCCTTAATAATTATTATTTAAACATTTCCCTTTTTCTTAACTGAATTCTAGAATTCACCATTATATTCAACATCGTAGCAAACTACCGATGGAATTCACCATTATATTTAACATCGTAGCAAACTACCGATGGAATTCACCATTATATTCAACATCGTAGCAAACTACCGATGGAATTCACCATTATATTTAACATCGTACCAAACTACCGATGGAATTCACCATTATATTCAACATCGTAGCAAACTACCGATGGAATTCACCATTATATTCAACATCGTAGCAAACTACCGATGGAATTCACCATTATATTCAACATCGTAGCAAACTACCGATGGAATTCACCATTATATTCAACATCGTAGCAAACTACCGATGGAATTCACTATTATATTCAACATCGTAGCAAACTACCGATGGAATTCACCATTATATTCAACATCGTAGCAAACTACCGATGGAATTCACCATTATATTCAACATCGTAGCAAACTACCGATGGAATTCACCATTATATTCAACATCGTACCAAACTACCGATGTTTAGTCCACGATCTTTCCTCTAGCTCGTGGCTGTTGTAGTATGATTTACTTGTTTCGCATGCTTATTATATAATTTTTTTTAATTTTACACTTCTGAGTACAAAGTAAGTACTCAGAGATTTGAATATGCATGTGGTAAATCTCTACACAAAAGAGCATAAATTGTGTTATGAATGTTTTCATTGGTTAAAGGGACGTACGTAAAGTGCATGCATATTTCTTTTTTATTTTTAAAATGGGGAAATCTATTGCAGTAACGAAGTTGTAGTTTATCTGTTGTTATATATAGTGTAATGAAGGTTGTAACAACTCAATGTTTGGTTGTGTTTATATTTATTTCAGATATTACTCTGGATAATAGAAAGTATAATGTGAAAATAAGAGCAATATGTATACCTCTTTGGGAATCTTACAGAGTTGAGGCAACATGTGTAACAACCGTATATCCAATCTTCATTCACAAATTGTGTTATACAAAAACAGAATATTTTAGTCGAACATTTTGCTTTAATGGTACATTTAAGTAAAACAGACTCAGTTATTTGTATGATTCAATCTTTATATGATCAGGAAATATCATGTGGTCACAGTAAAACAGACTCAGTTATTTGTATGATTCAATCTTTATATGATCAGGAAATATCATGTGGTCACAGTAAAACAGACTCAGTTATTTGTATGATTCAATCTTTATATGATCAGGAAATATCATGTGGTCACAGTAAAACAGACTCAGTTATTTGTATGTTTCAATCTTTATATGATCAGGAAATATCATGTGGTCACAGTAAAACAGACTCAGTTATTTGTATGATTCAATCTTTATATGATCAGGAATTATCATGTGGTGACAGTAAATAAAGGTAATAACAAAATTACCGAACTCCGAACAATCTTACAAAGGGAAAGTCAAAACTCATAATTATATAAACAGACAAAATCAGTCAACAACCGGAAAACTGTGAAAACCGTAATGACCCTGACTTGGTACAGGCATTTCTAAAGAAATGGTGGGTTGAATCAGATTTTAAGGCGCCAAACCTCCCGCTCTCATTACGGTTCAAAGGTTCCGGCTGTCACTGTAACAGTATTTAAATACAGGAAAAAAATAGGTAAAATAGTAGTCAAAGCAGTACCATATTCGGTGACGTAAATGTCAAAAATATTTTTACGTCACACATTGACAAAAAAAATTCTTGACATTTTTGACTTCTTTATCTTTATACATTTTCACTATATGAAAATGCATCGCTTATAATTTTTTCTGCAGAGACGGAATATATTTCGACAAGATATTGGTATCGGAATATAAACTTTTTAAGAGATCGAATAAGGCGAATCTTTTTATAGCCCTGGTCCAGTAGCCTGTTTCTCAGATGAAGATGACGTTTCAGGAAATCAGAATAATTGCTACTGGCCCTTGCATAGCGAATCAATTGCGAGATGTAAACACCATATGCAGGAGAAGCTGGTATATTGCTGCACATGCTTGGAAAATTTATGATTTAAAAATTGAAGTCGTCCCGCTTATCATAAATTTTAGTACTGAGTTGACCACTGTCGTCAAATTCGAGGTATAAGTCCAAAAATGATGCGGACGAAGCTGTATCGGTGGTCTCTTTAACTTCCAGCTCTGGAGGGTATATCAATGGAAGAAATTCTGCAAATCTAGAATTATTGATAGATAAAACGTCATCAATATACCTGTATGTGAAATTAAAGGCTCTAGCCTCATGAATCTTCTTATCTTTTACAAGCTTTTGAAGAAACTCCGACTCATATGAGTATACAAATAAATCGGCTAGAAGAGGGGCACAATTCGTACCCATTGGTATGCCGACGACCTGCTGAAACAGTGTCCCTCCAAAGGAGACAAATATGTTATCGATGAGGAACTCCAGCATACTGATCACTTGTTCCTCGGAGTAGCATGTTTTACCTTTATGAATTTTGTTTGAAAAATATGTGGAATTGTAGCCTAACACAACAAATTTTGAGCCATAGTTTCTATGACTAAAAGCTTTATGAATTGTTTCTTTTAAGCGGGTTTTTAATTTGTCATGCGGTAGGGTGGTATATAGAGTTGAAAAATCAAAAGTTTTGATGGAGGATACCTGAGAGAAAGATCTTGATTTCAGGTTATCCAAAAGATCTTTAGAGTTTTTCAAAATCCACATGTGATTTATGCCACTACGCGAGTAAACAGTTTCACAATATTTCTGTTGTCCCTCTTTTACTGCAGACAGAATCTTTGTCAGGTGAATAGACAATTCTTTCGTCGAACAAGTTGATGATCCCGCTATGTACCTTTCTTTGTATGGTGTCTTATGGAGTTTAGGTATCCAATATAAATAGGGTAAATCCTCAGACTCTTTACCAGAGGGAATGTTTAAAGAGGTCATGAATGATCTGTGGTTAGCTAGGATTTCATCTTTGTCGAACGAAGTTGGTTTGTATGTGGTATTACTAGAGGTGTTGCTATTTATGCCTAATTCCTTGATTAGGCATTCGAAGTAATATGATTTACATACAAACACGATATTGTTGGAAGCCTTGTCCGCAGGAACGATAACATATTTGTCATGAAGAGAGGAAAGACACTTAACGGCTTCTTGGTCTTTAAATACAGACTTAGGTCGACTATTAACACAATTTTTGAGTTTGTGAATCCGACCTTGTACTAGAGACCTAATTGTTCTAACCCAGTCTGACAAGGACTCTAACTCAGGATCTTGGTCTACTTCTCTCTTTATCCACCTTCTGGCATAATCTTCAACAGCATCCATAATTATCTTGAAATTATGTTTCCAATTGATGTGTTGAGGTTCTCTGAATTTAGGACCATGAGAAATCACCTTTCGGAGACTCTCATGTTGAATGATATTCAGATCACCAGTGATTACATGTCCAGATGGGTTGTATTGAAAAGGAGAGTGGGAGCAGTCACAAGTCAGAGGGTTCTTAAGGTACTCTTCTATGTTAATATCTTGCAATGCTTCTTTGTAGTTGAAAATTTTACGGCCAATGCTGTTAGTGTAGCTATAGGAGACAATGGGAACAGATTGATTTTTGAAATATGGTGGAATTTCTTTTACGACCTCTTTTCTATTAAGAATGTTGCTGATGTTAATAGCATCGATTCCTTTGTTAGCAAACGGAATATGGAGGAATTTTCTGTTGTTATCATGAAGAGGTTCAGATCGAACTGGTTTAAAAAGACGAAAGGACGCCACGTCACATATAATACTAGACAATCTGTACTTAGGAGAAAAAGGATCTACGCCTCCTTTGTCAAGTCCAAAATCCCTAAGATCTTTGAGGTAGTTTACAGGTAGTGAAAATAAGATTGTACGAATATGATGAATTCCAAGAGGTTTCTGTATATTAGAAAGTAAATCATTAAAAGTATCTTGTAACGTTCTTGGTTTAGAGGACTTTTTAACATTAGGATGTTGAATTCTTTTATGACCATGGCTACGTTTAGTTCTTGGAATAGTATTAAAAAGGCTCATCACGTTGATTTCGTTGCATCCAGGACTTGACAAATTTCCCACTCCTTTGATGTTATCATTGCAACCGTAAGGCATTGCAGTGCCTAATTCCTTTATCCAGAACAACTCTCTATCGGTGCGGTAAGATGTACTAAGAATAGGACTGTTTGTATGATGGTAAATCTTCTCGATGATTCGAACTTTCATCGTCAAACAGCGGTCATGACCCGGTTGATTGAAATGATTATACAAAATCCTGTATTTGGGATCTTTTGCATCATATCGATGTTGGCTCATCAGACTCAGTTATTTGTATGATTCAATCTTTATATGATCAGGAAATATCATGTGGTGACAGTAAAACAGACTCAGTTATTTGTATGATTCAATCTTTATATGATCAGGAAATATCATGTGGTGACAGTAAAACAGACTCAGTTATTTGTATGATTCAATCTTTATATGATCAGGAAATATCATGTGGTCACAGTAAAACAGACTCAGTTATTTGAATGATTCAATCTTTATATGATCAGGAAATATCATGTGGTCACAGTAAAACAGACTCGGTTATTTGTATGATTCAATCTTTATATGATCAGGAAATATCATGTGGTGACAGTAAAACAGATTCAGCTATTTGTATGATTCAATCTTTATATGATCAGGAAATATCATGTGGTCACAATAAAACAGACTCAGTTATTTGTATGATTCAATCTTTATATGATCAGGAAATATCATGTGGTCACAGTAAAACAGACTCAGTTATTTGTATGATTCAATCTTTATATGATCAGGAAATATCATGTGGTCACAGTAAAACAGACTCAGTTATTTGTATGATTCAATCTTTATATGATCAGGAAATATCATGTGGTCACAGTAAAACAGACTCAGTTATTTGTATGATTCAATCTTTATATGATCAGGAAATATCATGTGGTCACAGTAAAACATACTCAGTTATTTGTATGATTCAATCTTTATATGATCAGGAAATATCATGTGGTGACAGTAAAACAGACTCAGTTATTTGTATGATTCAATCTTTATATGATCAGGAAATATCATGTGGTCACAGTAAAACATACTCAGTTATTTGTATGATTCAATCTTTATATGATCAGGAAATATCATGTGGTCACAGTAAAACATAAAAACACATAAATTAAATAAATATAAATAGACGTATAAAGTCTCCTGGTACCCCACGTCTTATACAGAAAGAAGACAATCAACATTGGACGAACGCGGACTGCACAGTAGACGTCTTATAAGAAATGAAACCATAATGTCCAATGTTTTTGCCTTTTTAACATATTTTAGCATACATGACATTGCAATATAAACCTAATATACGCACATTGTTAGGACATATGAAATTTATTTGTACTAGCTTAGAAACAGGTAAAAAGAATAGCTCACAAAAGCATCACGTTTCTTCGTGTTTCTAAAGCTCGTAGAGATACATTTCATATTTTCCGACAATGTACGTATATTGTATATATAAACAATATCCCTAAGAGTAACATCCAGTTAGAATTCCATTATTTAGCACAACTTTGTTCTGTTTTCCACATTAAGACAAGCCATCACGTGACTTCTAATTTGCCTGCAATGTTTTGACAATTTCTGTATTTTCTGTGTCTGTTAGGTAACCATCCATTCCAGGAACCCATGCTGGTCTGATTAACAGCGGATTTACTGAAACGGCTACTAAATTTTTAGGAAAGAAATACTTGTTCCATAAATCTCTGAAAACATGAGAATAAATTTTATAATATGCTAAATGAATACCGTTTCAGACAATGATTACTTCTACAATATACTGACCACCTTCAACAAGTGGACGCTTATTATAATACTTATAGGTGTATTATTTAAATTGGTCAACTTAAAATCAGAAATGTTTATTGATGTGCCTGTACCAAGCCAAGAAGTGAGATGTAAAGCATATGTGTGCTAGGGGTATCGATAATGCAAGTGACAATAGGTGCTTTCCCTTTTATTCACATCATCCATGGAGCAGTTAAAGAAGAGTTGTAAGACACCAAAGGGGTAATAAGAATTCGTAAATTGAAGAAGGACAGATAACACAATGACCAAAAGAAAAAGGACAACAGGTCAAACAACGATCTACAAAACACTACATAGCAAACAAAAGATTATCAAACAACACAAACCCCTCTAAAAACAGGGGATGAACTCAGGTGCTCCGGAAGGGTAAACAGTTCCTGTACAACTAGTGGCATCCGTCGTGTTACACTAGTTACACTCCAATTAAGTTTACACAAATCTATCCAACAACAAAAAACATTTACATATATAATCTTAGGGTGTTGATACCAATGTGACTCCATGATATCCTACCGGAACATTCAGGTGTAACGCTTAGCATAAACAGAACTAGACGTCAGAGGAAATATCGCTCCTCTGATATTATACAACATCACATAGCGGAAATACGTGTATTGTGAATTGCTCCACCATTCGTTATACTATACCATATTGCTCAAAGACTATATACGTGAAATCATATAATACCACATTGCTGAAATACTGGTCGCGTGACTCTATGTAATGCCATATTGCTGTAATACTGGTCACGTGACTCTATGTAATGCCATATTGCTGTAATACTGATAGTACCTATGTAGGGAATGCCCACAAATATGCATGACTAAACAAAATAAGCTATCGTTTTTCAGGAACCTGAAAAATTCATAACAAATTGGAAACCGATGATAACACCATGTGAAATGCAAAAAGACAGGAACTGCTTGCCCTTTGTTTTCTGTTGGCCATTGTATTGTCTGTCATTCTTTGATATATACATCTGATTACCACTTTGTGATCTTCAATCTATTCTACATTACATATTTACCGCTTGACGTTAAGTAGTCAACAACAAACCTCGTGATTGTACATAAAACTCAATAATAGCGAAACTCGAAAAATTAAACGGTCAAAAAATAGTATTAACAACCAAATGCCTGGAAGAGTATACAAATCTTCATCAAACACATGTCAATTCCGGTTTGGGAATAATGTTTAAACTTTTAACCTTTCAGATCGATAACTTTAATACATTATCAGTTCATAAAGTTCATCATTTAAATGTATTAATAATTTATTAGTATCTTCTAACTTTTCTGTTCTTTGTTGTTTATTTTTAATCTACTTACTCTCCATTTGGATTTCTATCAAACATTATAGACAGAAATTCATCAACTGGTACTAAATGTTTAAGGGGTTTCTGGTCCAGTAATTTACGAGCTCCTTTATTGCTTAGTGCATACGCTACTGTCGAGTAGGAATAATTAGGCCATATCAAAATGTTAGACCCTGCTACAGCCCGTTCTTTGTATCCAAGTAAGCTGTTACGTCCTAAATATCTGTAATATATAATAGTAGCATAAAATATTTCAAGATCAATCTGCACGTGTATTTTGTCATTCATGTTGATGTCTGAAAATCTAAAACGCAGGTGAAAATTTTAACATATCGATTATTATGTTTCAGTCCCTTCGTTTACTTGATCCCAAAGACCTTTATGTTATTTGGCTTTGAGTATACCTGATGAATTTTACCCTTTCGGAGCACCTGAGTCCACCCCGGTTTTTAGTGGGGTTCGTGTTAATCGATCTTTAGTTATATATGTATGTTTTGTAGATCGTTGTTTGTCCTTTTGTCCTTTTTCTTTTGGCCATTGTGTTGTCTGTTCTTCTTTGGTATATTCTGATTACCCCATTGGTATCTTCAAACTATTCTTATTACAGATACGCGTCCTGCGCACTAAATTTGATATGTACATTTTCATGACATCAGTACTGTCGTAATGTTGTAATACCACCTCAGTACTGGTGTATTCATGTTCCCATGTTTCTCAAACCTAGTCTACAACAAAAAACATGATGATTTTATATTTTTGCACTGTGGTAGTAGTAGTTGCAACGATGGTAATGTCCATTCAATTCTAGAAAATCCTACTGGAACCTTCTATTTTTAAACGCTAAATAAAATGAAAATATATAAAAGAAGTGGCGATGGATGCTTGCCGTTTATGCAGCTCATCCGTAGTGCATATATATCAATATTATATTTCTTAAACCTAGTCCACAACAAAAACATGTATACAGAGTCTTTGATAACATTGTGAGATGGTAACGGTCATTCCATTCTTGGAAACTCCTTAGGAACAGGACACAATTACTTATTTCATTGAAGTATCAAACACAGTAATTTTTCGTTTGGCAAATAAAAAAGGATGAAATAAATAATTTATTTAAAAAAAAGACACATTAACGTACTATTTAAAAAGTAAAACCTTCAAATAAACCATTTTCATTAAATATTTACATTAAATCCCAGTTTGGTATAAATTCTTGTACATCAGCAAACATTCTATTCCACTGTCTTCTAAACATGGGTTTAAAGGTCGCATCATCTTCTAATATTAGAACTTGTTTGTATCCTTTGGCTTCTATCTATGTAATTGTAAATAATATAATAATAAACATTATTATTGTCATCAGTAAAGATATGCAGTGGGCTACCGACGACAACTCGTAATGCACTGTTGCTTATAAGTGAATGCTACATATGTTAATTTCTGAGAAGTGCGGGCTGAATATCATCAAGACGTTGAGTCCAAAGGTTGGTTTTGTGTTTAGTGTGTATTGTACAACAAGTGAATGCTTTATTATTTCATTACAACCTATATCTATAGCCCAGGAGCTTTCTGGAACAAGAACTACAGAATTAATATTGGTCGAACAGTTTTCTGTGTTTAGAATTGAAAACAATGAAAAACTAGATGTGTCGGAACGACATGAATGTCCCCGCCGTGAATATTAAGGAGGTTCGCAAATTGTTCACCCTTTTTTAATTCCCTCAGTAATATGTTAAAAATAACAAATACATTTCAAAGTTGATCTGTAACTTATGATTATACACTCTCATACCAAAAATCAAGTCAATATCTCAAATCATAGTGAAATAATGTGGTGACAACTAAATATTTGGCCTAATTTCAAAGTCCAAGGGCCATAACTCGGCCAAAAATCATAGGACCGGAACGAAATGTAAACTTGATCGGTATCTCATCATTATACACGCATATACCAAACATCAAGTAAATATCTCCAAGCATAGCGAAAAAAAAGTGGTGACAACTAATTATTTGACCATATTTCAAAGTCCAAGGGTCATAGCTCAGCCAAAAATCATTGGACCGGAACAAAAGTAAACTTGATCTGTAACTTTTCACTATACACCCACATACCAAATATAAAGTCAATTTCTCAAAGCAGAGCGAAAAAAAGTGGTCGCAACTGATTTATTTCGGAACTACGGACATGGGTAACACTACATGTCCCGACCACTTAGTGGCGGGGACATAAAAAGTGTCAAAAGTTCTACCTTCTTCTGGAAACGAAACATTCATGGAGATACTTACATCTTTCCAGATAAAATAATGACTGAGTGAGCATCCTATTTCACCATACTTCATAGGTCTGAAATGAAACACAATTGACTAACTAACCAAAGATCATTTGAGGTTCCAAATACGGGTTGGCTCGGAATCAGGATAATGTGTCCGAGTGGTGCGAAATGTCTATCAACGTACTGTTGTTTCAGTGCACTAGCACTATAAAAATCCAACTAAGTGTGTTGGATTAGTACGAAACGGATCTCATCATCATATTATTGAAAATTAACTTATGCTCGCCATGATATAGATGAAAAATTGCTGAGTTGGTGTTAATCAACAATCACTCACTCATTCATTCACTATATTAAGTAAAATTACATTTTTGAGAACAATCTGTTCTTGTTCTGATAAACCTTTTCATTTCGTTAAATGTAGACATTTTTTGTTGTGTTTTTATTTGTATCCTTTCAAACCGTTATTTACAACAATATGATTGGTTATGAAGTGGTCACATGATTATGAAAGAGATGTTTCATATCCCAATGAAGCTCAAATCCGAATTTGCACATGCCTCCATGATGACGTTAGATGTAAACAATCAATTGCGTAGTAATTTCCAACAGCAAATAATCTAACACAAATAAAATTCATAACGAAAAATTCAACTAGATTAAATTTTGGTGTGATTTAATGTTGAAAATGTAGTTCGATCAATGCTTTCATACCCCAATGAAACTTCAAAAGAATGCATTCAATTCTTAATAATCAGTCATAATGGATAAAGAAAACAAACAAGAAAACGTTCATACGATGTATCCCCATTTGACCTATGAATTTCTGATTCATGAATCCATAACAGGACTGGGTTGTACAAACCTTAATAATTAAATTTAAGTGTCAATTAAAAGTGAATTGATAGGTAGAATTACTTGAAATGTACATTAAATTAACTTACATTTAAAGTTTAATTGAGACTTAGATTGAATAGAGGTTCGTGCAACTCAGGTTATAAACTGCCAACATATATGCATTTTAAAAATAGAATAAATGTTACAATTTTTGCAAAAAATCGATTGATTGATTGATTGATTGATTAATTGATTGATTGGTGTTTAACGTCCAGCGAGCAATTTTTCAGCTATATTCAGGACGAGAACATTAAAAAATTTAAACGCCACGGGACTCGAAACAAAGAAAGGTGATGGGTAGGGACGGACAATTTAGCCAGTGCAACAGGTTTCCTATGGAACACTCATCATGAGCATAATGCTCATAATGAGCTGTAACACTGGATTATTTAACGTGCGGAGAGGTTGGTAATCTCTCAACACGGGACCTCAGTTTTATTTACGTCTCATCCGAAGGACGGGTTGGTTGTGAATTTATACATGCCGGGCGCCCCTTCATGCCGAAGAAGCTCTCGGTCCCATTTCTATAACCGGGGTTCCCGCGGGGTTGACTTCTTTTAGAGGACTAGTGCCTCTAGGGCGGAGAAACCTGGTGCCTATTCTACCCCCAGCACACCCTCTGGCAGGGGCGGAGGGGGGGGGGCAAAATTCGAATAAAACATTTGTCTGTCCACACATGTTTATAGAAAAAAATATAGTAACAATGTTTAATAGTTATAAACGCAGTTACAAGGGAAACAAGTAACAAGCACTCCAAATAATCAAAAATGGCAGAATTAATTCATTTATATCTCTCATACAAATACAAAATAATGTTTTTATCAAATATTTCATTGTATAGAATACCTTCTATGAAATGGGTCTAGATATCCTGGAAGCATTTTAACACCAGAATCTTCAAGATACTTGTCAGTGATCTCCCTTCAAAGAAATATGTAGATGTAATTAAACGAAGATACCGATACACAGTGTCTTAAGTCTACAATATGTAAACAACTTAATATTCTTTTAAAACATAACTCTTGCTTGAAAAAAAAAAGAATGATCCATGAGAGTCGTTAGATGGATATACATTCTTTACACCACTTGAACGATAGATATATAATGTGTACGTGGTTATCATAACAACGACAAATGGAGAAAAAAAACCACACACACATAATGTTATCAAAATATTACATATGTTGAACAAAGGAATCATTATTCGCACGATTTGTCCACTCTCAAATCTACAGACGAAACAAATGAATGGTAGTTTGTGTGACAGATTCAGATTCAATATTTTATTAAAGTCTCACCACATGTAATACATATAATACACAATCATCACAATATATACATTGTATAAAACAGAAGTTTTATAGATAAAATACAAGTGCCATTCTATAAAGAATTATGAGAGACTATATAAATTCCAATAAATTAAAACTTTAAATCATGTCTAAAACATTTCAGTTCAGTAAAAAGTTAACTATCCATCAAGAATATAAAAAACTATTTCTTCTACTTAAAATATTAAAGCAGGTCTTGGCAACCATATCATAACACTCAGTACTTTTAAATAGATATATAAACTTATCATCATCAGATAAAATAATAAAATGTACATTACTCCTTTTAGCTTCTTTAAATAATCTTTCACGCAAATCTGTATATAAAGGGCAGTCTAATAAAACATGTTTCTCATCTTCTATCTGATCATGACATATAAAGCATACTCGTTCATTTACATTGTTGTTTTTATAACGACCTGTTTCTATTCATTTAACTATTGATGCCATGTGTTAAAATAGAAGCATGGATTATCAATATAAACTTTATCATATACCATTAAAGGTGTCTAGATTTAATTTTGTTTTTATTCTGTTGGTTAACAATATGTATATATGCAACAGTTGTCAATGTGAAATCACTTATACAATCTATATACGAGTTTAAAACTAAAATGCATATCACATCATTCCAATAAGGTTTTGTTTTCATGTTAACTTACAGTTTTAATAAAAGAACGAAACTTAAAGACTTACTTGCCATCTACAGCATCCCAGAATGTCACGTTTAATCTTAACTTTTTGAAAGTTTCCTCTAAAATTCTTCTCTTTTCTGGTCTACGCTTCAGATTAATTACATAAATCTGCAATAAAATTAGTAATTATTTCATTCTTTTTTGTAAGTAACTGGAGTCCACCATTTTTATCATTTGTGACATTTAGATAAATAATCTAAGGTATTTATTGTATTATACTTTACACTTTAAATCATTTCACAACATTCGTGTCATGTTACAGCACAAAATGTTATGGCTATCACGACTTCGCTTACTTGGAAGGATATTAACTCTAAACGACAAAAACTGCGCCTTCCGAACTCGAAAAATATGCTACCGATAAGAAACTCTAAGAAGAGTTTGAAGATACCAAAGGGGTAATCAGAAGCCGTAATTCGAAGAAGAACAGACAACACGATGGCCACAAGATACCAAAGGGTAATCAGAAACCGTAATTCGAAGAACAGACAACACAATGGCCACAGGATACCAAAGGGGTAATCAGAAGCCGTAATTCGAAGAAGAACAGACAACACAATGGCCACAGGATACCAAAGGGGTAATCAGAAGCCGTAATTCGAAGAAGAACAGACAACACAATGGCCACAGGATACCAAAGGGGTAATCAGAAGCCGTAATTCGAAGAACAGACAACACGATGGCCACAATATACCAAAGGGGTAATCAGAAGCCGTAATTCGAAGAAGAACAGACAACACGATGGCCACAAGATACAAAAGGGGTAATCAGAAGCCGTAATTCGAAGAACAAACAACACAATGGCCACAAGATACCAAAGGGGTAATCAGAAGCCGTAATTCGAAGAAGAACAGACAACACAATGGCCACAGGATACCAAAGGGGTAATCAGAAGCCGTAATTCGAAGAAGAACAGACAACACAATGGCCTAAAGAAAAAGGACAAAAGGACAAACACAAACAACTAAAGATCCAACTACACGAATCTCACTAAAAACCGGAGGTGAACTCAGGTGCTCCGGAAGGGTTAACAGTTCATCTTCCACATGTGACACCCGTGTTACTGTTAAGCGACACGAACATCATGTGATATTGAAATCATGTTGGACACCAATATACGTAAATAAATACAAATAACATAAATAAAACATGAACACCTTATTAAACGAATGTGGTTCAAACGAATCGAACATAGATTTTACGTGGAAATCTTGGCGGACATCACAACACGGTACAAAAAACTTGATGACATAATTTGATAACATGAACAACACGAACCCCACTAAGACAAGTACAAAAAGGGGAATAACTCAGGTGCTTCGGAACATACTTTAAGCAAACTGTATTAAAAAGTACTGGAGGGAAAACATGTTTGATATGTAGGAAAAGTAATGGAATTATCAAGCATTTCCTTCCCGAATGCGGGGTACTATCAAAAATTAGAAATTCAATTTTCAATGAACATGCAAAAAATCTTAAGGAAATAATGCAATACCTGGGTTTTATAGAGTAATCAACAGAAATTAAAATGCAAATACTCTTAGATATAACAATGCTCAACAAAGCACAACAAATAAAGAAAATCACACTGATTATATTGTGTATGTCCCCTGTCCATCCTATTATACAACACCAGATACATGCTTTCTGATGGATAGACAAAATGAACATTCTAAAGTAGTCATGGAATGTAATGATTAAAGTTGAGCTTATACGAATGATATAGTAAGGATATACCTGAAGTGTATACAGATATTTGTCATACTGCAATAGAAAATCTAAGTGATCCGATTGGTTATTTACTCGATTTTACTAATCCATATTATACGGCTCTAGCCGGCAATATGAAAGCACGTGCCAAGAAAGATAACTCATTTTGAAATCATACGTAATCAAGATGACGACCCCCAGGTTCGCCTGTCACGCTGATGCCGATATTGAGGCAATTTTAAATCATTTGTTATGTTTCTGTTAAAATTGTTAAGTTGTTTATTAAATATGTTGAAGAATTAATTTCTTCTTTAAAGCAAAGTCATATCTGGGGTTAAATATTCATGAGACAATACATGTATAGTAGTCATGTTCTTTATTTAGGCTTTACAGAGGTAATATGTACCCGGCCCATGGTATTGCAGTATGACAAATTCGTTATATAGGCTTTAGACAGGCAATACGGGCTCATATAACCTGTCTATGTTGTATATTTCCCTTGCCTTCGACTCAGGAAATAAAAAACACAGACAGGTTATATGAGCTTGTATTACCTGTCTAAACCCTATATAACTAATATTATCATTTTTGTTTATTATTTGGAAACGTTGATTGGCTGAAAACGGGTCACATGACGTTCTATAAAAAGTGGTATAGCATGGACGTTACTAATTATAGTAACACTCATGCAATATTATACAATTACTGCACTTGAACGAGATCAATATGAGGTTTTATGGAGCAGAGTACAACAATATTGAACGAGGCGAATGCCGAGTTCAATATTGCTGTACTCTGCTCCATAAAACCTCATATTGATCAAGTTCAAGTGTAGTAATTGTTTTATTACATACGGCTCTATTTTACTCTTAATTTTGAAATTTTATGAAAACTATGAAATTTTTGAAACTTTTTGAAAATTTTATCATTTTAAATTTTTTTGAAATAGTATGAAATTTTTGAAAGTTTTGAAATTTTATGAAAATTTAGAATTTTTAAAGAAAGAATGAAATTTTCAAATTTGTTAAAAAAAATTGAACTTTAAATTTTCCTTTTTTTCAATTTTATGATTTTCAAATTTTTTGAAAATTTTCAAATTTTATGAATTTTTCTAACATTGATTAGCAAAAAGCAATTTCTGTGCAATAAAAAACCATATTGCACTCTCGTGCCACGTAATTTCATTCATTGATTTTGCACGAGAGTGCAATATGATTATTTATTGCTCAGAAATTGCTTTTTGCTAATCAATATGTTAGAAAATGGAATGTCACGTGTATTGCTTCTGGCCAATAGAAAAACAGTAAAATAGAGCCTTATGTAATAAATAAATTTATTTTTTAGAAACATCCGTGCTATACACGATTTAACAATGTGGTTACCAAAATTTCAACAAATTTAAAAAAATTCATAAAATTTCATAAAATTTCAAAATTAAAAAAAAACAATCAAAATTTTCCGAAATTTCAAATTTTTTTTCAAATATTTCATAAAATTTTGAATTTCCAAAAAATTTCATAATTCTAAAATTAAAAAAAAAAAGTTTTCAAAAAAATTTCTAAATTTCAAAATTTTCCAAAAATTAATAAAAATTTAAGTTTTCATAAAATTTCAAAATTTTCCCAAAATTAAAAAAAAATTCAGTTTTCATAAAATTTCAAAATTTTCCAAAAAAATTAAACAAATTTCAGTTTTCATAAAATTTCTAAACTTTAATATTTAAATAATAATATTGAAAAATGATAAAGCAATTATAGCCTACCATTTCGGTCAATACTAAGTGATTAACGATGTTTTTTTTAAAACGAGATGACTGAGAAACGTCCTCGAGTTTTAAAAAGCATCTTTAATTATTTTATCGCTATTTTGTATTCATAATTAGATAATTATTTTAAACACAATTAATATTTTATATCGTTAATCACTTAATTATCAAGAATTTGGTAATGTGACGTCATTAAACGTCATATTAGAAAACAAGATAATACTACGTGCGTCCTTGACAACGCTTAGCGATTAGCGATAATTGGAATCATATCATGCGCCCATATGATATGAAATATATCGGTTTTAAACATCAAAGGGAAAATAAACAAAATAGCGATAAATGGATTTATAGACCTAAAAATATTTATCGAGTCGGACTTCGTCCTCGGTCAATGTATATTCATAGATCTATAAATCCAGGTATGCATATCATCAAGACAGTTTTGGTTTTAATATATATAGAAAAACATGACACATATTATCTAAGAACAATTTAACAGTTATATTTTTATAATTCGAACTTTATCAAATCCCATCTTGTCAGGTGTAAACATTTGTACAGATTCAGGTGGATATACTGAAACAAACAATTATATATATATATATATATACTGAAGCAAACAATTATATATATATAATGTTAGCTAATTCACTTAGTATAAAAGAAATCATGCTAAAAGCCAAAATATTCATCGAATCAATCTAGTATGTCCTTGATTTGTGTCATAATTGTTGTTGTGAGTGGATGTCGACCTTTTGTTTTTCTTTAGTCTAGGTGGGATGACAATACATCTCTATATACAATCCAATTTAAGAAGAGATTTTATAATCAGTAATTTACCTAATGTACAATTGAGAATTCTTAACATAAATATAGAATAACGTTAGAAATATTAATATAATTTAAAACATGATACTTCTCACACATGTGTCCATAATGTATAAAATGATCAGTTTATCTATGAAATGGGCATCCTGTTTTATAGCATAGAAAATAATAATTGAAGTAAATGTTAAATTAGCTTAACACCACCACTTTCAATTCAAGTGCCTGTACGAAGCAAGGTAAGCGGACTGTCATGTATATGTGTTAGCGGTATCGAGTTTATCTCAGTTTCTAAGATTTTTAATGCCATAGAAGTTTACTATGTAAAGTCAGTAATAATTCATAATTGCAATGAAATAAAATAAAATGCAATAACCTATCATTAAATTGAAATTTTAAACAAACTTTGCATTTTATGTCACCGCCACTTTAACATGATAATTTAAATGAAAATTTGTGTTTATTCTTACGATCTACTGTATCACTACATCCTTCCTTAGAACAGCTGCCTTCAATGTCCTCAGCAGCAATACCTACAAATAACAGAGAGATAAAGAAGATACAAAGTAAATGTCAGACTATGCCACACCATTGTCCAGTTATCTAGAATTCTAAGTCCACGTAGTTATGCGAAATAAATGTTTGGATGGGTCATATCAACGTCTATTTATTTAGAATTCTGAGTCTACCTAGCAATGCTAAATAAATGTCTGACTAGATAATATCAGCGTCTAAAGAATAGGTATTAAGAATACTGAGGTCCACTTCGTAATGACTAGATCATACTAATGTCTATTTCATCTGAGGTCTACTTAGTAATGATTATGTCATACTAATGTCTAATTCATCTGAGGTCCACTTAGTAATGACTAGGTCATACTAATGTCTAATTCATCTGAAGTCCACTTAGTAATGACTAGGTCATACCAATGTCTAATTCATCTGAGGTCCACTTAGTAATGACTACGTCGTACTAATGTCTAATTCATCTGATGTTCACTTTGTAATGATTAGGTCATACTAATGTCTAATTCATCTGAGGTCCACTTAGTAATGACTAGGTCATACTAATGTCTAATTCATCTGAGGTCCACTTAGTAATGACTAGGTCATACTAATGTCTAATTCATCTGAGGTCCACTTAGTAATGACTAGGTCATACTAATGTCTAATTCATCTGAGATCCACTTAGTAATGACTAGGTCATACTAATGTCTAGTTCATCTGAGGTCCACTTAGTAATGACTAGGTCATACTAATGTCTAATTCATCTGAGGTTCACTTAGTAATGACTAGGACATACTAATGTCTAATTCATCTGAAGTCCACTTAGTAATGACTAGATCATACTAATGTCTAATTCATCTGAGGTTCACTTAGTAATGACTAGGTCATACTAATGTATAATTCATCTGAGATCCACTTAGTAATGACTAGGTCATACTAACGTCTAATTCATATGAGGTTCACTTAGTAATGACTAGGTCATACTAATGTCTAATTCATCTGAGGTCCACTTAGTAATGACTAGGTCATACTAACGTCTAATTCATCTGAGGTTCACTTAGTAATGACTACGTCATACTAATGTCTAATTCATCTGAGATCCACTTAGTAATGACTAGGTCATACTAATGTCTAATTCATCTGAGGTTCACCTAGTAATGACTAGGTCATACTAATGTCTAATTCATCTGAAGTCCACTTAGTAATGACTAGATCATACTAATGTCTAATTCATCTGAGGTTCACTTAGTAATGACTAGGTCATACTAACGTCTAATTCATCTGAGGTTCACTTAGTAATGACTAGGTCATACTAATGTCTAATTCATCTGAGGTCCACTTAGTAATGACTAGGTCATACTAACGTCTAATTCATCTGAGATCCACTTAGTAATGACTAGGTCATACTAATGTCTAATTCATCTGAGGTTCACTTAGTAATGACTACGTCATACTAATGTCTAATTCATCTGAGATCCACTTAGTAATGACTAGGTCATACTAATGTCTAATTCATCTGAGGTTCACTTAGTAATGACTAGGTCATACTAATGTCTAATTCATCTGAGGTCCACTTAGTAATGACTACGTCATACTAATGTCTAGGTCATCTGAGGTCCACTTAGTAATGACTAGATCATACTAATGTCTAATTCATCTGAGGTTCACTTAGTAATGACTAGGTCATACTAATGTCTAATTCATCTGAGGTCCACTTAGTAATGACTAGGTCATACTAATGTCTAATTCATCTGAGGTCCACTTAGTAATGACTAGGTCATACTAATGTCTAATTCATCTGAGGTCCACTTAGTAATGACTAGGTCATACTAATGTCTAATTCATCTGAGGTTCACTTAGTAATGACTAGGTCATACTAATGTCTAATTCATCTGAGGTCCACTTAGTAATGACTAGGTCATACTAACGTCTAATTCATCTGAGGTTCACTTAGTAATGACTACGTCATACTAATGTCTAATTCATCTGAGGTCCACTTAGTAATGACTAGGTCATACTAATGTCTAATTCATCTGAGGTTCACTTAGTAATGACTAGGTCATACTAATGTCTAATTCATCTGAGGTCCACTTAGTAATGACTACTTCATACTAATGTCTAGTTCATCTGAGGTCCACTTAGTAATGACTAGATCATACTAATGTCTAATTCATCTGAGGTCCACTTAGTAATGACTAGGTCATACTAATGTCTAATTCATCTGAGGTCCACTTAGTAATGACTAGGTCATACTAATGTCTAATTCATCTGAGGTTCACTTAGTAATGACTAGGTCATACTAATGTCTAATTCATCTGAGGTTCACTTAGTAATGACTAGGTCATAGGTCCACTTAGTAATGACTAGGTCATACTAATGTCTAATTCATCTGACGTCCACTTAGTAATGACTAGGTCAAACTAATGTCTAATTCATCTGAGGTCCACTTAGTAATGACTAGATCATTCTATTGTCTAATTCATCTGAGGTCCACTTAGTAATCACTAGGTCATACTAATGTATAATTCATCTGAGGTTCACTTAGTAATGACTAGGTCATACTAATGTCTAATTCATCTGAGGTCCACTTAGTAATGACTAGGTCATACTAATTTCTAATTCATCTGATCTTCACTTAGTAATGACTAGGTCATACTAATGTCTAGTTCATCTGAGCTTCACTTAGTAATGACTAGATCATACTAATGTCTAATTCATCTGAGGTCCACTTTGTAATGACTAGATCATACTAATGTCTAATTCATCTGAGGTTCACTTAGTAATGACTAGGTCATACTAATGTCTAATTCATCTGAGGTCCACTTAGTAATGACTAGGTCATACTAATGTCTAATTCATATGAGGTCCACTTAGTAATGACTAGATCATACTAATGTCTAATTCATCTGAGGTTCACTTAGTAATGATTAGGTCATACTAATGTCTAATTCATCTGGGGTTCACTTAGTAATGACTAGGTCTTACTAATGTTTAATTCATCTGAGGTCCACTTAGTAATGACTAGGTCATAATAATGTCTAATTCATCTGAGGTTCACTTAGTAATGAATAGGTCATACTAATGTCTAATTCATCTGAGGTTCACTTAGTAATGACTAGGTTATACTAATGTCTAATTCATCTGAGGTCCACTTAATAATGGCTAGGTCATACTAATGTCTAATTCATCTGAGGTTCACTTAGTAATGATTAGGTCATACTAATGTCTAATTCATCTGAGGTCCACTTAGTAATGACAAGGTCATACTAATGTCTAATTCATCTGAGGTCCACTTAATAATGACTAGGTCATACTAATGTCTAATTAATCTGAGGTCCACTTAGTAATGACTAGATCATACTAATGTCTAATTCATCTGAGGTCCACGTAGTAATGACTAGGTCATACTAATGTCTAATTCATCTGAGGTCCACTTAGTAATGACTAGGTCATACAAATGTCTAATTCATCTGAGATCCACTTAGTAATGACTAGGTCATACTAATGTCTAATTCATCTGAGGTTCACTTAGTAATGACTAGGTCATACTAATGTCTAATTCATCTGAGGTTCACTTAGTAATGACTAGGTCATACTAATGTCTAATTCATCTGAGGTCCACTTAGTAATGACTAGGTCATACTAATGTCTAATTCATCTGAGGTCCACTTAGTAATAACTAGGTCATACTAATGTCTAATTCATCTGAGGTCCACTTAGTAATGATTAGGTCATACTAATGTCTAATTCATCTGAGGTTCACTTAGTAATGACTAGGTCATACTAATGTCTAATTCATCTGAGGTTCACTTAGTAATGACTAGGTCATACTAATGTCTAATTCATCTGAGGTTCACTTAGTAATGACTAGGTCATACTAGTGTCTAATTCATCTGAGGTCCACTTAGTAATGACTACGTCATACTAATGTCTAATTAATCTGAGGTCCACTTAGTAATGACTAGGTCATACTAATGTCTAATTCATCTGAGGTTCACTTAGTAATGACTAGGTAATACTAATGTCTAATTCATCTGAGGTTCACTTAGTAATGACTAGGTCATACTAGTGTCTAATTCATCTGAGGTCCACTTAGTAATGACTACGTCATACTAATGTCTAATTCATCTGAGGTTCACTTAGTAATGACTAGGTCTTACTAATGTTTAATTCATCTGAGGTCCACTTAGTAATGACTAGGTCATACTAATGTCTAATTCATCTGAGGTTCACTTAGTAATGACTAGGTCATACTAATGTCTAATTCATCTGAGGTTCACTTAGTAATGACTAGGTCATACTAGTGTCTAATTCATCTGAGGTCCACTTAGTAATGATTAGGTCATACTAATGTCTAATTCATCTGGGGTTCACTTAGTAATGACTAGGTCTTACTAATGTTTAATTCATCTGAGGTCCACTTAGTAATGACTAGGTCATACTAATGTCTAATTCATCTGAGTTTCACTTAGTAATGACTAGGTCATACTAATGTCTAATTCATCTGAGGTTCACTTAGTAATGAATAGGTCATACTAATGTCTAATTCATCTGAGGTTCACTTAGTAATGACTAGGTTATACTAATGTCTAATTCATCTGAGGTCCACTTAATAATGGCTAGGTCATACTAATGTCTAATTCATCTGAGGTTCACTTAGTAATGACTAGGTCATACTAATGTCTAATTCATCTGAGGTCCACTTAGTAATGACAAGGTCATACTAATGTCTAATTCATCTGAGGTCCACTTAGTAATGACTAGGTCATACTAATGTCTAATTCATCTGAGGTCCACTTAGTAATGACTAGATCATACTAATGTCTAATTCTTCTGAGGTCCACGTAGTAATGACTAGGTCATATTAATGTCTAATTCATCTGAGGTCCACTTAGTAATGACTAGGTCATACAAATGTCTAATTCATCTGAGATCCACTTAGTAATGACTAGGTCATACTAATGTCTAGTTCATCTGAGGTCCACTTAGTAATGACTAGGTCATAATAATGTCTAATTCTTCTGAGGTTCACTTAGTAGTGACTAGGTCATACTAATGTCTAATTCATCTGAGGTCCAATTAGTAATGACTAGGTCATACTAATGTCTAATTCATCTGAGGTTCACTTAGTAATGATTAGGTCATACTAATGTCTAATTCATCTGAGATCGACTTAGTAATGACTAGGTCATACTAATGTCTAATTCATCTGAGGTTCACTTAGTAATGACTAGGTCATCCTAGTGTCTAATTCATCTGAGCTTCACTTAGTAATGGCTAGGTCATACTAATGTCTAATTCATCTGAGCCTCACTTAGTAATGACTAGATCAAACTAATGTCTAATTCATCTGTGGTCCACTTTGTAATGACTAGGTCATACTAATGTCTAATTCTTCTGAGGTTCACTTAGTAATGACTAGGTCATACTAATGTCTAATTCATCTGAGGTCCACTTAGTAATGACTAGATCATACTAATGTCTAATTCATCTGAGGTCTACTTAGTAATAACTAGGTCATACTAATGTCTAATTCATCTGAGGTCCACTTAGTAATGATTAGGTCATACTAATGTCTAATTAATCTGAGGTTTACTTAGTAATGACTAGGTCATACTAATGTCTAATTCATCTGAGGTTCACTTAGTAATGACTAGGTCATACTAATGTCTAATTCATCTGAGGTTCACTTAGTAATGACTAGGTCATACTAGTGTCTAATTCATCTGAGGTCCACTTAGTAATGACTACGTCATACTAATGTCTAATTCATCTGAGGTCCACTTAGTAATGACTAGATCATACTAATGTCTAATTCATCTGAGGTTCACTTAGTAATGACTTGGTCATACTAATGTATAATTCATCTGAGGTTCACTTAGTAATGACTAGGTCATACTAATATCTAATTCATTTGAGGTTCACTTAGTAATGACTAGGTCATACTAGTGTTTAATTCATCTGAGGTCCCCTTAGCAATGACTAGGTCTTACTAATTTCTAATTCATCTGAGCTTCACTTAGTAATGACTAGGTCATACTAATGTCTAATTCATCTGAGCCTCACTTAGTAATGACTAGATCAAACTAATGTCTAATTCATCTGAGGTTCATTTAGTAATGACTAGGTCGTACTAATGTCTAATTCATCTGAGGTCCACTTAGTAATGACTAGGTCATACTAATGTCTAATTAATCTGAGGTTCACTTAGTAATGACTAGGTCATACTAATGTCTAATTCATCTGAGGTTCACTTAGTAATGACTAGGTCATACTAGTGTCTAATTCATCTGAGTTTCACTTAGTAATGACTAGGTCATACTAATGTCTAATTCATCTGAGCCTCACTTAGTAAAGACTAGATCAAACTAATGTCTAATTCATCTGTGGTCCACTTTGTAATGACTAGGTCATACTAATGTCTAATTCATCTGCGGTTCACTTAGTAATGACTAGGTCATACTAATGTCTAATTCATCTGAGGTCCACTTAGTAATGACTAGGTCATACTAATGCCTAATTCATCTGAGGTCCACTTAGTAATAACTAGGTCATACTAATGTCTAATTCATCTGAGGTCCACTTAGTAATGACTAGGTCATACTAATGTCTAATTAATCTGAGGTTCACTTTGTAATGACTAGGTCATACTAATGTCTAATTCATCTGAGGTTCACTTAGTAATGACTAGGTCATACTAATGTCTAATTCATCTGAGGTTCACTTAGTAATGACTAGGTCATACTAGTGTCTAATTCATCTGAGGTCCACTTAGTAATGACTACGTCATACTAATGTCTAATTCATCTGAGGTCCACTTTGTAATGACTAGATCATACTAATGTCTAATTCATCTGAGGTTCACTTAGTAATGACTAGGTCATACTAATGTATAATTCATCTGAGGTTCACTTAGTAATGACTAGGTCATACTAATGTCTAATTCATTTGAGGTTCACTTAGTAATGACTAGGTCATACTAGTGTTTAATTCATCTGAGGTCCACTTAGTAATGACTAGGTCTTACTAATTTCTAATTCATCTGAGCTTCACTTAGTAATGACTAGGTCATACTAATGTCTAATTCATCTGAGCCTCACTTAGTAATGACTAGATCAAACTAATGTCTAATTCATCTGTGGTCCACTTTGTAATGACTAGGTCATACTAATGTCTAATTCATCTGAGGTTCATTTAGTAATGACTAGGTCGTACTAATGTCTAATTCATCTGAGTTCCACTTAGTAATGACTAGGTCATACTAATGTCTAATTCATCTGAGGTCCACTTAGTAATAACTAGGTCATACTAATGTCTAATTCATCTGAGGTCCACTTAGTAATGACTAGGTCATACTAATTTCTAATTCATCTGAGCTTCACTTAGTAATGACTAGGTCATACTAATGTCTAGTTCATCTGAGCTTCACTTAGTAATGACTAGATCATACTAATGTCTAATTCATCTGAGGTCCACTTTGTAATGACTAGGTCATGCTAATGTCTAATTCATCTGAAGTTCACTTAGTAATGACTAGGTCATACTAATGTCTAATTCATCTGAGGACCACTTAGTAATGACTAGGTCATACTAATGTCTAATTCATCTGAGGTTCACTTAGTAATGATTAGGTCATACTAATGTCTAATTCATCTGGGGTTCACTTAGTAATGACTATGTCTTACTAATGTTTAATTCATCTGAGGTCCACTTAGTAATGACTAGGTCATACTAGTGTCTAATTCATCTGAGGTCCACTTAGTAATGACTACGTCATACTAATGTCTAATTCATCTGAGGTCCACTTTGTAATGACTAGATCATACTAATGTCTAATTCATCTGAGGTTCACTTAGTAATGACTAGGTCATACTAATGTATAATTCATCTGAGGTTCACTTAGTAATGACTAGGTCATACTAATGTCTAATTCATTTGAGGTTCACTTAGTAATGACTAGGTCATACTAGTGTTTAATTCATCTGAGGTCCACTTAGTAATGACTAGGTCTTACTAATTTCTAATTCATCTGAGCTTCACTTAGTAATGACTAGGTCATACTAATGTCTAATTCATCTGAGCCTCACTTAGTAATGACTAGATCAAACTAATGTCTAATTCATCTGTGGTCCACTTTGTAATGACTAGGTCATACTAATGTCTAATTCATCTGAGGTTCATTTAGTAATGACTAGGTCGTATTAATGTCTAATTCATCTGAGTTCCACTTAGTAATGACTAGGTCATACTAATGTCTAATTCATCTGAGGTCCACTTAGTAATAACTAGGTCATACTAATGTCTAATTCATCTGAGGTCCACTTAGTAATGACTAGGTCATACTAATTTCTAATTCATCTGAGCTTCACTTAGTAATGACTAGGTCATACTAATGTCTAGTTCATCTGAGCTTCACTTAGTAATGACTAGATCATACTAATGTCTAATTCATCTGAGGTCCACTTTGTAATGACTAGGTCATGCTAATGTCTAATTCATCTGAAGTTCACTTAGTAATGACTAGGTCATACTAATGTCTAATTCATCTGAGGACCACTTAGTAATGACTAGGTCATACTAATGTCTAATTCATCTGAGGTTCACTTAGTAATGATTAGGTCATACTAATGTCTAATTCATCTGGGGTTCACTTAGTAATGACTATGTCTTACTAATGTTTAATTCATCTGAGGTCCACTTAGTAATGACTAGGTCATACTAATGTCTAATTCATCTGAGGTTCACTTAGTAATGACTAGGTCATACTAATGTCTAATTCATATAAGGTTCACTTAGTAATGAATAGGTCATACTAATGTCTAATTCATCTGAGGTTCACTTAGTAATGACTAGGTCATACTAATGTCTAATTCATCTGAGGTTCACTTAGTAATGACTAGGTCATACTAATGTCTAATTCATCTGAGGTCCACTTAGTAATGACTAGGTCATACTAATGTCTAATTCATCTGAGGTCCACTTAGTAATGACTTGGTTATACTAATATCTAATTCATCTGAGGTCCACTTAGTAATGACTAGGTCATACTAATGTCTAATTCATCTGAGGTCCACGTATTAATGACTAGGTCATACTAATGTCTAATTCATCTGAGCTTCACTTAGTAATGACTAGATCATACTAATGTCTAATTCATCTGAGGTCCACTTTGTAATGACTAGATCATACTAATGTCTAATTCATCTGAGGTTCACTTAGTAATGACTAGGTCATACTAATGTCTAATTCATCTGAGGTCCACTTAGTAATGACTAGGTCATACTAATGTCTAATTCATATGAGGTCCACTTAGTAATGACTAGATCATACTAATGTCTAATTCATCTGAGGTTCACTTAGTAATGATTAGGTCATACTAATGTCTAATTCATCTGGGGTTCACTTAGTAATGACTAGGTCTTACTAATGTTTAATTCATCTGAGGTCCACTTAGTAATGACTAGGTCATAATAATGTCTAATTCATCTGAGGTTCACTTAGTAATGAATAGGTCATACTAATGTCTAATTCATCTGAGGTTCACTTAGTAATGACTAGGTTATACTAATGTCTAATTCATCTGAGGTCCACTTAATAATGGCTAGGTCATACTAATGTCTAATTCATCTGAGGTTCACTTAGTAATGATTAGGTCATACTAATGTCTAATTCATCTGAGGTCCACTTAGTAATGACAAGGTCATACTAATGTCTAATTCATCTGAGGTCCACTTAATAATGACTAGGTCATACTAATGTCTAATTAATCTGAGGTCCACTTAGTAATGACTAGATCATACTAATGTCTAATTCATCTGAGGTCCACGTAGTAATGACTAGGTCATACTAATGTCTAATTCATCTGAGGTCCACTTAGTAATGACTAGGTCATACAAATGTCTAATTCATCTGAGATCCACTTAGTAATGACTAGGTCATACTAATGTCTAATTCATCTGAGGTTCACTTAGTAATGACTAGGTCATACTAATGTCTAATTCATCTGAGGTTCACTTAGTAATGACTAGGTCATACTAATGTCTAATTCATCTGAGGTCCACTTAGTAATGACTAGGTCATACTAATGTCTAATTCATCTGAGGTCCACTTAGTAATAACTAGGTCATACTAATGTCTAATTCATCTGAGGTCCACTTAGTAATGATTAGGTCATACTAATGTCTAATTCATCTGAGGTTCACTTAGTAATGACTAGGTCATACTAATGTCTAATTCATCTGAGGTTCACTTAGTAATGACTAGGTCATACTAATGTCTAATTCATCTGAGGTTCACTTAGTAATGACTAGGTCATACTAGTGTCTAATTCATCTGAGGTCCACTTAGTAATGACTACGTCATACTAATGTCTAATTAATCTGAGGTCCACTTAGTAATGACTAGGTCATACTAATGTCTAATTCATCTGAGGTTCACTTAGTAATGACTAGGTCATACTAATGTCTAATTCATCTGAGGTTCACTTAGTAATGACTAGGTCATACTAGTGTCTAATTCATCTGAGGTCCACTTAGTAATGACTACGTCATACTAATGTCTAATTCATCTGAGGTTCACTTAGTAATGACTAGGTCTTACTAATGTTTAATTCATCTGAGGTCCACTTAGTAATGACTAGGTCATACTAATGTCTAATTCATCTGAGGTTCACTTAGTAATGACTAGGTCATACTAATGTCTAATTCATCTGAGGTTCATTTAGTAATGACTAGGTCATACTAGTGTCTAATTCATCTGAGGTCCACTTAGTAATGATTAGGTCATACTAATGTCTAATTCATCTGGGGTTCACTTAGTAATGACTAGGTCTTACTAATGTTTAATTCATCTGAGGTCCACTTAGTAATGACTAGGTCATACTAATGTCTAATTCATCTGAGTTTCACTTAGTAATGACTAGGTCATACTAATGTCTAATTCATCTGAGGTTCACTTAGTAATGAATAGGTCATACTAATGTCTAATTCATCTGAGGTTCACTTAGTAATGACTAGGTTATACTAATGTCTAATTCATCTGAGGTCCACTTAATAATGGCTAGGTCATACTAATGTCTAATTCATCTGAGGTTCACTTAGTAATGACTAGGTCATACTAATGTCTAATTCATCTGAGGTCCACTTAGTAATGACAAGGTCATACTAATGTCTAATTCATCTGAGGTCCACTTAGTAATGACTAGGTCATACTAATGTCTAATTCATCTGAGGTCCACTTAGTAATGACTAGATCATACTAATGTCTAATTCTTCTGAGGTCCACGTAGTAATGACTAGGTCATATTAATGTCTAATTCATCTGAGGTCCACTTAGTAATGACTAGGTCATACAAATGTCTAATTCATCTGAGATCCACTTAGTAATGACTAGGTCATACTAATGTCTAGTTCATCTGAGGTCCACTTAGTAATGACTAGGTCATAATAATGTCTAATTCTTCTGAGGTTCACTTAGTAGTGACTAGGTCATACTAATGTCTAATTCATCTGAGGTCCAATTAGTAATGACTAGGTCATACTAATGTCTAATTCATCTGAGGTTCACTTAGTAATGATTAGGTCATACTAATGTCTAATTCATCTGAGATCGACTTAGTAATGACTAGGTCATACTAATGTCTAATTCATCTGAGGTTCACTTAGTAATGACTAGGTCATCCTAGTGTCTAATTCATCTGAGCTTCACTTAGTAATGACTAGGTCATACTAATGTCTAATTCATCTGAGCCTCACTTAGTAATGACTAGATCAAACTAATGTCTAATTCATCTGTGGTCCACTTTGTAATGACTAGGTCATACTAATGTCTAATTCTTCTGAGGTTCACTTAGTAATGACTAGGTCATACTAATGTCTAATTCATCTGAGGTCCACTTAGTAATGACTAGATCATACTAATGTCTAATTCATCTGAGGTCCACTTAGTAATAACTAGGTCATACTAATGTCTAATTCATCTGAGGTCCACTTAGTAATGATTAGGTCATACTAATGTCTAATTCATCTGAGGTTTACTTAGTAATGACTAGGTCATACTAATGTCTAATTCATCTGAGGTTCACTTAGTAATGACTAGGTCATACTAATGTCTAATTCATCTGAGGTTCACTTAGTAATGACTAGGTCATACTAGTGTCTAATTCATCTGAGGTCCACTTAGTAATGACTACGTCATACTAATGTCTAATTCATCTGAGGTCCACTTAGTAATGACTAGATCATACTAATGTCTAATTCATCTGAGGTTCACTTAGTAATGACTTGGTCATACTAATGTATAATTCATCTGAGGTTCACTTAGTAATGACTAGGTCATACTAATGTCTAATTCATTTGAGGTTCACTTAGTAATGACTAGGTCATACTAGTGTTTAATTCATCTGAGGTCCCCTTAGCAATGACTAGGTCTTACTAATTTCTAATTCATCTGAGCTTCACTTAGTAATGACTAGGTCATACTAATGTCTAATTCATCTGAGCCTCACTTAGTAATGACTAGATCAAACTAATGTCTAATTCATCTGAGGTTCATTTAGTAATGACTAGGTCGTACTAATGTCTAATTCATCTGAGGTCCACTTAGTAATGACTAGGTCATACTAATGTCTAATTAATCTGAGGTTCACTTAGTAATGACTAGGTCATACTAATGTCTAATTCATCTGAGGTTCACTTAGTAATGACTAGGTCATACTAGTGTCTAATTCATCTGAGTTTCACTTAGTAATGACTAGGTCATACTAATGTCTAATTCATCTGAGCCTCACTTAGTAAAGACTAGATCAAACTAATGTCTAATTCATCTGTGGTCCACTTTGTAATGACTAGGTCATACTAATGTCTAATTCATCTGCGGTTCACTTAGTAATGACTAGGTCATACTAATGTCTAATTCATCTGAGGTCCACTTAGTAATGACTAGGTCATACTAATGCCTAATTCATCTGAGGTCCACTTAGTAATAACTAGGTCATACTAATGTCTAATTCATCTGAGGTCCACTTAGTAATGACTAGGTCATACTAATGTCTAATTAATCTGAGGTTCACTTTGTAATGACTAGGTCATACTAATGTCTAATTCATCTGAGGTTCACTTAGTAATGACTAGGTCATACTAATGTCTAATTCATCTGAGGTTCACTTAGTAATGACTAGGTCATACTAGTGTCTAATTCATCTGAGGTCCACTTAGTAATGACTACGTCATACTAATGTCTAATTCATCTGAGGTCCACTTTGTAATGACTAGATCATACTAATGTCTAATTCATCTGAGGTTCACTTAGTAATGACTAGGTCATACTAATGTATAATTCATCTGAGGTTCACTTAGTAATGACTAGGTCATACTAATGTCTAATTCATTTGAGGTTCACTTAGTAATGACTAGGTCATACTAGTGTTTAATTCATCTGAGGTCCACTTAGTAATGACTAGGTCTTACTAATTTCTAATTCATCTGAGCTTCACTTAGTAATGACTAGGTCATACTAATGTCTAATTCATCTGAGCCTCACTTAGTAATGACTAGATCAAACTAATGTCTAATTCATCTGTGGTCCACTTTGTAATGACTAGGTCATACTAATGTCTAATTCATCTGAGGTTCATTTAGTAATGACTAGGTCGTACTAATGTCTAATTCATCTGAGTTCCACTTAGTAATGACTAGGTCATACTAATGTCTAATTCATCTGAGGTCCACTTAGTAATAACTAGGTCATACTAATGTCTAATTCATCTGAGGTCCACTTAGTAATGACTAGGTCATACTAATTTCTAATTCATCTGAGCTTCACTTAGTAATGACTAGGTCATACTAATGTCTAGTTCATCTGAGCTTCACTTAGTAATGACTAGATCATACTAATGTCTAATTCATCTGAGGTCCACTTTGTAATGACTAGGTCATGCTAATGTCTAATTCATCTGAAGTTCACTTAGTAATGACTAGGTCATACTAATGTCTAATTCATCTGAGGACCACTTAGTAATGACTAGGTCATACTAATGTCTAATTCATCTGAGGTTCACTTAGTAATGATTAGGTCATACTAATGTCTAATTCATCTGGGGTTCACTTAGTAATGACTATGTCTTACTAATGTTTAATTCATCTGAGGTCCACTTAGTAATGACTAGGTCATACTAATGTCTAATTCATCTGAGGTTCACTTAGTAATGACTAGGTCATACTAATGTCTAATTCATATGAGGTTCACTTAGTAATGAATAGGTCATACTAATGTCTAATTCATCTGAGGTTCACTTAGTAATGACTAGGTCATACTAATGTCTAATTCATCTGAGGTTCACTTAGTAATGACTAGGTCATACTAATGTCTAATTCATCTGAGGTCCACTTAGTAATGACTAGGTCATACTAATGTCTAATTCATCTGAGGTCCACTTAGTAATGACTTGGTTATACTAATATCTAATTCATCTGAGGTCCACTTAGTAATGACTAGGTCATACTAATGTCTAATTCACCTGAGGTCCACGTATTAATGACTAGGTCATACTAATGTCTAATTCATCTGAGGTCCACTTAGTAATGACTAAGTCATACTAATGTCTAGTTCATCTGAGCTTCACTTAGTAATGACTAGATCATACTAATGTCTAATTCATCTGAGGTCCACTTTGTAATGACTAGGTCATACTAATGTCTAATTCATCTGAGGTTCACTTAGTAATGACTAGGTCTTACTAATGTTTAATTCATCTGAGGTCCACTTAGTAATGACTAGGTCATACTAATGTCTAATTCATCTGAGGTTCACTTAGTAATGACTAGGTCATACTAATGTCTAATTCATATGAGGTTCACTTAGTAATGAATAGGTCATACTAATGTCTAATTCATCTGAGGTTCACTTAGTAATGACTAGGTCATACTAATGTCTAATTCATCTGAGGTTCACTTAGTAATGACTAGGTCATACTAATGTCTAATTCATCTGAGGTCCACTTAGTAATGACTAGGTCATACTAATGTCTAATTCATCTGAGGTCCACTTAGTAATGACTTGGTTATACTAATATCTAATTCATCTGAGGTCCACTTAGTAATGACTAGGTCATACTAATGTCTAATTCATCTGAGGTCCACGTATTAATGACTAGGTCATACTAATGTCTAATTCATCTGAGGTCCACTTAGTAATGACTAAGTCATACTAATGTCTAATTCATCTGAGATCCACTTAGTAATGACTAGGTCATACTAATGTCTAATTCATCTGAGATTCACTTAGTAATGACTAGGTCATATTAATGTCTAATTCATTTGAGGTTCACTTAGTAATGACTAGGTCATACTAATGTCTAATTCATCTGAGGTCCACTTAGTAATGACTAGGTCATACTAATGTCTAATTCATATGAGGTCCACTTAGTAATGACTAGATCATACTAATGTCTAATTCATCTGAGGTTCACTTAGTAATGATTAGGTCATACTAATGTCTAATTCATCTGGGGTTCACTTAGTAATGACTAGGTCTTACTAATCTTTAATTCATCTGAGGTCCACTTAGTAATGACTAGGTCATACTAATGTCTAATTCATCTGAGGTTCACTTAGTAATGAATAGGTCATACTAATGTCTAATTCATCTGAGGTTCACTTAGTAATGACTAGGTTATACTAATGTCTAATTCATCTGAGGTCCACTTAATAATGGCTAGGTCATACTAATGTCTAATTCATCTGAGGTTCACTTAGTAATGATTAGGTCATACTAATGTCTAATTCATCTGAGGTCCACTTAGTAATGACAAGGTCATACTAATGTCTAATTCACCTGAGGTCCACTTAGTAATGACTAGGTCATACTAATGTCTAATTAATCTGAGGTCCACTTAGTAATGACTAGATCATACTAATGTCTAATTCATCTGAGGTCCACGTAGTAATGACTAGGTCATACTAATGTCTAATTCATCTGAGGTCCACTTAGTAATGACTAGGTCATACAAATGTCTAATTCATCTGAGATCCACTTAGTAATGACTAGGTCATACTAATGTCTAATTCATCTGAGGTTCACTTAGTAATGACTAGGTCATACTAATGTCTAATTCATCTGAGGTTCACTTAGTAATGACTAGGTCATACTAATGTCTAATTCATCTGAGGTCCACTTAGTAATGACTAGGTCATACTAATGTCTAATTCATCTGTGGTCCACTTAGTAATAACTAGGTCATACTAATGTCTAATTCATCTGAGGTCCACTTAGTAATGATTAGGTCATACTAATGTCTAATTCATCTGAGGTTCACTTAGTAATGACTAGGTCATACTAATGTCTAATTCATCTGAGGTTCACTTAGTAATGACTAGGTCATACTAATGTCTAATTCATCTGAGGTTCACTTAGTAATGACTAGGTCATACTAGTGTCTAATTCATCTGAGGTCCACTTAGTAATGACTACGTCATACTAATGTCTAATTCATCTGAGGTTCACGTAGTAATGACTAGGTCTTACTAATGTTTAATTCATCTGAGGTCCACTTAGTAATGACTATGTCATACTAATGTCTAATTCATCTGAGGTTCACTTAGTAATGACTAGGTCATACTAATGTCTAATTCATCTGAGGTTCACTTAGTAATGACTAGGTCATACTAGTGTCTAATTCATCTGAGGTCCACTTAGTAATGACTACGTCATACTAATGTCTAATTCATCTGAGGTTCACTTAGTAATGACTAGGTCTTACTAATGTTTAATTCATCTGAGGTCCACTTAGTAATGACTAGGTCATACTAATGTCTAATTCATCTGAGGTTCACTTAGTAATGACTAGGTCATACTAATGTCTAATTCACCTGAGGTTCATTTAGTAATGACTAGGTCATACTAGTGTCTAATTCATCTGAGGTCCACTTAGTAATGATTAGGTCATACTAATGTCTAATTCATCTGGGGTTCACTTAGTAATGACTAGGTCTTACTAATGTTTAATTCATCTGAGGTCCACTTAGTAATGACTAGGTCATACTAATGTCTAATTCATCTGAGTTTCACTTAGTAATGACTAGGTCATACTAATGTCTAATTCATCTGAGGTTCACTTAGTAATGAATAGGTCATACTAATGTCTAATTCATCTGAGGTTCACTTAGTAATGACTAGGTTATACTAATGTCTAATTCATCTGAGGTCCACTTAATAATGGCTAGGTCATACTAATGTCTAATTCATCTGAGATTCACTTAGTAATGACTAGGTCATACTAATATCTAATTCATCTGAGGTCCACTTAGTAATGACAAGGTCATACTAATGTCTAATTCATCTGAGGTCCACTTAGTAATGATTAGGTCATACTAATGTCTAATTCATCTGAGGTCCACTTAGTAATGACTAGATCATACTAATGTCTAATTCTTCTGAGGTCCACGTAGTAATGACTAGGTCATATTAATGTCCAATAATTCATCTGAGGTCCACTTAGTAATGACTAGGTCATACAAATGTCTAATTCATCTGAGATCCACTTAGTAATGACTAGGTCATACTAATGTCTAGTTCATCTGAGGTCCACTTAGTAATGACTAGGTCATAATAATGTCTAATTCTTCTGAGGTTCACTTAGTAGTGACTAGGTCATACTAATGTCTAATTCATCTGAGGTCCAATTAGTAATGACTAGGTCATACTAATGTCTAATTCATCTGAGGTTCACTTAGTAATGATTAGGTCATACTAATGTCTAATTCATCTGGGGTTCACTTAGTAATGACTATGTCTTACTAATGTTTAATTCATCTGAGGTCCACTTAGTAATGACTAGGTCACACTAATGTCTAATTCATCTGAGGTTCACTTAGTAATGACTAGGTCATACTAATGTCTAATTCATATGAGGTTCACTTAGTAATGAATAGGTCATACTAATGTCTAATTCATCTGAGGTTCACTTAGTAATGACTAGGTCATACTAATGTCTAATTCATCTGAGGTTCACTTAGTAATGACTAGGTCATACTAATGTCTAATTCATCTGAGGTCCACTTAGTAATGACTAGGTCATACTAATGTCTAATTCATCTGAGGTCCACTTAGTAATGACTTGGTTATACTAATATCTAATTCATCTGAGGTCCACTTAGTAATGACTAGGTCATACTAATGTCTAATTCATCTGAGGTCCACGTATTAATGACTAGGTCATACTAATGTCTAATTCATCTGAGGTCCACTTAGTAATGACTAAGTCATACTAATGTCTAATTCATCTGAGATCCACTTAGTAATGACTAGGTCATACTAATGTCTAATTCATCTGAGATTCACTTAGTAATGACTAGGTCATATTAATGTCTAATTCATTTGAGGTTCACTTAGTAATGACTAGGTCATACTAATGTCTAATTCATCTGAGGTCCACTTAGTAATGACTAGGTCATACTAATGTCTAATTCATATGAGGTCCACTTAGTAATGACTAGATCATACTAATGTCTAATTCATCTGAGGTTCACTTAGTAATGATTAGGTCATACTAATGTCTAATTCATCTGGGGTTCACTTAGTAATGACTAGGTCTTACTAATGTTTAATTCATCTGAGGTCCACTTAGTAATGACTAGGTCATACTAATGTCTAATTCATCTGAGGTTCACTTAGTAATGAATAGGTCATACTAATGTCTAATTCATCTGAGGTTCACTTAGTAATGACTAGGTTATACTAATGTCTAATTCATCTGAGGTCCACTTAATAATGGCTAGGTCATACTAATGTCTAATTCATCTGAGGTTCACTTAGTAATGACTAGGTCATACTAATGTCTAATTCATCTGAGGTTCACTTAGTAATGACTAGGTCATACTAGTGTCTAATTCATCTGAGGTCCACTTAGTAATGACTACGTCATACTAATGTCTAATTCATCTGAGGTTCACTTAGTAATGACTAGGTCTTACTAATGTTTAATTCATCTGAGGTCCACTTAGTAATGACTAGGTCATACTAATGTCTAATTCATCTCAGGTTCACTTAGTAATGACTAGGTCGTACTAATGTCTAATTCACCTGAGGTTCACTTAGTAATGACTAGGTCATACTAGTGTCTAATTCATCTGAGGTCCACTTAGTAATGATTAGGTCATACTAATGTCTAATTCATCTGGGGTTCACTTAGTAATGACTAGGTCTTACTAATGTTTAATTCATCTGAGGTCCACTTAGTAATGACTAGGTCATACTAATGTCTAATTCATCTGAGTTTCACTTAGTAATGACTAGATCATACTAATGTCTAATTCATCTGAGGTTCACTTAGTAATGAATAGGTCATACTAATGTCTAATTCATCTGAGGTTCACTTAGTAATGACTAGGTTATACTAATGTCTAATTCATCTGAGGTCCACTTAATAATGGCTAGGTCATACTAATGTCTAATTCATCTGAGGTTCACTTAGTAATGACTAGGTCATACTAATGTCTAATTCATCTGAGGTCCACTTAGTAATGACAAGGTCATACTAATGTCTAATTCATCTGAGGTCCACTTAGTAATGACTAGGTCATACTAATGTCTAATTCATCTGAGGTCCACTTAGTAATGACTAGATCATACTAATGTCTAATTCTTCTGAGGTCCACGTAGTAATGACTAGGTCATATTAATGTCTAATTCATCTGAGGTCCACTTAGTAATGACTAGGTCATACAAATGTCTAATTCATCTGAGATCCACTTAGTAATGACTAGGTCATACTAATGTCTAGTTCATCTGAGGTCCACTTAGTAATGACTAGGTCATAATAATGTCTAATTCTTCTGAGGTTCACTTAGTAGTGACTAGGTCATACTAATGTCTAATTCATCTGAGGTCCAATTAGTAATGACTAGGTCATACTAATGTCTAATTCATCTGAGGTTCACTTAGTAATGATTAGGTCATACTAATGTCTAATTCATCTGAGATCGACTTAGTAATGACTAGGTCATACTAATGTCTAATTCATGTGAGGTTCACTTAGTAATGACTAGGTCATCCTAGTGTCTAATTCATCTGAGCTTCACTTAGTAATGACTAGGTCATACTAATGTCTAATTCATCTGAGCCTCACTTAGTAATGACTAGATCAAACTAATATCTAATTCATCTGTGGTCCACTTTGTAATGACTAGGTCATACTAATGTCTAATTCTTCTGAGGTTCACTTAGTAATGACTAGGTCATACTAATGTCTAATTCATCTGAGGTCCACTTAGTAATGACTAGATCATACTAATGTCTAATTCATCTGAGGTCCACTTAGTAATAACTAGGTCATACTAATGTCTAATTCATCTGAGGTCCACTTAGTAATGATTAGGTCATACTAATGTCTAATTAATCTGAGGTTCACTTAGTAATGACTAGGTCATACTAATGTCTAATTCATCTGAGGTTCACTTAGTAATGACTAGGTCATACTAATGTCTAATTCATCTGAGGTTCACTTAGTAATGACTAGGTCATACTAGTGTCTAATTCATCTGAGGTCCACTTAGTAATGACTACGTCATACTAATGTCTAATTCATCTGAGGTCCACTTAGTAATGACTAGATCATACTAATGTCTAATTCATCTGAGGTTCACTTAGTAATGACTTGGTCATACTAATGTATAATTCATCTGAGGTTCACTTAGTAATGACTAGGTCATACTAATGTCTAATTCATTTGAGGTTCACTTAGTAATGACTAGGTCATACTAGTGTTTAATTCATCTGAGGTCCACTTAGCAATGACTAGGTCTTACTAATTTCTAATTCATCTGAGCTTCACTTAGTAATGACTAGGTCATACTAATGTCTAATTCATCTGAGCCTCACTTAGTAATGACTAGATCAAACTAATGTCTAATTCATCTGTGGTCCACTTTGTAATGACTAGGTCATACTAATGTCTAATTCATCTGAGGTTCATTTAGTAATGACTAGGTCGTACTAATGTCTAATTCATCTGAGGTCCACTTAGTAATGACTAGGTCATACTAATGTCTAATTAATCTGAGGTTCACTTAGTAATGACTAGGTCATACTAATGTCTAATTAATCTGAGGTTCACTTAGTAATGACTAGGTCATACCAGTGTCTAATTCATCTGAGTTTCACTTAGTAATGACTAGGTCATACTAATGTCTAATTCATCTGAGCCTCACTTAGTAAAGACTAGATCAAACAAATGTCTAATTCATCTGTTGTCCACTTTGTAATGACTAGGTCATACTAATGTCTAATTCATCTGAGGTTCACTTAGTAATGACTAGGTCATACTAATGTCTAATTCATCTGAGGTCCACTTAGTAATGACTAGGTCATACTAATGCCTAATTCATCTGAGGTCCACTTAGTAATAACTAGGTCATACTAATGTCTAATTAATCTGAGGTTCACTTTGTAATGACTAGGTCATACTAATGTCTAATTCATCTGAGGTTCACTTAGTAATGACTAGGTCATACTAATGTCTAATTCATCTGAGGTCCACTTAGTAATGACTAGGTCATACTAGTGTCTAATTCATCTGAGGTCCACTTAGTAATGACTACGTCATACTAATGTCTAATTCATCTGAGGTCCACTTTGTAATGACTAGATCATACTAATGTCTAATTCATCTGAGGTTCACTTAGTAATGACTAGGTCATACTAATGTATAATTCATCTGAGGTTCACTTAGTAATGACTAGGTCATACTAATGTCTAATTCATTTGAGGTTCACTTAGTAATGACTAGGTCATACTAGTGTTTAATTCATCTGAGGTCCACTTAGTAATGACTAGGTCTTACTAATTTCTAATTCATCTGAGCTTCACTTAGTAATGACTAGGTCATACTAATGTCTAATTCATCTGAGCCTCACTTAGTAATGACTAGATCAAACTAATGTCTAATTCATCTGTGGTCCACTTTGTAATGACTAGGTCATACTAATGTCTAATTCATCTGAGGTTCATTTAGTAATGACTAGGTCGTACTAATGTCTAATTCATCTGAGGTCCACTTAGTAATGACTAGGTCATACTAATGTCTAATTCATCTGAGGTCCACTTAGTAATAACTAGGTCATACTAATGTCTAATTCATCTGAGGTCCACTTAGTAATGACTAGGTCATACTAATTTCTAATTCATCTGAGCTTCACTTAGTAATGACTAGGTCATACTAATGTCTAGTTCATCTGAGCTTCACTTAGTAATGACTAGATCATACTAATGTCTAATTCATCTGAGGTCCACTTTGTAATGACTAGGTCATACTAATGTCTAATTCATCTGAGGTTCACTTAGTAATGACTAGGTCATACTAATGTCTAATTCATCTGAGGACCACTTAGTAATGACTAGGTCATACTAATGTCTAATTCATCTGAGGTTCACTTAGTAATGATTAGGTCATACTAATGTCTAATTCATCTGGGGTTCACTTAGTAATGACTATGTCTTACTAATGTTTAATTCATCTGAGGTCCACTTAGTAATGACTAGGTCATACTAATGTCTAATTCATCTGAGGTTCACTTAGTAATGACTAGGTCATACTAATGTCTAATTCATATGAGGTTCACTTAGTAATGAATAGGTCATACTAATGTCTAATTCATCTGAGGTTCACTTAGTAATGACTAGGTCATACTAATGTCTAATTCATCTGAGGTCCACTTAATAATGGCAAGGTCATACTAATGTCTAATTCATCTGAGGTTCACTTAGTAATGACTAGGTCATACTAATGTCTAATTCATCTGAGGTCCACTTAGTAATGACTAGGTCATACTAATGTCTAATTCATCTGAGGTCCACTTAGTAATGACTTTGTTATACTAATGTCTAATTCATCTGAGGTCCACTTAGTAATGACTAGGTCATACTAATGTCTAATTCATCTGAGGTCCACTTAGTAATGACTAGGTCATACTAATGTTTAATTCATCTGAGGTCCACTTAGTAATGACTAGATCATACTAATGTCTAATTCATCTGAGGTCCACTTAGTAATGACTAAGTCATACTAATGTCTAATTCATCTGAGATCCACTTAGTAATGACTAGGTCATACTAATGTCTAATTCATCTGAGATTCACTTAGTAATGACTAGGTCATATTAATGTCTAATTCATTTGAGGTTCACTTAGTAATGACTAGGTCATACTAGTGTCTAATTCATCTGAGGTCCACTTAGTACTGACTAGGTCTTACTAATTTCTAATTCATCTGAGCTTCACTTAGTAATGACTAGGTCATACTAATGTCTAATTCATCTGAGCTTCACTTAGTAATGACTAGATCAAACTAATGTCTAATTCATCTGAGGTCCACTTTGTAATGACTAGGTCATACTAATGTCTAATTCATCTGAGGTTCACTTAGTAATGACTAGGTCATACTAATGTCTAATTCATCTGAGGTCCACTTAGTAATGTCAGGTCATACTAATGTCTAATTCATCTGAGGTCCACTTAGTAATAACTAGGTCATACTAATGTCTAATTCATCTGAGGTTCACTTAGTAATGACTAGGTCATACTAGTGTCTAATTCATCTGAGGTCCACTTAGTAATGACTACGTCATACTAATGTCTAATTCATCTGAGGTCCACTTTGTAATGACTAGATCATACTAATGTCTAATTCATCTGAGGTTCACTTAGTAATGACTAGGTCATACTAATGTATAATTCATCTGAGGTTCACTTAGTAATGACTAGGTCATACTAATATCTAATTCATTTGAGGTTCACTCAGTAATGACTAGGTCATACTAGTGTTTAATTCTTCTGAGTTCCACTTAGTAATGACTAGGTCTTACTAATTTCTAATTCATCTGAGCTTCACTTAGTAATGACTAGGTCATACTAATGTCTAATTCATCTGAGCCTCACTTAGTAATGACTAGATCAAATTAATGTCTAATTTATCTGAGTTCCACTTTGTAATGACTAGGTCATACTAATGTCTAATTCATCTGAGGTTCATTTAGTAATGACTAGGTCGTACTAATGTCTAATTCATCTGAGGTCCACTTAGTAATGACTAGGTCATACTGTTGTCTAATTCATCTGAGGTCCACTTAGTAATAACTAGGTCATACTAATGTCTAATTCATCTGAGGTCCACTTAGTAATGACTAGGTCATACTAATTTCTAATTCATCTGAGCTTCACTTAGTAATGACTAGGTCATACTAATGTCTAGTTCATCTGAGCTTCACTTAGTAATGACTAGATCATAGTAATGTCTAATTCATCTGAGGTCCACTTTGTAATGACTAGGGCATACTAATGTCTAATTCATCTGAGGTTCACTTAGTAATGACTAGGTCATACTAATGTCTAATTCATCTGAGGTCCACTTAGTAATGACTAGGTCATACTAATGTCTAATTCATCTGTGGTCCACTTAGTAATAACTAGGTCATACTAATGTCTAATTCATCTGAGGTTCACTTAGTAATGATTAGGTCATACTAATGTCTAATTCATCTGGGGTTCACTTAGTAATGACTAGGTCTTACTAATGTTTAATTCATCTGAGGTCCACTTAGTAATGACTAGGTCATACTAATGTCTAATTCATCTGAGGTTCACTTAGTAATGACTAGGTCATACTAATGTCTAATTCATATGAGGTTCACTTAGTAATGACTAGGTCATACTAATGTCTAATTCATCTGAGGTTCACTTAGTAATGACTAGGTTATACTAATGTCTAATTCATCTGAGGTCCATTTAATAATGGCAAGGTCATACTAATGTCTAATTCATCTGAGGTTCACTTAGTAATGACTAGGTCATACTAATGTCTAATTCATCTGAGGTCCACTTAGTAATGACAAGGTCATACTAATGTCTAATTCATCTGAGGTCCACTTAGTAATGATTTGGTTATACTAATGTCTAATTCATCTGAGGTCCACTTAGTAATGACTAGGTCATACTAATGTCTAATTCATCTGGGGTCCACTTAGTAATGACTAGGTCATACTAATGTCTAATTCATCTGAGGTCCACTTAGTAATGACTAGATCATACTAATGTCTAATTCATCTGAGGTCCACGTAGTAATGACTAGGTCATACTAATGTCTAATTCATCTGAGGTCCACTTAGTAATGACTAAGTCATACTAATGTCTAATTCATCTGAGATCCACTTAGTAATGACTAGGTCATACTAATGTATAATTCATCTGAGATTCACTTAGTAATGACTAGGTCATACTAATGTCTAATTCATTTGAGGTTCACTTAGTAATGACTATGTCATACTAGTGTCTAATTCATCTGAGGTCCACTTAGTACTGACTACGTCTTACTAATTTCTAATTCATCTGAGCTTCACTTAGTAATGACTAGGTCATACTAATGTCTAATTCATCTGAGCTTCACTTAGTAATGACTAGATCAAACTAATGTCTAATTCATCTGAGGTCCACTTTGTAATGACTAGGTCATACTAATGTCTAATTCATCTGAGGTTCACTTAGTAATGACTAGGTCATACTAATGTCTAATTCATCTGAGGTCCACTTAGTAATGTCTACGTCATACTAATGTCTAATTCATCTGAGGTCCACTTAGTAATAACTAGGTCATACTAATGTCTAATTCATCTGAGGTTCACTTAGTAATGACTAGGTCATACTAATGTCTAATTCATCTGTGGTTCACTTAGTAATGACTAGATCATACTAATGTCTAATTCATCTGAGGTTCACTTAGTAATGACTAGGTCATACTAATGTCTAATTCATCTGAGGTTTACTTAGTAATGACTAGATCATACTAATGTCTAATTCATCTCAGGTCCTCTTAGTAATGACTAGATCATACCAATGTCTAATTCATCTGAGGTTCACTTAGTAATGACTATGTCATACTAATGTCTATTTCCTCTGAGGCCCACTTAGTAATGACTAAGTCTTACTAATGTCTAATTCATCTGAGATCCACTTAGTAATGACTAGGTCATACTAATGTCTAATTCATCTGAGATTCACTTAGTAATGACTAGGTCATATTAATGTCTAATTCATTTGAGGTTCACTTAGTAATGACTAGGTCATACTAATGTCTAATTCATCTGAGGTCCACTTAGTAATGACTAGGTCATACTAATGTCTAATTCATATGAGGTCCACTTAGTAATGACTAGATCATACTAATGTCTAATTCATCTGAGGTTCACTTAGTAATGATTAGGTCATACTAATGTCTAATTCATCTGGGGTTCACTTAGTAATGACTAGGTCTTACTAATGTTTAATTCATCTGAGGTCCACTTAGTAATGACTAGGTCATACTAATGTCTAATTCATCTGAGGTTCACTTAGTAATGAATAGGTCATACTAATGTCTAATTCATCTGAGGTTCACTTAGTAATGACTAGGTTATACTAATGTCTAATTCATCTGAGGTCCACTTAATAATGGCTAGGTCATACTAATGTCTAATTCATCTGAGGTTCACTTAGTAATGACTAGGTCATACTAATGTCTAATTCATCTGAGGTTCACTTAGTAATGACTAGGTCATACTAGTGTCTAATTCATCTGAGGTCCACTTAGTAATGACTACGTCATACTAATGTCTAATTCATCTGAGGTTCACTTAGTAATGACTAGGTCTTACTAATGTTTAATTCATCTGAGGTCCACTTAGTAATGACTAGGTCATACTAATGTCTAATTCATCTGAGGTTCACTTAGTAATGACTAGGTCGTACTAATGTCTAATTCACCTGAGGTTCACTTAGTAATGACTAGGTCATACTAGTGTCTAATTCATCTGAGGTCCACTTAGTAATGATTAGGTCATACTAATGTCTAATTCATCTGGGGTTCACTTAGTAATGACTAGGTCTTACTAATGTTTAATTCATCTGAGGTCCACTTAGTAATGACTAGGTCATACTAATGTCTAATTCATCTGAGTTTCACTTAGTAATGACTAGATCATACTAATGTCTAATTCATCTGAGGTTCACTTAGTAATGAATAGGTCATACTAATGTCTAATTCATCTGAGGTTCACTTAGTAATGACTAGGTTATACTAATGTCTAATTCATCTGAGGTCCACTTAATAATGGCTAGGTCATACTAATGTCTAATTCATCTGAGGTTCACTTAGTAATGACTAGGTCATACTAATGTCTAATTCATCTGAGGTCCACTTAGTAATGACAAGGTCATACTAATGTCTAATTCATCTGAGGTCCACTTAGTAATGACTAGGTCATACTAATGTCTAATTCATCTGAGGTCCACTTAGTAATGACTAGATCATACTAATGTCTAATTCTTCTGAGGTCCACGTAGTAATGACTAGGTCATATTAATGTCTAATTCATCTGAGGTCCACTTAGTAATGACTAGGTCATACAAATGTCTAATTCATCTGAGATCCACTTAGTAATGACTAGGTCATACTAATGTCTAGTTCATCTGAGGTCCACTTAGTAATGACTAGGTCATAATAATGTCTAATTCTTCTGAGGTTCACTTAGTAGTGACTAGGTCATACTAATGTCTAATTCATCTGAGGTCCAATTAGTAATGACTAGGTCATACTAATGTCTAATTCATCTGAGGTTCACTTAGTAATGATTAGGTCATACTAATGTCTAATTCATCTGAGATCGACTTAGTAATGACTAGGTCATACTAATGTCTAATTCATCTGAGGTTCACTTAGTAATGACTAGGTCATCCTAGTGTCTAATTCATCTGAGCTTCACTTAGTAATGACTAGGTCATACTAATGTCTAATTCATCTGAGCCTCACTTAGTAATGACTAGATCAAACTAATATCTAATTCATCTGTGGTCCACTTTGTAATGACTAGGTCATACTAATGTCTAATTCTTCTGAGGTTCACTTAGTAATGACTAGGTCATACTAATGTCTAATTCATCTGAGGTCCACTTAGTAATGACTAGATCATACTAATGTCTAATTCATCTGAGGTCCACTTAGTAATAACTAGGTCATACTAATGTCTAATTCATCTGAGGTCCACTTAGTAATGATTAGGTCATACTAATGTCTAATTAATCTGAGGTTCACTTAGTAATGACTAGGTCATACTAATGTCTAATTCATCTGAGGTTCACTTAGTAATGACTAGGTCATACTAATGTCTAATTCATCTGAGGTTCACTTAGTAATGACTAGGTCATACTAGTGTCTAATTCATCTGAGGTCCACTTAGTAATGACTACGTCATACTAATGTCTAATTCATCTGAGGTCCACTTAGTAATGACTAGATCATACTAATGTCTAATTCATCTGAGGTTCACTTAGTAATGACTTGGTCATACTAATGTATAATTCATCTGAGGTTCACTTAGTAATGACTAGGTCATACTAATGTCTAATTCATTTGAGGTTCACTTAGTAATGACTAGGTCATACTAGTGTTTAATTCATCTGAGGTCCACTTAGCAATGACTAGGTCTTACTAATTTCTAATTCATCTGAGCTTCACTTAGTAATGACTAGGTCATACTAATGTCTAATTCATCTGAGCCTCACTTAGTAATGACTAGATCAAACTAATGTCTAATTCATCTGTGGTCCACTTAGTAATGACTAGGTCGTACTAATGTCTAATTCATCTGAGGTTCATTTAGTAATGACTAGGTCGTACTAATGTCTAATTCATCTGAGGTTCATTTAGTAATGACTAGGTCGTACTAATGTCTAATTCATCTGAGGTCCACTTAGTAATGACTAGGTCATACTAATGTCTAATTCATCTGAGGTTCATTTAGTAATGACTAGGTCGTACTAATGTCTAATTCATCTGAGGTCCACTTAGTAATGACTAGGTCATACTAATGTCTAATTAATCTGAGGTTCACTTAGTAATGACTAGGTCATACTAATGTCTAATTAATCTGAGGTTCACTTAGTAATGACTAGGTCATACTAATGTCTAATTCATCTGAGGTTCACTTAGTAATGACTAGGTCATACCAGTGTCTAATTCATCTGAGTTTCACTTAGTAATGACTAGGTCATACTAATGTCTAATTCATCTGAGCCTCACTTAGTAAAGACTAGATCAAACAAATGTCTAATTCATCTGTTGTCCACTTTGTAATGACTAGGTCATACTAATGTCTAATTCATCTGAGGTTCACTTAGTAATGACTAGGTCATACTAATGTCTAATTCATCTGAGGTCCACTTAGTAATGACTAGGTCATACTAATGCCTAATTCATCTGAGGTCCACTTAGTAATAACTAGGTCATACTAATGTCTAATTAATCTGAGGTTCACTTTGTAATGACTAGGTCATACTAATGTCTAATTCATCTGAGGTTCACTTAGTAATGACTAGGTCATACTAATGTCTAATTCATCTGAGGTCCACTTAGTAATGACTAGGTCATACTAGTGTCTAATTCATCTGAGGTCCACTTAGTAATGACTACGTCATACTAATGTCTAATTCATCTGAGGTCCACTTTGTAATGACTAGATCATACTAATGTCTAATTCATCTGAGGTTCACTTAGTAATGACTAGGTCATACTAATGTATAATTCATCTGAGGTTCACTTAGTAATGACTAGGTCATACTAATGTCTAATTCATTTGAGGTTCACTTAGTAATGACTAGGTCATACTAGTGTTTAATTCATCTGAGGTCCACTTAGTAATGACTAGGTCTTACTAATTTCTAATTCATCTGAGCTTCACTTAGTAATGACTAGGTCATACTAATGTCTAATTCATCTGAGCCTCACTTAGTAATGACTAGATCAAACTAATGTCTAATTCATCTGTGGTCCACTTTGTAATGACTAGGTCATACTAATGTCTAATTCATCTGAGGTTCATTTAGTAATGACTAGGTCGTACTAATGTCTAATTCATCTGAGGTCCACTTAGTAATGACTAGGTCATACTAATGTCTAATTCATCTGAGGTCCACTTAGTAATAACTAGGTCATACTAATGTCTAAGTCATCTGAGGTCCACTTAGTAATGACTAGGTCATACTAATTTCTAATTCATCTGAGCTTCACTTAGTAATGACTAGGTCATACTAATGTCTAGTTCATCTGAGCTTCACTTAGTAATGACTAGATCATACTAATGTCTAATTCATCTGAGGTCCACTTTGTAATGACTAGGTCATACTAATGTCTAATTCATCTGAGGTTCACTTAGTAATGACTAGGTCATACTAATGTCTAATTCATCTGAGGACCACTTAGTAATGACTAGGTCATACTAATGTCTAATTCATCTGAGGTTCACTTAGTAATGATTAGGTCATACTAATGTCTAATTCATCTGGGGTTCACTTAGTAATGACTATGTCTTACTAATGTTTAATTCATCTGAGGTCCACTTAGTAATGACTAGGTCATACTAATGTCTAATTCATCTGAGGTTCACTTAGTAATGACTAGGTCATACTAATGTCTAATTCATATGAGGTTCACTTAGTAATGAATAGGTCATACTAATGTCTAATTCATCTGAGGTTCACTTAGTAATGACTAGGTCATACTAATGTCTAATTCATCTGAGGTCCACTTAATAATGGCAAGGTCATACTAATGTCTAATTCATCTGAGGTTCACTTAGTAATGACTAGGTCATACTAATGTCTAATTCATCTGAGGTCCACTTAGTAATGACTAGGTCATACTAATGTCTAATTCATCTGAGGTCCACTTAGTAATGACTTTGTTATACTAATGTCTAATTCATCTGAGGTCCACTTAGTAATGACTAGGTCATACTAATGTCTAATTCATCTGAGGTCCACTTAGTAATGACTAGGTCATACTAATGTTTAATTCATCTGAGGTCCACTTAGTAATGACTAGATCATACTAATGTCTAATTCATCTGAGGTCCACTTAGTAATGACTAAGTCATACTAATGTCTAATTCATCTGAGATCCACTTAGTAATGACTAGGTCATACTAATGTCTAATTCATCTGAGATTCACTTAGTAATGACTAGGTCATATTAATGTCTAATTCATTTGAGGTTCACTTAGTAATGACTAGGTCATACTAGTGTCTAATTCATCTGAGGTCCACTTAGTACTGACTAGGTCTTACTAATTTCTAATTCATCTGAGCTTCACTTAGTAATGACTAGGTCATACTAATGTCTAATTCATCTGAGCTTCACTTAGTAATGACTAGATCAAACTAATGTCTAATTCATCTGAGGTCCACTTTGTAATGACTAGGTCATACTAATGTCTAATTCATCTGAGGTTCACTTAGTAATGACTAGGTCATACTAATGTCTAATTCATCTGAGGTCCACTTAGTAATGTCAGGTCATACTAATGTCTAATTCATCTGAGGTCCACTTAGTAATAACTAGGTCATACTAATGTCTAATTCATCTGAGGTTCACTTAGTAATGACTAGGTCATACTAGTGTCTAATTCATCTGAGGTCCACTTAGTAATGACTACGTCATACTAATGTCTAATTCATCTGAGGTCCACTTTGTAATGACTAGATCATACTAATGTCTAATTCATCTGAGGTTCACTTAGTAATGACTAGGTCATACTAATGTATAATTCATCTGAGGTTCACTTAGTAATGACTAGGTCATACTAATATCTAATTCATTTGAGGTTCACTCAGTAATGACTAGGTCATACTAGTGTTTAATTCTTCTGAGTTCCACTTAGTAATGACTAGGTCTTACTAATTTCTAATTCATCTGAGCTTCACTTAGTAATGACTAGGTCATACTAATGTCTAATTCATCTGAGCCTCACTTAGTAATGACTAGATCAAATTAATGTCTAATTTATCTGAGTTCCACTTTGTAATGACTAGGTCATACTAATGTCTAATTCATCTGAGGTTCATTTAGTAATGACTAGGTCGTACTAATGTCTAATTCATCTGAGGTCCACTTAGTAATGACTAGGTCATACTGTTGTCTAATTCATCTGAGGTCCACTTAGTAATAACTAGGTCATACTAATGTCTAATTCATCTGAGGTCCACTTAGTAATGACTAGGTCATACTAATTTCTAATTCATCTGAGCTTCACTTAGTAATGACTAGGTCATACTAATGTCTAGTTCATCTGAGCTTCACTTAGTAATGACTAGATCATAGTAATGTCTAATTCATCTGAGGTCCACTTTGTAATGACTAGGTCATACTAATGTCTAATTCATCTGAGGTTCACTTAGTAATGACTAGGTCATACTAATGTCTAATTCATCTGAGGTCCACTTAGTAATGACTAGGTCATACTAATGTCTAATTCATCTGTGGTCCACTTAGTAATAACTAGGTCATACTAATGTCTAATTCATCTGAGGTTCACTTAGTAATGATTAGGTCATACTAATGTCTAATTCATCTGGGGTTCACTTAGTAATGACTAGGTCTTACTAATGTTTAATTCATCTGAGGTCCACTTAGTAATGACTAGGTCATACTAATGTCTAATTCATCTGAGGTTCACTTAGTAATGACTAGGTCATACTAATGTCTAATTCATATGAGGTTCACTTAGTAATGACTAGGTCATACTAATGTCTAATTCATCTGAGGTTCACTTAGTAATGACTAGGTTATACTAATGTCTAATTCATCTGAGGTCCATTTAATAATGGCAAGGTCATACTAATGTCTAATTCATCTGAGGTTCACTTAGTAATGACTAGGTCATACTAATGTCTAATTCATCTGAGGTCCACTTAGTAATGACAAGGTCATACTAATGTCTAATTCATCTGAGGTCCACTTAGTAATGACTTGGTTATACTAATGTCTAATTCATCTGAGGTCCACTTAGTAATGACTAGGTCATACTAATGTCTAATTCATCTGGGGTCCACTTAGTAATGACTAGGTCATACTAATGTCTAATTCATCTGAGGTCCACTTAGTAATGACTAGATCATACTAATGTCTAATTCATCTGAGGTCCACGTAGTAATGACTAGGTCATACTAATGTCTAATTCATCTGAGGTCCACTTAGTAATGACTAAGTCATACTAATGTCTAATTCATCTGAGATCCACTTAGTAATGACTAGGTCATACTAATGTATAATTCATCTGAGATTCACTTAGTAATGACTAGGTCATACTAATGTCTAATTCATTTGAGGTTCACTTAGTAATGACTATGTCATACTAGTGTCTAATTCATCTGAGGTCCACTTAGTACTGACTACGTCTTACTAATTTCTAATTCATCTGAGCTTCACTTAGTAATGACTAGGTCATACTAATGTCTAATTCATCTGAGCTTCACTTAGTAATGACTAGATCAAACTAATGTCTAATTCATCTGAGGTCCACTTTGTAATGACTAGGTCATACTAATGTCTAATTCATCTGAGGTTCACTTAGTAATGACTAGGTCATACTAATGTCTAATTCATCTGAGGTCCACTTAGTAATGTCTACGTCATACTAATGTCTAATTCATCTGAGGTCCACTTAGTAATAACTAGGTCATACTAATGTCTAATTCATCTGAGGTTCACTTAGTAATGACTAGGTCATACTAATGTCTAATTCATCTGTGGTTCACTTAGTAATGACTAGATCATACTAATGTCTAATTCATCTGAGGTTCACTTAGTAATGACTAGGTCATACTAATGTCTAATTCATCTGAGGTTTACTTAGTAATGACTAGATCATACTAATGTCTAATTCATCTCAGGTCCTCTTAGTAATGACTAGATCATACCAATGTCTAATTCATCTGAGGTTCACTTAGTAATGACTATGTCATACTAATGTCTATTTCCTCTGAGGCCCACTTAGTAATGACTAAGTCTTACTAATGTCTAATTCATCTGAGGTCCACTTAGTAATGACTAGATCATACTAATGTCTAATTCATCTGAGGTCCACTTAGTAATGACTAGGTCATACAAATGTCTAATTCATCTGAGGTCCACTTAGTAATGACTAGGTCATACTAATGTCTAATTCATCTGAGGTCCACTTAGTAATGACTAGGTCATACTAATGTCTAATTCATCTGAGGTCCACTTAGTAATGACTAGGTCATACTAATGTTTAATTCATCTGAGGTCCACTTAGTAATGACTAGGTCATACTAATGTCTAATTCATCTGAGGTCCACTTAGTAATGACTAGGTCATACTAATGTCTAATTCATCTGAGGTCAAGTTAATAATGACTAGGTCATACTAATGTCTAACTCATCTGAGGTCCACTTAGTAATGACTAGGTCATACTAATGTCTAATTCATCTGAGGTCCACTTAGTAATGACTAGGTCATACTAATGTCTAATTCATCTGAGGTTCACTTGGTAATGACTAGGTCATACTAATGTCTAATTCATCTGAGGTTCACTTAGTAATGACTAGGTCATACTAATGTCTAATTCATCTGAGGTCCACTTAGTAATGACTAGGTCATACTAATGTCTAATGCATCTGTGGTTCACTTAGTAATGACTAGGTTATACTAATGTCTAATTCATCTGGGTCATACTAATGTCTAATTCATCTGAGGTCCACTTAGTAATGACTAGATCATACTAATGTCTAATTCATCTGAGGTTCACTTAGTAATGACTAGGTCATACTAATGTCTAATTCATTTGAGGTTCACTTACTAATGACTAGGTCATACTAGTGTCTAATTCATCTGAGGTCCACTTAGTAATGACTAGGTCATACTAATTTCTAATTCATCTGAGCTTCACTTAGTAATGACTAGGTCATACTAATGTCTAATTCATTTGAGGTTCACTTAGTAATGACTAGGTCATACTAATGTCTAATTCATCTGAGGTCCACTTAGTAATAACTAGGTCATACTAATGTCTAATTCATCTGAGGTCCACTTAGTAATGACTAGGTCATACTAATGTCTAATTCATCTCAGGTTCACTTAGTAATGACTAGATCATACTAATGTCTAATTCATCTGAGGTTCACTTAGTAATGACTAGGTCATACTAATGTCTAATTCATTTGAGGTTCACTTAGTAATGACTAGGTCATACTAATGTCTAATTCATCTGAGGTTCACTTAGTAATGACTAGATCATACTAATGTCTAATTCATCTGAGGTCCACTTAGTAATGACTAGGTCATACAAATGTCTAATTCATCTGAGGTCCACTTAGTAATGACTAGGTCATACTAATGTCTAATTCATCTGAGGTTCACTTGGTAATGACTAGGTCATACTAAAGTCTAATTCATCTGAGATTCACTTAGTAATGACTAGGTCATGCTAATGTCTAATTCATCTGAGGTCCACTTAGTAATGACTAGATCATACTAATGTCTAATTCATCTGAGTTCCAATTAGTAATGACTAGGTCATATTAATGTCTAATTCATCTGAGGTCCACTTAGTAATGACTAGGTCATACTAATGTCTAATTCATCTGTGGTTCACTTAGTAATGACTAGGTCATACTAATGTCTAATTCATCTGAGGTTCAATTAGTAATAACTAGATCATACCAATGTCTAATTCATCTGTGGTCCACTTAGTAATGATTAGGTCATACTAATGTCTAATTCATCTGAGATCCACTTAGTAATGACTAGGTCATACTAATGTCTAATTCATCTGAGGTCCACTTAGTAATGACTAGGTCATACTAATTTGTAATTCATTTGAGCTTCACTTAGTAATGACTAGGTCATACTAATGTCTAATTCATCTGAGGTCCACTTAGTAATGACTAGGTCATATTAATGTCTAATTCATCTGAGGTTCACTTAGTAATGACTAAGTTATACTAGTGTCTAATTCATCTGAGGTTCACTTAGTAATGACTAGGTCATGCTAATGTCTAATTCATCTGAGTTCCACTTAGTAATGACTAGGTCATACTAATGTCTAATTCATCTCAGGTCCACTTAGTAATGACTAGATCATACTAATGTCTAATTCATCTGAGGTTCACTTAGTAATGACTAGGTCATACTAATGTCTAATTCATCTGAGGTTCACTTAGTAATGACTAGATCATACTAATGTCTAATTCATCTGAGGTTCAATTAGTAATGACTAGATCATACTAATGTCTAATTCATCTGTGGTCCACTTAGTAATGATTAGGTCATACTAATGTCTAATTCATCTGAGATCCACTTAGTAATGACTAGGTCATACTAATGTCTAATTCATCTGAGGTTCACTTAGTAATGACTAGGTCATACTAATGTCTAATTCATCTGAGGTTCACTTAGTAATGACTAGGTCATACTAGTGTCTAATTCATCTGAGGTCCACTTAGTAATGACTACGTCATACTAATGTCTAATTCATCTGGGTCATACTAATGTCTAATTCATCTGAGGTCCACTTAGTAATGACTAGATCATACTAATGTCTAATTTATCTGAGGTTCACTTAGTAATGACTAGGTCATACTAATGTCTAATTCATTTGAGGTTCACTTACTAATGACTAGGTCATACTAGTGTCTAATTCATCTGAGGTCCACTTAGTAATGACTAGGTCATACTAATTTCTAATTCATCTGAGCTTCACTTAGTAATGACTAGGTCATACTAATGTCTAATTCATCTGAGCCTCACTTAGTAATGACTAGATCAAACTAATGTCTAATTCATCTGAGGTCCACTTTGTAATGACTAGGTCATACTAATGTCTAATTCATCTGAGGTTCACTTAGTAATGACTAGGTCATACTAATGTCTATTTCATCTTAGGTCCACTTAGTAATGACTAGGTCATACTAATGTCTAATTCATCTGAGGTCCACTTAGTAATAACTAGGTCATACTAATGTCTAATTCATCTGAGGTCCACTTAGTAATGACTAGGTCATACTAATGTCTAATTCATCTCAGGTTCACTTAGTAATGACTAGATCATACTAATGTCTAATTCATCTGAGGTTCACTTAGTAATGACTAGGTCATACTAATGTCTAATTCATTTGAGGTTCACTTAGTAATGACTAGGTCATACTAATGTCTAATTCATCTGAGGTTCACTTAGTAATGACTAGATCATACTAATGTCTAATTCATCTGAGGTCCACTTAGTAATGACTAGGTCATACAAATGTCTAATTCATCTGAGGTCCACTTAGTAATGACTAGGTCATACTAATGTCTAATTCATCTGAGGTTCACTTGGTAATGACTAGGTCATACTAAAGTCTAATTCATCTGAGATTCACTTAGTAATGACTAGGTCATGCTAATGTCTAATTCATCTGAGGTCCACTTAGTAATGACTAGATCATACTAATGTCTAATTCATCTGAGTTCCAATTAGTAATGACTAGGTCATATTAATGTCTAATTCATCTGAGGTCCACTTAGTAATGACTAGGTCATACTAATGTCTAATTCATCTGTGGTCCACTTAGTCATGATTAGGTCATACTAATGTCTAATTCATCTGAGATCCACTTAGTAATGACTAGGTCATACTAATGTCTAATTCATCTGAGGTCCACTTAGTAATGACTAGGTCATACTAATTTGTAATTCATTTGAGCTTCACTTAGTAATGACTAGATCATACTAATGTCTAATTCATCTGAGGTCCACTTAGTAATGACTAGGTCATATTAATGTCTAATTCATCTGAGGTTCACTTAGTAATGACTAAGTTATACTAGTGTCTAATTCATCTGAGGTCCACTTAGTAATGACTAGGTCATACTAATTTCTAATTCATCTGAGCTTCACTTAGTAATGACTAGGTCATACTAATGTCTAATTCATCTCAGGTCCACTTAGTAATGACTATATCATACTAATGTCTAATTCATCTGAGGTTCACTTAGTAATGACTAGGTCATACTAATGTCTAATTCATCTGAGGTTCACTTAGTAATGACTAGATCATACTAATGTCTAATTCATCTCAGGTCCACTTAGTAATGACTAGATCATACCAATTTCTAATTCATCTGAGGTTCACTTAGTAATGACTATGTCATACTAATGTCTATTTCCTCTGAGGCCCACTTAGTAATGACTAGGTCATACTAATGTCTAATTCATCTGAGTTTCACTTAGTAATGACTAGGTCATACTAATGTCTAATTCATCTGAGGTTCGCTTAGTAATGACTAGATCATACTAATGTCTAATTCATCTGAGGTTCACTTAGTAATGACTAGGTCATACTAATGTCTAATTCATCTGAGATCCACTTAGTAATGACTAGGTCATACTAATGTCTAATTCATCTGAGGTCCACTTAGTAATGACTAGGTCATACTAATGTTTAATTCATCTGAGGTCCACTTAGTAATGACTAGGTCATACTAATGTCTAATTCATCTGAGGTCCACTTAGTAATGACTAGGTCATACTAGGGTCTAATTCATCTGAGGTCAACTTAGAAATGACTAGGTCATACTAATGTCTAACTCATCTGAGGTCCACTTAGTAATGACTAGGTCATACGAATGTCTAATTCATCTGAGGTCCACTTAGTAATGACTAGGTCATACTAATGTCTAATTCATCTGAGGTTCACTTGGTAATGACTAGGTCATACTAATGTCTAATTCCTCTGAGGTTCACTTAGTAATGACTAGGTCATGCTAATGTCTAATTCATCTGAGGTCCACTTAGTAATGACTAGATCCTTCTAATGTCTAATTCATCTGAGTTCCAATTAGTAATGACTAGGTCATACTAATGTCTAATTCATCTGAGGTCCACTTAGTAATGACGAGGTCATACTAATGTCTAATTCATCTGGGGTTCACTTAGTAATGACTAGGTCATACTAATGTCTAATTCATCTGAGGTCCACTTAGTAATGACTAGGTCATACTAATGTCTAATTCATTTGTGGTTCACTTACTAATGACTAGGTCATACTAATGTCTAATTCATCAGAGGTTCACTTAGTAATGCCTAGGTCATACTAATGTCTAATTCATCTGAGCTTCACTTAGTAATGACTAGGTCATACTAATGTCTAATTCATCTGAGGTCCACTTAGTAATGACTAGGTCATACTAATGTCTAATTCATCTGAGTCCACTTAGTAATGACTAGGTCATACTAATGTTTAATTCATCTGTGGTCCACTTAGTAATGACTAGGTCATACTAATGTCTAATTCATCTGAGGTCCACTTAGTAATGACTAGGTCATACTAGTGTCTAATTCATCTGAGGTCAACTTAGTAATGACTAGGTCATACTAATGTCTAACTCATCTGAGGTCCACTTAGTAATGACTAGGTCATACTAATGTCTAATTCATCTGAGGTCCACTTAGTAATGACTAGGTCATACTAATGTCTAATTCATCTGAGGTTCACTTGGTAATGACTAGGTCATACTAATGTCTAATTCATCTGAGGTTCACTTAGTAATGACTAGGTCATGCTAATGTCTAATTCATCTGAGGTCCACTTAGTAATGACTAGATCATACTAATGTCTAATTCATCTGAGTTCCAATTAGTAATGACTAGGTCATACTAATGTCTAATTCATCTGATGTTCACTTAGTAATGACTAGGTCATACTAATGTCTAATTCATCTGAGGTCCACTTAGTAATGACTAGGTCATACTAATGTCTAATTCATCTGTGGTTCACTTAGTAATGACTAGGTCATACTAATGTCTAATTCATCTGAGGTTCAATTAGTAATGACTAGATCATACTAATGTCTAATTCATCTGTGGTCCACTTTGTAATGACTAGGTCATACTAATGTCTAATTCATCTGAGATCCACTTAGTAATGACTAGGTCATACTAATGTCTAATTCATCTGAGGTTCACATAGGAATGACTAGGTCATACTAATGTCTAATTCATCTGAGGTTCACTTAGTAATGCCTAGGTCATACTAATGTCTAATTGATATGAGCTTCACTTAGTAATGACTAGGTCATACTAATGTCTAATTCATCTGAGGTCCACTTAGTAATAACTAGGGCATACTAATGTCTATTTCATCTGTGGTCCACTTAGTAATGACTAGGTTATACTAATGTCTAATTCATCTGTGGTCCACTTAGTAATGACTAGGTCACACTAATGTCTAATTCATCTGAGGTTCACTTTGTAATGACTAGGTCATACTAATGTCTAATTCATCTGAGGTTCAATTAGTAATGACTAGATCATACTAATGTCTAATTCATCTGAGGTTCACTTTGTAATGACTAGGACATACTAATGTCTAATTCATCTGAGGTCCCCTTAGTAATGACTAGGTCATACTAATGTCTAATTCATCTGTGATCCACTTAGTAATGACTAGGTCATACTAATGTCTAATTCATCTGAGGTTCACTTAGTAATGACTAGGTCATACTAATGTCTAATTCATTTGAGGTTCACTTAGTAATGACTACATCATACTAATGTCTAATTCATCTGAGGTCCACTTAGTAATGACTAGATCATACTAATGTCTAATTCATCTGAGGTCCACTTAGTAATGACTAGATCATACTACTAATGTCTAATTCATCTGAGGTTCACTTAGTAATGACTAGGTCATACTAATGTCTAATTCATCTGAGGTCCACTTAGTAGTGACTAGGTCATACTAATGTCTAATTCATCTGAGGTCCAATTAGTAATGACTAGGTCATACTAATGTTTAATTCATCTGAGGTTCACTTAGTAATGACTAGGTCATACTAATGTCTAATTCATCTGAGATCCACTTAGTAATGACTAGGTCATACTAATGTCTAATTCATCTGAGGTTCACTTTGTAATGACTAGGTCATACTAATGTCTATTTCCTCTGAGGTCCACTTAGTAATGACTAGGTCATACTAATGTCTAATTCATCTGAGGTTCACTTAGTAATGACTAGGTCATACTAATGTCTAATTCATCTGAGATCCACTTAGTAATGACTAGGTCATACTAATGTCTAATTCATCTGAGGTTCACTTTGTAATGACTAGGTCATACTAATGTCTATTTCCTCTGAGGTCCACTTAGTAATGACTAGGTCATACTAATGTCTAATTCATCTGAGGTTCACATAGGAATGACTAGGTCATACTAATGTCTAATTAGTCTGAGGTCCACTTAGTAATGACTAGGTCATACTAATGTCTAATTCATCTGAGGTTCACTTAGTAATGACTAGGTCATACTAATGTCTAATTCATCTGAGGTCCACTTAGTAATGACTAGGTCATACTAATGTCTAATTCATCTGAGGTTCACTTAGTAATGACTAGGTCATACTAATGTCTAATTCATCTGAGGTTCACTTAGTAATGACTAGGTCATACTAATGTCTAATTCATCTGAGGTCCACTTAGTAATGACTAGGTCATACTAATGTCTAATTCATCTGAGGTTCACTTAGTAATGACTAGGTCATACTATTGTCTAATTAATCAGAGGTCCGCTTAGTAATGACTAGGTCATACTAATGTCTAATTCATCTGGGGTTCACTTAGGAATGACTAGATCAAACTAATGTCTAATTCGTTCAATTCTTAGTTCTGACAGTGTTGGAATTATATTTTTTGCTTTCCATTTTACTAGTCCACGTGAAAATACACAATAAAGGGGTGATTAGTTCATATCATTATCTAGTTACATTGTATTTAGAATTGTAAGTCCATGAAATAATGTGAAATAAATGTAGGATTTTTAGTTCATGTATAAATACAAATTAAATGTCAGACTATGTCATGTACGGGTATTTGCATGTACACAAATGTATATAAATAGTAGGAGTCTGAGTCCACGTTTTACTAGGGACGGTTCCTAGGGCTCAACTCACAGAGCTGCTCCAATGTGGAGGATAGGAGGTGCCTTCTCGATGGGAGTTGGTCAGGTTTGTTAAATCGATATCTAGGTTTTTGTTTTGTAATACGATGTGCGTGACCATGAACCACAGTGGGTAACGTGTCAGGAGAGTGACACGCTACCTGCACATTAAGGACATTTGACACGCTACCTGTACATTAAGGACATTTGACACGCTCCCTGCACATTAAGGACATTTAACACGCTCCCTGTACATTAAGGATATTTGACACGCTCCCTGCACATTACGGACATTTGACACGCTACCTGCACATGAATGATATTTGACACACTACCTGTACATTAAGGACATTTGACACGCTACCTGCACATTAAGGACATTTGACACGCTACCTGTACACTAAGGACATTTGACACGCTCCCTGTACATTAAGGATATTTGACACGCTCCCTGCACATTAAGGACATTTGACACACTACCTGCACATTAAGGACATTTGTTTTGATTTCGACATATATACAGACATATACGCTACAAAGGGCTACATTTTTCCTCCCTATCCACATTTTTCCAGATGGAGTCAAAAATTGTTGGCCCGGTTGTCTTATCCCTCTGTAATTTTGTAGACATTTTTCAAATTGTTCTAGTGCGGAATTTGCATTACATATTTGTTGTTTGACGTCAGGCAACCAACAATAAACCACGTGATTGTACCGGCAAAAATCCTAAATTTTTAAAGCAAAAAAAATAAAATAAAAAAATAGTTTTTATTAAATAAATACTTACAATCATACTCGTCCTGAATATAGCAGAAAAATTGCTCGATGGACGTTAAACACCAATCAATCAATCAATCAATCAATCAATCAATCAATCAATCAATCAATCAATCAATCAATCAATCAATCAATCAATCAATCAATCAATCAATCAATCAATCAATCAATCAATCAATCTTACCATCATAAATCCTGGGTATATCCTATTGCGTCACTCAAACAGCCGGAAGAAAAACCTATAGGCTGAAAATAGCCTCCATTCGAAACCATTGGTTGCCATTTCCTATCCTAATCATAACTTTTCTAGCAAGTAATTTAACTAGATCAGGGATGAAGGTGAGGACGGGTGGTACCTATAATTTATGATGGTAAGTATTTATTTAATAAAAACAAATTTTACTTTAAAAATGTAGGATTTTATAACAATAAATACGTTACCATCATAATTTCTGAGTAACTCAGAATCTAACTTAGAGCTGAATCCCAGAATCAGAAGAAACTGGGGGAAAATTGACTCTTTGCGCTGAAACTATAGGCCCAAGTGAAAATAGATTTTCAGCATGAACAGACATAGATCTCAGATAATGAGATACGAAAGAACTTTCACCTCTCCAAAAACCTGCAGATAACACTTTAAGTCATATATCTATATCTATATTGGGATTTCCCCAATGAATAACTATAGATTGAAAGACTGCCTGATGAAGTTCCCACTCTGTATTGACTGGTGCTAAAGACCTGGAAGGAGAGTCCACAAAAACGTTCAGACGGCCTGGAATATGTCTCACAACCAGACGAATCTGGAATTGAGAGCTGCCACTGTTGTGTTGTCTGTTGCCAAGACAATAGATAGGGACTCCAGACAAAGTTTGAAATGAGAAAGAGCTAACAGAACTGCCGTCATTTCCAAAAGATTGATGTGATCTTTCTGAAGGGGGGAAGACCACATCCCTGAAACAGTTTGACCCTCCAGATAAGCTCCCCATTCCAGAAGGGAAGTGTCTGTGAATAGGGTCAGACTGGGAACTGGAGATGCCAGGGGAAACCCTGTCATGACATTTTCCCTCTGCAGCCACCAAGACAGATGAGGAGAGAGAACTTCCAGGATAGGAATAGAGGCTTCCCAATCCTGAGAAGACGGGGTCCAATGCTCGAGAAGATAAAACTGTAGGGGACGAATGTGTGTAGACGTAATAACTGTACTACATCTGCTAGAGAGTTGAGAAGACCTAGCAGTTGTGAAAATTGACGAGCAGTGACTGACGTCTTGGCCAGAAAGGTTAGAATAAACTGACGAAGAGCCAAAAATGTCTCCTCTGTAGGAAACACAAGAACCAAGTCCGTCCTGCAATGTTCTCTTAGGAAAACGAAATCCTGAGACGGAATAACCTCCGATTTCTTCCAAGAAATCAGGAAACCTAGTTTTATGAGGAGATCTATAACTGTCTGGGTATGAGACAAAAGAATGTCTGGGTTGAGTTTCTTGATAAGAAAATCGTCCAGGTAGGAATGAATCTGGATAGACAGTGTGTGCAGATGAGCTGAGACAACTTGAAAAATGTTGGTAAAGACCAAAGAAGCTATGGCTAATCCGAATGGGAGAGCTCGAAACTGAAAAACTTTGTTGTCCCACACGAAGCGAAGATATTTCCTGAAAGCCGCAGAAATAGGGCAGTGGAAATAAGTATCTGCTAAATCGAGCGATGTCGAACAAACTCCTGGGAGTATAGAAGCCCAGATGAACCCGTTTTCTTGGGGACCACGAAGAGACGGGAATAAAATCCTGGATCCAGGGAAGAAGTTGGAACCTGTTCTATTGCTGCCTTCTGCAACAGAACAGACACTTCCTCTGACAGACGTAGACGTTTGTGAGGATCCGAAGAGACTGAAAAGGGAATGGGAGACTCCGACAGAGGTGGTAACTGTTTGAACTGAAGTTCTAATCCCTCCGAATTATCGACAGAACCCATTGGTCTGAGGTTCTCTTTTCCCATTGAATTGAGAATTGACATAACCTCCCTCCCACAGGGATGGAAGGAAGAGGTAGTTCTCTTCCTTCTTGAGCAGTCGATAACGTACGAGGGGGCAACGACCTGGAGCCCTGGGCCAAACTTCTGAGCACCCTTAGAATCAGACTGCTGAGCATGAAGTGTTTTAGAAGAATTGGCATACTGTTTGCGATAAACAACCTTTATCCTTTTTGCAGAAAAAGTAGAAGTAGGTTGATAACCAGAAGATGAGGAAGCAATTGTTCTCTTCCCATTATTCAACCTGACATTAACGCTAGCAGACTGAGGAGCATTGCTAGCTTCTTCCTGGACTTTTTGGAGAGGAAGACCAAACATTTTGTCCGTAAGAGGAGATCTCATAAGTGAATCCTTAAGAGTCTCATTAACAGAAGATTTGTCAAGAATCTCACTCCTCTTGGAAAGAGTAAGGTTGGTGAGAGCACCCGACACAAGAACTTGGGAAGCTCCTAAAGCTTTATCAAGTTGTAGCAAGAGAGACTTGATTTCAGCTATACCTTCACTCTCAAGGTTCTGAAGAAGGGCACCAGTGGCAGAAAGATAATGTTCTGCCGAAGCAAGTACCTGTGACGAATTACGAAGTAAATTCTCCGACTTTGACCAAGTAGCCTGAGAAAGTCTAAGACCGTCAACTGGTTTTGATCCTAGCAAATTAGACATGGTTTTGTCATAAGTTGGGACCAACCTTCCCAGAGTAGAATTAAGGATTTGGTAATCCTTAGCATTGTAAATTCCTGGGAATGAGGTAGGACCAAAACTCGAAAACTTGGAACCAGAAGACTGTTTGTCTACAGAATCATTACTAATACCATCATTAATGATTTGTAATGAAAGCGGGGGGTTTGGCGCTTTAAAATATAATTCAACCCACCATTTCTTTAGAAATGCCTGTACCAAGTCAGAGTCATTACGGTTTTCACAGTTTTCCTGTTGGTGACTGATTTTGTCTGTTTATATACTTATGAGTTTTGACTTTCCCTTTGTAAGATTGTTCGGAGTTCGGTAATTTTGTTATTACCCTTATTTTGTAAAGCAGCCAACACATTGTTAGACTCTGGAAAAGAGTTATATGTAGATGAACTCTCACGAGTCAAACCAAAAGAAACCTCAAAATTGGAAGAAAGCCTTTTAGGCTTACGAGGAGAGGCAAAATGTACTTTCACTACGTCCCTCATGAGGGTGTAGACCCTAGACCTTAAGTTCTCTTTAGTCAGTCTCAGAAACAAGAGAACCATCAGCGACTGTCTGATGAGAATTTGTAGAACCAGAAGAGGGTACCGTCTTCACTGTCTGAGAGTCAGTAGGGTGGTCAGATACCTCTTCATGGAGGAACACCGTCTCCTGACTACCAGGTGCCACATAAATTTCATCATCCTCCCTGTCAACCTCATCTTCCTGAGACTCAGGAGAAGGAGGAACAGGGTTCACTCTAACCTTAGTGGAAGATTCCAGAACCGAAAGCCGAGAGCTTAGAGAGCTAAGCTCGGCCTTCATGGAATCTTTAAACCCACCAAGCAACTCCCTTACACTGTCTAAAGGGTCCTGACTGGTGGGACACAAACCTCCAGAAACAGCCTAGTTAGGAACTCCTAAAGCAGCTGAAGGTTGCCAAGGATTACCAACAACGGGGTAATGAAACATCCAAGGGGGTCTATTCCAATTGTAAGCAGTTGGAAACCCAGTAGCCGAGAGAGAACCACTACTGACAATGGGTGGTTTGGTACTGGGAAGATTGATGCCCATCGACTGACCAGGTACAGGATTCAGGGAGCCTGAAGAATTCACCAACCTGGAAACTGTGGAGGTGACATTAGACAGTTAGGAATAACCCCTCCTCCCGGTACCACAGGTACAGGACCTAAGTCCTGACTGTGCAAAGAATGTCCAGCGCCTGCTACTGAAGCCTCAGGACGAATGCTGGACAAACTGGAGGTAGGGTTATTAAGGGAACCAGCCATTGGGCTTGGGACAGAACCATCCCAAAAAGCGTCAGTTCCTGTAATTGGGAAGTGCGGACTACTGGTACTTCCCGAAAATTCCATCTCAATAATATAGTAAAATGTCACAAATTACTTACCGAGACCTAAAATAACAATTGCTGAAGCAATAATAATAATAATATTACAATAATAATAGATTTAAACAGTATAAAAAATCATTTTCATCTGTTTTCTTCTATTCCCGATTTGCGATAACTAGAGTTATCGTTCTTGAATCGAGTTATCTGTTCCTGACAGAGGGTATATACAATTCCGGTTACATAACTTAGGAACGTCACATAACGTTTAAAATTTTTTAAAAAACTATGTATTCTTATTAAAATAAAATCCGTTTTATTGAAATTATTTTATCTAACTCTTTATATCGCCCGATATCGGTGGATGCTATGAGATCTGTATTTTCCTTTCATATCCTGAATGATCGTAATAATTAATAAATTCACTGTTTTATATTCAAAGATGTAGCATTTTCTCGAAAATCGGCTTTGTTGTTAAAATTACGGACGTTAATAGCGATGTATGCAAAATTCATTCCGATTTTCGTAGTGGAATCATTTGTTTTATTTCCTTTTATAGGGGATTATCTTAATCTTGAAATGTTCAAGATATTTTATCTGCTCGGAGTCTATTAAAAAAATGTCTATTTTTGCATATTTTTTTTTTTTTCAAGAGATAAATGCAGATTCCCATAAAAATTCCCACAGGCTCCATTCAAGAAATTGAATATTTTACCATTAGCTGTATACATAGTTCATGACTATTCATTCTTTGGTTACACTGCTGATTTTGTAATAAGAAATGAACATTTAGGGTTTTTACCGGATTTGGCCATCTCCAAACATCAGAGACGTCGGGTAAAAATATGACCGTAGAGTTAGACAGCGGCATCCGCTCCTTCCAAAAGCTGGATGGGGAAAATGAAGATTTGACTCTGATCTTAAGAAAAAAAAATGGAAATTTTTGCAGATACAAGTGCTTTCAATGCTGGTGTAAAGGAAAAAACACGAAAACAAACAAAATTACAATTGTTAAAAAACTTCCTTTTTAACATGCATATAAATGTTCCCTTTGGTAGCATATACAGACTTTCCCTTTTATGGAAAATATGTTTAAATATGATTTTATGAAATATAGGCATCGTCTGCTTTATTATAGAGTTGCACCAATTTACATCAGGTACACCTTATATACCACAAAAAGAAAACAAAGCTTACAAATTTTATCATTGTACCATAGCCGTGATCGCATAGTTGCTGCTTCGCGACCCTTGCAGATTTACACTGAGAGTGCGAAACCTATCGGAGCAGTTTTGGCTTGTTTTTTTTTTTTTTTTTTTTTTCTAGTAACATAATGTGTTTCGTTATTAATTTCGGTTAAAGTGATAAAAATGGAGGCTATATTTACATTAAGTTTCTTTTTTTTCTACATATTATGAGAATCGTGAGTGTACAGTAGATTTATATTGATTTTTCGAAAGCCGCACAACGAATATTTCCTTACATATGAAATCATAACACGAATATACATGCAAACTGTTAATTTCATATTTTTCTTTATCAATATTAACTATTCTGTCGTTTGTTTGTTTTTGTTTTTGTTTTTCTTTTCGAACATCACGTAAACTTGTCATAATCACTAAAAAATAAAGCAATTTAGCACATGTCGTTGTTATCGGAAGCAAACCATCAGAGCTTTTATTATATTTTGTTTTGTACTTGGTAGTTATTTTCTTAAATCTGCAGTTGAGAAATCAAATCGTCTGATATGTTTACTAATTCGCATTTTACCCCATCACTTCTCTAAGTCATAAATTTACTTGACTAAATGCGGGAGCACAGTAGTCATGATCGCATTGTCGCTGCCTTGTGATGGAATGGATAGTTCTAGAAGGTGGTTCGAATCCCATCAGTCCTTTTGTTTGTTTGTCTACATTGTTAAGCTTAGCTTCAGAACGGCATTTTTGACTGTAAGATTATGAGACTGTAAATACATTTATTGCAAAATAACATATTTGTCGTCAGTACTTAGGCGGTATCCGAAATTATAGGTAGCAGTCGAGAAGTGCATATGTCTAAAAATACATCTTTAATATGACAGATAAGTTTCAATGGACAGAGGTGCGATCTCCAAATACACCATTGTTTTTTAAACGAAAGACCGATTGTTTGTTCTTGATATATTAAAAACAGAAAAAAAGCCGCGTTCGTGATCGTTTTATTTCCTATTCAAAATATTCCAGACGAGGGACATTATTCATTCAGAAAAAAGTGGGATCTGCTCTGACGGAAACCGAAAATTGGGATTTGCTTGTTGACTGTACAAGTCGAGATGGTCGGAAAATGTTAGATGCAGGTGTTCACCCATCTTCGCTAACCAAGGGTTACGATTCGGGTCCCCCTTCTCTCCACCCTTGGTGGATCTAGAATATACTTTGAAATTCGCGCGCAATGCCACCTGGTGGTTGATTGAAGTTGCGCCCCTTAGATAGTCGTCATCGCCAGCCAATCAGAATCGTTTTGTTATGCGTATGTTGGAGAGTTGAAAATGGCAGCACCCAGTGAAGAAAAACTTGTTTGTGATAAATTTAATTTGGAAGTACTTACTGTCAACCAAGTGAAAAGTTTCAAAGCTTTGGCAGACGGGAAAGATGTTTTCATTGGAACCAAAACGGGAAGTGGCATCTTTGCTTACATTTCGTCGATAACATGTGCTCCGTGTAAAACGTCTTCTGATTGGATACGTGTACTGGTAGCCGTAACCAATGAAATATTAATGCGCGAATCCTCAAAATGTATTCTAGATCCGCCAAGGGTGGAGAGAAGGAGGACCCGAATCGTAACCCTTGGCTAGCGAAGATGGTGTTCACCTATCTGATAGGCACACATTGCTAATGCAGACGCACATACCGTTTCAAACATAGTACAAAATATTCTACCGAATCCACTTCTGCTTTGGTGAAGAAACAACAGATTCTATTATTTCTAAAATGTTTTCAAATTTATCTTGCCTTGTCTTCGACCGCTCGTGTAATGAAAAAAATCAAATACGCTTTTCAATGAAAGGAGAGAAAATCTTTTTTAAAGAAAATATTCCCGCATTCAGTGTACAAGGAAAATCGCGCAGTATTTCCGTTTTGCAGAAAAATCTGGTGACAATCATCCCAAACATTTCAGAAAGTTAATTATGTAACATGTTCAGTGGTATGAAAATACAGATTTCGAGTTATTTGTACAAAAATGTTGCAAAATCCAGAGAAAAATATGTTTTAACGTAAATAACATTTTTTTATGGAAGTTTAAAAAAAGGGAATGTCGTGTATATAATTTTCTTTATAAAAGTTAAAGCCTCTAATGAACTGTCTATTGTAGCTCATTTTTTCATTGTCATCTGACCGGCTTTTTAAAAGATACGTATCTACATCTTTGTCGGAGCGCAAGCTCATTCTTGTTACCACTGATTTTTTCATTGTATTTCCGTAGAAACTGTACAAGTTCAGTCTTTTTTAAAGTTAGGAAGTCTTCAAGTGTTGCCTTGGAATCTACGTCAATTAATTTCATATTTTTTCGCACTTATTATTTATTCAATCAATTTATTAAAAACTGCCAGGAAAACTTTTGCAACCGGAAATGCTATATACCGACTGCCAAGGACGATAATTCAAATTACAAACGATAACTCCATTTTCGCAAAGAGGGAATAAACACGTGGAGGCAATTTTCACGAGCTTATCGTGGCACAACTGGAAAAGTTATGATTAGGATGGGTAATGGCAACCGATGGTTTCCGAATGGAGGCTATTTTTAGCCTATAGGGTTTTTTTATAATGGTAAGTATAAAATCTCAATAACACGAAACGCGAAAAATGAAAAAAAAACAAAAACAGACAAAAAAACAGAAAAGATTTGGATCGCAAAGGTAAAACAGACTTAAAGGTTTTACAACACAAACTATTACAATATTTGTATTAACAACAAAATGCCCGGAAGTGTATACAATTCTTGTAGGACGAATGGTAATGGAAATATATAACCTCTACCTGAATACAACCTTGAATGATATAGACATCACTGGCATACCACGTACCAAATAGATGTAATATAGACATCACTGGCATACCACGTACCAAATAGATGTAATATAGACATCACTGGCATACCACGTACCAAATAGATGTAATATAGACATCACTGGCATACCACGTACGAAATAGATGTAATATAGACATCAATGGCATACCACGTACGAAATAAATGTAATATAGACATCACTGGCATACCACGTACGAAATAAATGTAATATAGACATCACTGGCATACCATGTACCAAATAGATGTACTGTGAGTAAGACTAAAGAATAATAGTCAATTGATGTAAACAAAATATTGAAGAAAAATATTGCGACTGTGAAACTTATTTGTAACAGGTCGTCTAACACGTGTACTAGTGGACTGTAAGTATACCAAATATTACCAACATCCTTCATTGTGACCTTGACTTTCAAGATAAATATTCCAACTTTATACATAGCACATCAACTAATCGTAGACAAGAACCATGCGAAGTATCATCAATATGCTTCAAGGTATTCAACGTATCTGAGTCGGACACGAGGTGTTGACAACTCGTAATAATGGATAGGTGATAGATATGTACTCCAAGCGTTGTAGGTGGAGTTGAAATGATAAAGTTACAGACCAACCACTCGTATCTTCAAACGGTCAGGATTCGTTCAATAGACAGGAACATCTACCTACATGTACATCTGTACAACATAATCTAACAACAGATAAAGTTACAGACCAAACACTCGTACCTTCAAACGGTCAGGATTCATTCAATAGACAGGAACATCTACCTACATGTACATCTGTACAACATAATCTAATAACAGATAACGTTATAGACCAACCACTCGTACCTTCAAACGGTCAGGATTCATTCAATAGACAGGAACATCAATCCTACAAGCACACCTGTACAACATAATCTAACAACAGATAAAGTTACAAACCAACTACTCGTACCTTCAAACGGTCAGGATTCATTCAATAGACAGGAACATCTACCTACATGTACATCTGTACAACATAATCTAATAACAGATAACGTTATAGACCAACCACTCGTACCTTCAAACGGTCAGGATTCATTCAATAGACAGGAACATCAATCCTACAAGCACACCTGTACAACATAATCTAACAACAGATAAAGTTACAAACCAACTACTCGTACCTTCAAACGGTCAGGATTCATTCAATAGACAGGAACATCTACCTACATGTACATCTGTACAACATAATCTAACAACAGATAAAGTTACAGACCAACCACTCGTACCTTCAAACGGTCAGGATTCCTTCATTAGACAGGAACATCTACCTACATGTACATCTGTACAACATAATCTAACAACAGATAAAGTTATAGACCAACCACTCGTACCTTCAAACGGTCAGGATTCATTCAATAGACAGGAACATCTACCTACATGTACATCTGTACAACATAATCTAACAACAGATAAAATTACAAACCAACCACTCGTACCTTCAAACGGTCAGGATTCATTCAATAGACAGGAACATCAATCCTACAAGCACATCTGTACAACATAATCTAACAACAGATAAAGTTACAAACCAACTACTCGTACCTTCAAACGGTCAGGATTCATTCAATAGACAGGAACATCTACCTACATGTACATATGTACAACATAATCTAACAACAGATAAAGCTATAGACCAACCACTCGTACCTTCAAACGGTCAGGATTCCTTCATTAGACAGGAACATCTACCTACATGTACATCTGTACAACATAATCTAACAACAGATAAAGTTACAAACCAACTACTCGTACCTTCAAACGGTCAGGATTCGTTCATTAGACAGGAACATCTACCTACATGTACATCTGTACAACATAATCTAATAACAGATAACGTTATAGACCAACCACTCGTACCTTCAAACGGTCAGGATTCATTCAATAGACAGGAACATCAATCCTACAAGCACACCTGTACAACATAATCTAACAACAGATAAAGTTACAAACCAACTACTCGTACCTTCAAACGGTCAGGATTCATTCAATAGACAGGAACATCTACCTACATGTACATCTGTACAACATAATCTAATAACAGATAACGTTATAGACCAACCACTCGTACCTTCAAACGGTCAGGATTCATTCAATAGACAGGAACATCAATCCTACAAGCACACCTGTACAACATAATCTAACAACAGATAAAGTTACAAACCAACTACTCGTACCTTCAAACGGTCAGGATTCATTCAATAGACAGGAACATCTACCTACATGTACATCTGTACAACATAATCTAACAACAGATAAAGTTACAGACCAACCACTCGTACCTTCAAACGGTCAGGATTCCTTCATTAGACAGGAACATCTACCTACATGTACATCTGTACAACATAATCTAACAACAGATAAAGTTATAGACCAACCACTCGTACCTTCAAACGGTCAGGATTCATTCAATAGACAGGAACATCTACCTACATGTACATCTGTACAACATAATCTAACAACAGATAAAATTACAAACCAACCACTCGTACCTTCAAACGGTCAGGATTCATTCAATAGACAGGAACATCAATCCTACAAGCACATCTGTACAACATAATCTAACAACAGATAAAGTTACAAACCAACTACTCGTACCTTCAAACGGTCAGGATTCATTCAATAGACAGGAACATCTACCTACATGTACATATGTACAACATAATCTAACAACAGATAAAGCTATAGACCAACCACTCGTACCTTCAAACGGTCAGGATTCCTTCATTAGACAGGAACATCTACCTACATGTACATCTGTACAACATAATCTAACAACAGATAAAGTTACAAACCAACTACTCGTACCTTCAAACGGTCAGGATTCGTTCATTAGACAGGAACATCTACCTACATGTACATCTGTACAACATAATCTAACAACAGATAAAGTTACAGACCAACTACTCGTACCTTCAAACGGTCGGGATTCCTTCATTAGACAGGAACATCTACCTACATGTACATCTGTACAACATAATCTAACAACAGATAAAGTTATAGACCAACCACTCGTACCTTCAAACGGTCAGGATTCGTTCATTAGACAGGACCATCTACCTACATGTACATCTGTACAACATAATCTAACAACAGATAAAGTTATAGACCAACCACTCGTACCTTCAAACGGTCAGGATTCGTTCATTAGACAGGAACATCTACCTACATGTACATCTGTACAACATAACAACAGACCATCTTTAATCATAGTAAACACTGTAGGAGGAATTGATCCAATAGAGATTACATATTCCACAAAATGATAAATCAGTGACGAAAACGTAATGTTCACTGACATTGCTAGTAATTAACCTTTCCAGAGTGAGTTCACCATCGGTTTTTAGTGGGGTTCGTTTTGCCCGATCTTTTGTTTTCTATGAAGTGTTTTGTAGATCATTGTTTGTCCTTTGGTCCTTTTTCTTTTGGCCATGGCGGTGTCTGTGCTTTGATTTATGGCTTACGATTACCCCTTTGGTATTTTCCAACTCGTAATGAACAAATGTATAAAATGTATTGTTCAGGGCGTTGTTATTTGTTATTTAAAACTAATGTACAATGCTCCTATTAGTATGTCTCCATCTCATAATAAAACGGAGAAAAAATCCCGAAAAAAAACCACGATAGTGGGGAAGAAATTCAAAAATCAAATATTAAAATTGTAGAAAATCCAAACAGTAATTAGCGATTTAGTCTTAAACCGAAACACTGTAATAAGTTGAATTATTTCGTACTGAAAAAATAAAAAATAAAACATACCACGCTGTCAGAACAATTCTAAAATAAAAAAAAAATCGTAGAAAAAGTCAAAATGATACTATTAACACACAAATACATGACTGCTCACTTTCCTGGTTTAGAACACTGTCCATCACAATAAGGGTAATAACAAAATGATCGAACTCCGAACAATCTTACAGAGGGAAAGTCAAAACTCATAAGTATATAAACAGACAAAATCAGTCAACAACCGGAAAACTGTGAAAACCGTAATGACCCTGACTTGGTACAGGCATTTCTAAAGAAATGGTTGGTTGAATCAGATTTTAAAGCAAAACTCATCGTAAATCTGAACTGAAATCTGATTATTTGAAAATTTGAATGTCTTCTCATAATCATATTGAGATAGGCAACTAGAACTCTTAAGCTGATTTTCAAACATCAAGATTAGCTTTAAAAACCTTAGACAATACATTATTTCAACTTACACTTATAAGCTCCAAAAATTAGAATTCCCAACAAAAACCAGGACAAAAAGGAAAACTTCTGTGTCATCTTTGTTAGATTTACAAGTGATAATCTACACATAGATAGGTTTTTAAGATGACTTTAAACATAATGTACGTGTATCAGCTTTGAAGCAATATGCTACAGTCACAGTATGAAAAGAAGTTTAATTAACAAATCATAAGATACTATATTGATTTTGATTTTGATTTTGTCAAGCGAATCAGTCAGAAAATACAATACCAAAAGTAAGCAACTATATCAAAGATTGTAAAATCTGAAACACCCTCGGATAAGATTTTAGAGACATCCTGGGGTAAGATTTAAATCATATCAGACGAGGTTTGCTTGCCTCGAATACGATTTAAATCTTATCCGGTGGTGTCTCAGATTTTATGATCTTGCACCTTTCATGTTGTTTGACTCTTTTTCTTGCCCTTTCTACAGTGTTAATGTTTGCTTACTTTTTGTATTCTCTTAAAATAAATTTCAATAAATAAAAATTACCTCCCTTAGACCAAATTCCAAGAAAAATAGTTCCGGAAAATGCGAAATGTGGATCAAATAATTGTTTTTAGGTATTTATCGCTCTTGTAGTAACATTTAAGGATGCGATCTATATATTTTTATTATGAATACATTTAAAATACTGCCAAGACACGGATGTATTTCGATAAATCGACAATGTAATTCAGCAATGGGAAACGATTTTGCGGAAAAACACTCGCGTAGCTTTGTCTTACACAGGATACTGGTAAGACAGAAAAAACTTTTTCACCTAAATTAACGGACTACTTTATCCAAGGGGTGAGAAAACCAATCTGAAATATTTTACTAATGTTGGAGACCGATATAAATATTATATATCAATATACCAATATTTCTTTGTCCATGTATTTCTATTAGAATACTCTTGCAGATTAATCTGCTTCATACATTGACCTACATCTAGAAACTTTATTACAAAAGAGATGATTACAATTCTCTAATTTTGTACATTTCACCAATATGTAGCAACATTCCAGCAGCACCTGCATATGGAGTATATAGTTCTCAGTGGATATGATATTCCAGAGCTTGTGGTTACTATCATGATTTCCTTGATAGATAATTATGTTACCAAGAATGCTACTGAACCACGAATTCCTAGTGGTTAATATAAAGTCTTTGCGGTCACCACCGTTACGGAATATCTGTGTCACTTGAGTGACTTATCACCAGGTGTCACTAGTGGAGCAGAAATTGCTACCCTTCTTGAGCACATGAGGTTCTCGTTGCTTAATCTTGATTGTGTACTGCTTTGTAAATCATTGCTTGTTCTTTAGTTCTTTAGTTATTTTGGTCATTGTATTGTCTGTCTGTCGATTTACCGCCTTTGATTATCCATTTAGTATCTTCATACTTTTCTTAATAAGAGACTACTATATGTTTTGCATACTTCGGTTAGTACTTAAAAATATTGTATTGAAATATTACATGTACATTGTACAGTACACTTACAAACTGATAAAAGATAAACTTTTATTTTTAAAATATATTACATTCCATATAAACAGATCGAACTTCTAACTCTGTTCAGCAGATCTACAGTGTAAATAATATTATTGCAGACTTAATGATTAAAATTAAATTTAACGAATTATGTAAATAATAAACCAACAAAAATAACACAAAAATGATGCTAAAACAATTAAAATCAAGTCTTTCCATTTGGTAGTGAACCTTTACACATGTCTATTGGTTGCTTAGACAAACTGCTATCTTTACATCTTGCCTTTTCAAAATGACAACTGCAAAATACAATAGAAGAAGATATATATGATTAGATAACGTATTTTGGGCGACAATATTGACAAGTCATACACACACAACAATAAAGGATAATACATTCTTTAACCCCTTAAACACTGATTATATTACGAAATTCGATTAGCAATAGAACATTATATATTTTATAAATACAGGAGGTTTGTTTCTGTAAATGACAAATCAAATTTTGTATATGATGTCATAATGATGTCATAAACCAAGTCATTTGTTGCTGCTCTTCTTCAAAATAAAAATGTACATTATTGCGAGAACATTCTATTGTTTTCTCGTGACAATAAAATGTTCTATTACTGTTAGTACAAGTCACCTTAAGTTGTCTTAACATGCTTCACGAATAATTGCATATACATCTTACACACAAGCTAGTGAATCTAGTATTTGTCGTTGATTTTATAGCCCTTTTATCATTGACAACATGAATTAACGAATTCAATGTCATTTTAAACCAACTTTACTCATCATTTATGACTTATCATCGGGTTTGTAACAAGAGTAACAAGACAAGTAACACATGTGGAACAGGAACTGTGTACCCTTCCGAAGCACCTGAGTTCACCCCCGGTATTTAGTGGCGTTCTTGTTGCTCGATCTGTGTAATCTTTTTATATCATTGTCAGTCATTTTTCTTTTGTTGTCTGTCCTTCGATTTACGGCTTTTGGTTACACTTTTGGTATCTTAGAAACTTTCTGAAGGTTGTAGTACAGCAGATATTTTAATTATTATCTTAGAACCTTTCTGAAGGTTGTAGAACAGCCGATATTTTAATTATTATCTTAGAACCTTTCTGAAGGTTGTAGAACAGCCGATATTTTAATTATTATCTTAGAACCTTTCTGAAGGGTGTAGGACAGCCGATATTTTAATAATTTTCATAAAATGATATGCTTTACGTTAAGATTATCACATTGATATCATCAAACTCTTCTTAATAAAAAAGATAATTAATGAAGAGTATATTGAAGATACAATGTAATTAATTCAATTATTTTATATACTTTAAGATAAATGACAGAAAAACATATCTTAAGATAGAAATGCAACCACATTACACAAAGTTAAATTTCATAGCATTAAAAATTGAATTTTTTATTGTTGGACAGACTCAGGAAGATTCTGTGAGAATTCCTTCACTCTGAACTCTGAACTCTGTAACTCACTATGCTACCTTACTTGTTTAAATAAAATTCTCCATCAGTTCCACAAAACGGATCAAGTTCATCAGGACATTTAACTGACCCAGTGGCTACCCCTGAACAAAATAACTGTCCTAGTGGATCACCAGCTGTTGTCGTCGTAACTGTTGTGGTTGCTATGGTAACACATGTAGGGGTGGATGTAACTGTAGTATTTGGTGATATTGTAGTATTAGAGCATTGTCCACCACTTTGAATTGCTATCTGTTCATCTTTACACTTCGCCTGTGCAAAATGACAACTGTAAGCAAATTATAGTTGTGATAAATATAATGGACCAAGAGTAAATGTCACCATGATACAGATGTTAAAATGTAATCACTTTTATTTCTAAAGAAAATCTGTCCTTAAATAGTTGAAGTTCAATAGACGTTTTATGTACACTGTGTCTGTCATGTACAACTGTGAGTAGAGTGGGTGTAAGACAGATCAGATGTTACACATGATTATAGAAACAGATCAATATATTTACACAACTCTTATGTAAATGTGTGTCAGATGTGTCTATTTTGCCTCTCTATCATTTTAGAACGGTTGCCACCCTCTGATGCTTTTTGCTTTGTTTTTCATTTTATTAGTAACTTACATATTAGACCACCCCAGACTTTACATAGATTAGAAATATATACATTTGTACATTTGGTGATAACTCGACTTCAGACTTCTTACACGATACAGATCTATATCATTGTTTGGGGTGTTCATTGCAACAAATTTAGTTTTAATTTTCAGTTTTCCGTTACCATCGACTTAGTATATACATATATATTGTGTGTTGAAATACATGGTTATTCTACATTCGTCTTTGTATTTCTACGGATGTTTTAAGTCGTACGAAATAACCCTTCTCAGCTTATTATAGTATTACAGATCCTAAGCACAATTACAAGATGTGTATCTCTACTTGAACTTACTCAGTTAATGATAATTAAACATGATATTAATTGTTTACATATTCGTATGTGTCTTAATTGCATATTATCATAATTATCTCCCTTTTGTCCTTACTTCTATTACCCTCTTTGCACTTACCAATTTTTATATGTTACTCCATTTGTAGCACAAACTGATTCGTCATTAGTTGAGACATAGTGAGTATCACAATCTACAGTTAATATTTGTATGCATAGATTATCTGCTGATAAGCTGCAACCTGTAATAATAGAGAGACATTAATTCAAAATGTTCAATTCTAACTTTGACTAGTTCCATGGAAGACTATCAGACATCTTTTCCAGCACAACTAATGGGAGATATGTTGAGCATTGAGTGCTAGGCGGTTCGTAGTTTTTTATGAACATGGAGGAGATTGAAAATCTTGTTTTTGATATGTTGAAACTTTCAAAATCTTTACAGACCGAGATAAAATTTCAATTATTTGCAGCTTTATATAATTTGTTTGTGGGTTCATCTAATAAGATTTCACACTCTAATTTGATCTGGCGAAGAAGACATGGCTGCCAGATTAATTATTGGTTTTGATTCAAACTTTTAAAACTGTTTGTTCTGACACGACAAGTCCCAATGATTTGTAACTCGGTATGAATGATGTATGTGACGTCCTCTACAAGGAGTCGTAATTTGTTTTATTTCGGGCAAAGCACATAGCCGTCTTGTGCACTTCTTGATTTTGAATGGCGAATATATAGGTTTCTATAGCGATATTGCAAAAAATAATATTTTGTAAATTGATGTTTGTCAAGTGTTTTGCATTTGATCAGGCCAGGTCATTTTATCATGATCAGACAAAAATGTTTTCATACTAATATCATTGGAGCTATTTACAAATCAGGTGCGCAATATAGACTCGTAAGAGTTTCTGGTTTAATTTATGCTTGAATTGATATTTCGCTTGCTCTTCATTCATAAATTTATGCTTATTTACATATAATTTGAATATAATTAATAATCAAAGATATGACTGCAACCACGATGAAATTAATTTGAGAAATATGATTTAAGCTCGCATATTCAAAAAAGATTATTATTTTTTCAAATATTTTCACTTTAAAAACTTTATTTTCCTGAACTGAAATAGAGGAATATTAAAATTTACATATACCTCCAGTATGAAACGACATGAAATAATCTTACCTGTTATATAACATAATAGAACAAGGAACAATAACATTCTGGTACCAGTCCTAAATCATCCGAGTATTTATTGTACTAGAATCACATTAATCGTGATGTCAATATCATACTACTTAACTCGTCATGTTTACAAATCCTTAAATATGTTTCCTAAAAATCTTAAGTGCAAACAGCTTGCTTACGTAATTATAGCATCAAATGATAATAAAATTCCAGAAAAAGTGACATTATTGACAGACAGAAGAGAAACAATCTGACAAATAATATTAATCTTATGATCATGAATTCTATCGAATGCTTTATCACTAAATCACTGTGTTCAACTATAAGTAAATATTCATCACATGACAGTAGGGTTAAATGTTTAGGTTTTATAGTCGACACAACATAATTGTTTGAAATTGATAATGTTATATTCTGCCATCTTAAACATTAGACATATTCCCCATTGGTATACCTAAGAATAGTTTGAAGACACCAAGCGGGCAACCACAACACGTAATACGTAAACTGATTAAGATCGTCGCGGTGTTGGAGATCTGAGGAAACCCCATCACGAGTCACATGTGAGTGACTTTATGTCTTGAATATATAATGATATACACTCGTTTCTATATAACGTTAGCGAAAACTGAAGGAGCCATCAAGAATGGACAATACAGAAACACAGGCACCAAGAAAAAAACCAAACGATATAGATGAGCTATGCGGACCCCACTGGGAGTGATTTAAGGTGCTCACAAAGGGTTAGCAGTTTCTGTTAGTAATGGACAAAGGGTTAGCGGTTCCTGTTAGTAATGGACAAAGGCTTAGCGGTTCCTGTTAGTAATGGACAAAGGGTTAGTGGTTCCTGTTAGTAATGGACAAAGGGTTAGCGGTTCCTGTTAGTAATGAACAAAGGGTTAGCGGTTCCTGTTGATAATGGACAAAGGGTTAGCGGTTCCTGTTAGTAATGGACAAAGGGTTAGCGGTTCCTGTTAGTAATGGACAAAGGGTTAGGGTTCCTGTTAGTAATCGACAAAGGATTATCGGTTCCTATTAGTAATGGACAAAGGGTTAGCAGATCCTGTTAGTAATGGACAAAGGGTTAGTGGTTCCTGTTAGTAATGGACAAAGGGTTATCGGTTCCTGTTAGTAATGGACAAAGGGTTTGCGATTCCTGTTAGTAATGGACAAAGGGTTATCGGTTCCTGTTAGTAATGGACAAAGGGTTAGCAGATCATGTTAGTAATGGACAAAGGGTTAACGGTTCCTGTTAGTAATGGACAAAGGGTCAGCGGTTCCTGTTAGTAATGGACAAAGGGTTAGCGGTTCCTGTTAGAAATGGACAAAGGATTATCGGTTCATGTTAGTAATGGACAAAGGGTTAGTGGTTCCTGTTAGTAATGGACAAAGAGTTAGTGGTTCCTGTTAGTAATGGACAAAGGATTACCGGTTCCTGTTAGTAATGGACAAAGAGTTAGCGGTTCCTGTTAGGAATGGACAAAGGGTTAGCGGTTCCTGTTAGCAATGGACAAAGGATTATCGGTTCCTGTTAGTAATGGACAGAGTTAGCGGTTCCTGTTAGTAATGGACAAAGAGTTAGCGGTTCCTGTTAGTAATCGACAAAGGATTATCGGTTCCTGTTAGTAATGGACAAAGGGTTAGCAGATCCTGTTAGTAATGGACAAAGAGTTAGCGGTTCCTGTTAGTAATGGACAAAGGGGTATCGTTCCTGTTAGTAATGGACAAAGGGTTAGTGGTTCCTGTTAGTAATGGACAAAGGGTTATCGGTTCCTGTTAGTAATGGACAAAGGGTTTGCGATTCCTGTTAGTAATGGACAAAGGGTTAACGGTTCCTGTTAGTAATGGACAAAGGGTTAGCAGATCATGTTAGTAATGAACAAAGGGTTAGCGGTTCCTGTTAGTAATGGACAAAGGGTTAGCGTTCCTGTTAGTAATGGACAAAGGGTTAGCGGTTCCTGTTAGAAATGGACAAAGGATTATCGGTTCATGTTAGTAATGAACAAAGGGTTAGTGGTTCCTGTTAGTAATGGACAAAGAGTTAGCGGTTCCTGTTAGTAATGGACAAAGGATTATCGGTTCCTGTTAGTAATGGACAAAGAGTTAGCGGTTCCTGTTAGGAATGGACAAAGGGTTAGCGGTTCCTGTTAGTAATGGACAAAGGATTATCGGTTCCTGTTAGTAATGGACAAAGGGTTAGTGGTTCCTGTTTATAATGGACAAAGGGTTAATGGTTCCTGTTAGTAATGGACAAAGGGTTAGCGATTCCTGTTAGTAATGGACAAAGGGTTATCGGTTCCTGTTAGTAATGGACAAAGGGTTAGCAGATCCTGTTAGTAATGGACAAAGAGTTAGCGGTTCCTGTTAGTAATGGACAAAGGGTTAGCGTTCCTGTTAGTAATGGACAAAGGGTTAGCGGTTCCTGTTAGTAATGGGCAAAAGGTTAGCGATTCCTGTTAGTAATGGACAAAGGGTTATCGGTTCCTGTTAGTAATGGACAAAGGGTTAGCAGATCATGTTAGTAATGGACAAAGGGTTAACGGTTCCTGTTAGTAATGGACAAAGGGTCAGCGGTTGCTGTTAGTAATGGACAAAGGGTTAGCGGTTCCTGTTAGAAATGGACAAAGGATTATCGGTTCATGTTAGTAATGGACAAAGGGTTAGTGGTTCCTGTTAGTAATGGACAAAGAGTTAGTGGTTCCTGTTAGTAATGGACAAAGGATTATCGGTTCCTGTTAGTAATGGACAAAGAGTTAGCGGTTCCTGTTAGGAATGGACAAAGGGTTAGCGGTTCCTGTTAGCAATGGACAAAGGATTATCGGTTCCTGTTAGTAATGGACAGAGTTAGCGGTTCCTGTTAGTAATGGACAAAGAGTTAGCGGTTCCTGTTAGTAATCGACAAAGGATTATCGGTTCCTGTTAGTAATGGACAAAGGGTTAGCAGATCCTGTTAGTAATGGACAAAGAGTTAGCGGTTCCTGTTAGTAATGGACAAAGGGGTATCGTTCCTGTTAGTAATGGACAAAGGGTTATTGGTTCCTGTTAGTAATGGACAAAGGGTTATCGGTTCCTGTTAGTAATGGACAAAGGGTTTGCGATTCCTGTTAGTAATGGACAAAGGGTTAACGGTTCCTGTTAGTAATGGACAAAGGGTTAGCAGATCATGTTAGTAATGAACAAAGGGTTAGCGGTTCCTGTTAGTAATGGACAAAGGGTTAGCGTTCCTGTTGGTAATGGACAAAGGGTTAGCGGTTCCTGTTAGAAATGGACAAAGGATTATCGGTTCATGTTAGTAATGAACAAAGGGTTAGTGGTTCCTGTTAGTAATGGACAAAGAGTTAGCGGTTCCTGTTAGTAATGGACAAAGGATTATCGGTTCCTGTTAGTAATGGACAAAGAGTTAGCGGTTCCTGTTAGGAATGGACAAAGGGTTAGCGGTTCCTGTTAGTAATGGACAAAGGATTATCGGTTCCTGTTAGTAATGGACAAAGGGTTAGTGGTTCCTGTTTATAATGGACAAAGGGTTAATGGTTCCTGTTAGTAATGGACAAAGGGTTAGCGATTCCTGTTAGTAATGGACAAAGGGTTATCGGTTCCTGTTAGTAATGGACAAAGGGTTAGCAGATCCTGTTAGTAATGGACAAAGAGTTAGCGGTTCCTGTTAGTAATGGACAAAGGGTTAGCGTTCCTGTTAGTAATGGACAAAGGGTTAGCGGTTCCTGTTAGTAATGGGCAAAAGGTTAGCGATTCCTGTTAGTAATGGACAAGGGGTTATCGGTTCCTGTTAGTAATGGACAAAGGGTTTGCAGATCCTGTTAGTAATGGACAAAGGGTTAGCGGTTCCTGTGAGTAATGGACACAGAGTTAGCGGTTCCTGTTAGTAATGGACACCCGCCGTGCGTGTTGCTAAAAGTCATGTCAAAGTCTTGTCCGTGGAAAAAGAAGGTAAAAATGTACGTAAAAGGGAAAATATATATTGCCATTTGAGAAAACGATATTTTATAACCGTCAACATGTTCGTAATAACGAAGGAGTAAGTATTGCTTTTATGTTTCAATGGTGTTCTTTGTCCATTTTTGGGATTAAGATTTGTGTATTCTGTCGTAAAATTAGTATTTTGCTTGTATAATGTTGTACATTTAGATTCTGATTTGTACACTGGCTTGTGGATTTGGTATTTGCATATTAGTGGTGTAATATTGTCTTTCTGGATTGTGATCTATGTACTGTACCATGGTATTGTATTTGTGTGATTCTCTAATGATGTTGGTATTTAGTTGTCTTTCTGGATTGTGATCTGTGTACTGTATCATGGTATTGTATTTGTGTGATTCTCTAATGATGTTGGTATTTAGTTGTGTTTCTGGATTGTGATCTGTGTACTGTACCATGGTATTGTATTTGTGTGGTTCTCTAATGATGTTGGTATTTAGTTGTGTTTCTGGATTGTGATCTGTGTACTGTACCATGGTATTGTATTTGTGTGGTTCTCTAATGATGTTGGTATTTAGTTGTGTTTCTGGATTGTGATCTGTGTACTGTACCATGGTATTGTATTTGTGTGGTTCTCTAATGATGTTGGTATTTAGTTGTGTTTCTGGATTGTGATCTGTGTACTGTACCATGGTATTGTATTTGTGTGATTCTCTAATGATGTTGTTATTTAGTTGTGTTTCTGGATTGTGATCTGTGTACTGTACCATGGTATTGTATTTGTGTGGTTCTCTAATGATGTTGGTATTTAGTTGTGTTTCTGGATTGTGATCTGTGTACTGTACCATGGTATTGTATTTGTGTGGTTCTCTAATGATGTTGGTATTTAGTTGTGTTTCTGGATTGTGATCTGTGTACTGTACCATGGTATTGTATTTGTGTGGTTCTCTAATGATGTTGGTATTTAGTTGTGTTTCTGGATTGTGATCTGTGTACTGTACCATGGTATTGTATTTGTGTGGTTCTCTAATGATGTTGGTATTTAGTTGTGTTTCTGGATTGTGATCTGTGTACTGTATCATGGTATTGTATTTGTGTGGTTCTCTAATGATGTTGGTATTTAGTTGTCTTTCTGGATTGTGATCTGTGTACTGTACCATGGTATTGTATTTGTGTGGTTCTCTAATGATGTTGGTATTTAGTTGTGTTTCTGGATTGTGATCTGTGTACTGTATCATGGTATTGTATTTGTGTGGTTCTCTAATGATGTTGGTATTTAGTTGTGTTTCTGGATTGTGATCTGTGTACTGTACCATGGTATTGTATTTGTGTGGTTCTCTAATGATGTTGGTATTTAGTTGTCTTTCTGGATTGTGATCTGTGTACTGTATCATGGTATTGTATTTGTGTGGTTCTCTAATGATGTTGGTATTTAGTTGTGTTTCTGGATTGTGATCTGTGTACTGTATCATGGAATTGTATTTGTGTGGTTCTCTAATGATGTTGGTGTTTAGTTGTCTTTCTGGATTGTGATCTGTGTACTGTACCATGGTATTGTATTTGTGTGGTTCTCTAATGATGTTGGTATTTAGTTGTCTTTCTGGATTGTGATCTGTGTACTGTACCATGGTATTGTATTTGTGTGGTTCTCTAATGATGTTGGTATTTAGTTGTGTTTCTGGATTGTGATCTGTGTACTGTACCATGGTATTGTATTTGTGTGGTTCTCTAATGATGTTGGTATTTAGTTGTGTTTCTGGATTGTGATCTGTGTACTGTACCATGGTATTGTATTTGTGTGGTTCTCTAATGATGTTGGTATTTAGTTGTGTTTCTGGATTGTGATCTGTGTACTGTATCATGGTATTGTATTTGTGTGGTTCTCTAATGATGTTGGTATTTAGTTGTCTTTCTGGATTGTGATCTGTGTACTGTACCATGGTATTGTATTTGTGTGGTTCTCTAATGATGTTGGTATTTAGTTGTGTTTCTGGATTGTGATCTGTGTACTGTATCATGGTATTGTATTTGTGTGGTTCTCTAATGATGTTGGTATTTAGTTGTGTTTCTGGATTGTGATCTGTGTACTGTACCATGGTATTGTATTTGTGTGGTTCTCTAATGATGTTGGTATTTAGTTGTCTTTCTGGATTGTGATCTGTGTACTGTACCATGGTATTGTATTTGTGTGGTTCTCTAATGATGTTGGTATTTAGTTGTCTTTCTGGATTGTGATCTGTGTACTGTACCATGGTATTGTATTTGTGTGGTTCTCTAATGATGTTGGTATTTAGTTGTGTTTCTGGATTGTGATCTGTGTACTGTACCATGGTATTGTATTTGTGTGGTTCTCTAATGATGTTGGTATTTAGTTGTGTTTCTGGATTGTGATCTGTGTACTGTACCATGGTATTGTATTTGTGTGGTTCTCTAATGATGTTGGTATTTAGTTGTGTTTCTGGATTGTGATCTGTGTACTGTATCATGGTATTGTATTTGTGTGGTTCTCTAATGATGTTGGTATTTAGTTGTGTTTCTGGATTGTGATCTGTGTACTGTATCATGGTATTGTATTTGTGTGGTTCTCTAATGATGTTGGTATTTAGTTGTGTTTCTGGATTGTGATCTGTGTACTGTACCATGGTATTGTATTTGTGTGGTTCTCTAATGATGTTGGTATTTAGTTGTGTTTCTGGATTGTGATCTGTGTACTGTACCATGGTATTGTATTTGTGTGGTTCTCTAATGATGTTGGTATTTAGTTGTGTTTCTGGATTGTGATCTGTGTACTGTACCATGGTATTGTATTTGTGTGGTTCTCTAATGATGTTGGTATTTAGTTGTCTTTCTGGATTGTGATCTGTGTACTGTACCATGGTATTGTATTTGTGTGGTTCTCTAATGATGTTGGTATTTAGTTGTCTTTCTGGATTGTGATCTATGTACTGTACCATGGTATTGTATTTGTGTGGTTCTCTAATGATGTTGGTATTTAGTTGTGTTTCTGGATTGTGATCTGTGTACTGTACCATGGTATTGTATTTGTGTGGTTCTCTAATGATGTTGGTATTTAGTTGTGTTTCTGGATTGTGATCTGTGTACTGTACCATGGTATTGTATTTGTGTGATTCTCTAATGATGTTGGTATTTAGTTGTGTTTCTGGATTGTGATCTGTGTACTGTACCATGGTATTGTATTTGTGTGGTTCTCTAATGATGTTGGTATTTAGTTGTGTTTCTGGATTGTGATCTGTGTACTGTACCATGGTATTGTATTTGTGTGGTTCTCTAATGATGTTGGTATTTAGTTGTGTTTCTGGATTGTGATCTGTGTACTGTACCATGGTATTGTATTTGTGTGATTCTCTAATGATGTTGGTATTTAGTTGTCTTTCTGGATTGTGATCTGTGTACTGTACCATGGTATTGTATTTGTGTGGTTCTCTAATGATGTTGGTATTTAGTTGTGTTTCTGGATTGTGATCTGTGTACTGTACCATGGTATTGTATTTGTGTGGTTCTCTAATGATGTTGGTATTTAGTTGTGTTTCTGGATTGTGATCTGTGTACTGTACCATGGTATTGTATTTGTGTGGTTCTCTAATGATGTTGGTATTTAGTTGTGTTTCTGGATTGTGATCTGTGTACTGTACCATGGTATTGTATTTGTGTGATTCTCTAATGATGTTGGTATTTAGTTGTCTTTCTTGATTGTGATCTGTGTACTGTACCATGGTATTGTATTTGTGTGGTTCTCTAATGATGTTGGTATTTAGTTGTGTTTCTGGATTGTGATCTATGTACTGTACCATGGTATTGTATTTGTGTGGTTCTCTAATGATGTTGGTATTTAGTTGTCTTTCTGGATTGTGATCTGTGTACTGTATCATGGTATTGTATTTGTGTGGTTCTCTAATGATGTTGGTATTTAGTTGTGTTTCTGGATTGTGATCTATGTACTGTACCATGGTATTGTATTTGTGTGGTTCTCTAATGATGTTGGTATTTAGTTGTGTTTCTGGATTGTGATCTGTGTACTGTATCATGGTATTGTATTTGTGTGGTTCTCTAATGATGTTGGTATTTAGTTGTGTTTCTGGATTGTGATCTATGTACTGTACCATGGTATTGTATTCGTGTGGTTCTCTAATGATGTTGGTATTTAGTTGTGTTTCTGGATTGTGATCTGTGTACTGTATCATGGTATTGTATTTGTGTGGTTCTCTAATGATGTTGGTATTTAGTTGTGTTTCTGGATTGTGATCTGTGTACTGTACCATGGTATTGTATTTGTGTGGTTCTCTAATGATGTTGGTATTTAGTTGTGTTTCTGGATTGTGATCTGTGTACTGTACCATGGTATTGTATTTGTGTGGTTCTCTAATGATGTTGGTATTTAGTTGTGTTTCTGGATTGTGATCTGTGTACTGTACCATGGTATTGTATTTGTGTGATTCTCTAATGATGTTGGTATTTAGTTGTCTTTCTGGATTGTGATCTGTGTACTGTACCATGGTATTGTATTTGTGTGGTTCTCTAATGATGTTGGTATTTAGTTGTGTTTCTGGATTGTGATCTGTGTACTGTACCATGGTATTGTATTTGTGTGGTTCTCTAATGATGTTGGTATTTAGTTGTGTTTCTGGATTGTGATCTGTGTACTGTACCATGGTATTGTATTTGTGTGGTTCTCTAATGATGTTGGTATTTAGTTGTGTTTCTGGATTGTGATCTGTGTACTGTACCATGGTATTGTATTTGTGTGATTCTCTAATGATGTTGGTATTTAGTTGTCTTTCTGGATTTTTATCTGTGTACTGTACCATGGTATTGTATTTGTGTGGTTCTCTAATGATGTTGGTATTTAGTTGTGTTTCTGGATTGTGATCTATGTACTGTACCATGGTATTGTATTTGTGTGGTTCTCTAATGATGTTGGTATTTAGTTGTCTTTCTGGATTGTGATCTGTGTACTGTATCATGGTATTGTATTTGTGTGGTTCTCTAATGATGTTGGTATTTAGTTGTGTTTCTGGATTGTGATCTATGTACTGTACCATGGTATTGTATTTGTGTGGTTCTCTAATGATGTTGGTATTTAGTTGTGTTTCTGGATTGTGATCTGTGTACTGTATCATGGTATTGTATTTGTGTGGTTCTCTAATGATGTTGGTATTTAGTTGTGTTTCTGGATTGTGATCTGTGTACTGTATCATGGTATTGTATTTGTGTGGTTCTCTAATGATGTTGGTATTTAGTTGTGTTTCTGGATTGTGATCTATGTACTGTACCATGGTATTGTATTTGTGTGGTTCTCTAATGATGTTGGTATTTAGTTGTGTTTCTGGATTGTGATCTATGTACTGTACCATGGTATTGTATTTGTGTGGTTCTCTAATGATGTTGGTATTTAGTTGTCTTTCTGGATTGTGATCTATGTACTGTACCATGGTATTGTATTTGTGTGATTCTCTAATGATGTTGGTATTTAGTTGTGTTTCTGGATTGTGATCTGTGTACTGTACCATGGTATTGTATTTGTGTGGTTCTCTAATGATGTTGGTATTTAGTTGTGTTTCTGGATTGTGATCTGTGTACTGTACCATGGTATTGTATTTGTGTGGTTCTCTAATGATGTTGGTATTTAGTTGTGTTTCTGGATTGTGATCTGTGTACTGTACTATGGTATTGTATTTGTGTGGTTCTCTAATGATGTTGGTATTTAGTTGTGTTTCTGGATTGTGATCTGTGTACTGTACCATGGTATTGTATTTGTGTGGTTCTCTAATGATGTTGGTATTTAGTTGTGTTTCTGGATTGTGATCTGTGTACTGTACCATGGTATTGTATTTGTGTGGTTCTCTAATGATGTTGGTATTTAGTTGTGTTTCTGGATTGTGATCTGTGTACTGTACCATGGTATTGTATTTGTGTGGTTCTCTAATGATGTTGGTATTTAGTTGTGTTTCTGGATTGTGATCTGTGTACTGTACCATGGTATTGTATTTGTGTGATTCTCTAATGATGTTGGTATTTAGTTGTCTTTCTGGATTGTGATCTGTGTACTGTACCATGGTATTGTATTTGTGTGGTTCTCTAATGATGTTGGTATTTAGTTGTGTTTCTGGATTGTGATCTATGTACTGTACCATGGTATTGTATTTGTGTGGTTCTCTAATGATGTTGGTATTTAGTTGTCTTTCTGGATTGTGATCTGTGTACTGTATCATGGTATTGTATTTGTGTGGTTCTCTAATGATGTTGGTATTTAGTTGTGTTTCTGGATTGTGATCTATGTACTGTACCATGGTATTGTATTTGTGTGGTTCTCTAATGATGTTGGTATTTAGTTGTGTTTCTGGATTGTGATCTGTGTACTGTATCATGGTATTGTATTTGTGTGGTTCTCTAATGATGTTGGTATTTAGTTGTGTTTCTGGATTGTGATCTATGTACTGTACCATGGTATTGTATTCGTGTGGTTCTCTAATGATGTTGGTATTTAGTTGTGTTTCTGGATTGTGATCTGTGTACTGTATCATGGTATTGTATTTGTGTGGTTCTCTAATGATGTTGGTATTTAGTTGTGTTTCTGGATTGTGATCTGTGTACTGTACCATGGTATTGTATTTGTGTGGTTCTCTAATGATGTTGGTATTTAGTTGTGTTTCTGGATTGTGATCTGTGTACTGTACCATGGTATTGTATTTGTGTGGTTCTCTAATGATGTTGGTATTTAGTTGTGTTTCTGGATTGTGATCTGTGTACTGTACCATGGTATTGTATTTGTGTGATTCTCTAATGATGTTGGTATTTAGTTGTCTTTCTGGATTGTGATCTGTGTACTGTACCATGGTATTGTATTTGTGTGGTTCTCTAATGATGTTGGTATTTAGTTGTGTTTCTGGATTGTGATCTGTGTACTGTACCATGGTATTGTATTTGTGTGGTTCTCTAATGATGTTGGTATTTAGTTGTGTTTCTGGATTGTGATCTGTGTACTGTACCATGGTATTGTATTTGTGTGGTTCTCTAATGATGTTGGTATTTAGTTGTGTTTCTGGATTGTGATCTGTGTACTGTACCATGGTATTGTATTTGTGTGATTCTCTAATGATGTTGGTATTTAGTTGTCTTTCTGGATTGTGATCTGTGTACTGTACCATGGTATTGTATTTGTGTGGTTCTCTAATGATGTTGGTATTTAGTTGTGTTTCTGGATTGTGATCTATGTACTGTACCATGGTATTGTATTTGTGTGGTTCTCTAATGATGTTGGTATTTAGTTGTCTTTCTGGATTGTGATCTGTGTACTGTATCATGGTATTGTATTTGTGTGGTTCTCTAATGATGTTGGTATTTAGTTGTGTTTCTGGATTGTGATCTATGTACTGTACCATGGTATTGTATTTGTGTGGTTCTCTAATGATGTTGGTATTTAGTTGTGTTTCTGGATTGTGATCTGTGTACTGTATCATGGTATTGTATTTGTGTGGCTCTCTAATGATGTTGGTATTTAGTTGTGTTTCTGGATTGTGATCTGTGTACTGTATCATGGTATTGTATTTGTGTGGTTCTCTAATGATGTTGGTATTTAGTTGTGTTTCTGGATTGTGATCTATGTACTGTACCATGGTATTGTATTTGTGTGGTTCTCTAATGATGTTGGTATTTAGTTGTGTTTCTGGATTGTGATCTATGTACTGTACCATGGTATTGTATTTGTGTGGTTCTCTAATGATGTTGGTATTTAGTTGTCTTTCTGGATTGTGATCTATGTACTGTACCATGGTATTGTATTTGTGTGATTCTCTAATGATGTTGGTATTTAGTTGTGTTTCTGGATTGTGATCTGTGTACTGTACCATGGTATTGTATTTGTGTGGTTCTCTAATGATGTTGGTATTTAGTTGTGTTTCTGGATTGTGATCTGTGTACTGTACCATGGTATTGTATTTGTGTGGTTCTCTAATGATGTTGGTATTTAGTTGTGTTTCTGGATTGTGATCTGTGTACTGTACTATGGTATTGTATTTGTGTGGTTCTCTAATGATGTTGGTATTTAGTTGTGTTTCTGGATTGTGATCTGTGTACTGTACCATGGTATTGTATTTGTGTGGTTCTCTAATGATGTTGGTATTTAGTTGTGTTTCTGGATTGTGATCTGTGTACTGTACCATGGTATTGTATTTGTGTGATTCTCTAATGATGTTGGTATTTAGTTGTGTTTCTGGATTGTGATCTGTGTACTGTACCATGGTATTGTATTTGTGTGGTTCTCTAATGATGTTGGTATTTAGTTGTGTTTCTGGATTGTGATCTATGTACTGTACCATGGTATTGTATTTGTGTGGTTCTCTAATGATGTTGGTATTTAGTTGTGTTTCTGGATTGTGATCTGTGTACTGTACCATGGTATTGTATTTGTGTGGTTCTCTAATGATGTTGGTATTTAGTTGTCTTTCTGGATTGTGATCTATGTACTGTACCATGGTATTGTATTTGTGTGATTCTCTAATGATGTTGGTATTTAGTTGTGTTTCTGGATTGTGATCTGTGTACTGTACCATGGTATTGTATTTGTGTGGTTCTCTAATGATGTTGGTATTTAGTTGTGTTTCTGGATTGTGATCTGTGTACTGTACCATGGTATTGTATTTGTGTGGTTCTCTAATGATGTTGGTATTTAGTTGTGTTTCTGGATTGTGATCTGTGTACTGTACCATGATATTGTATTTGTGTGGTTCTCTAATGATGTTGGTATTTAGTTGTGTTTCTGGATTGTGATCTGTGTACTGTACCATGGTATTGTATTTGTGTGGTTCTCTAATGATGTTGGTATTTAGTGGTCTTTCTGGATTGTGATCTATGTACTGTACCATGGTATTGTATTTGTGTGGTTCTCTAATGATGTTGGTATTTAGTTGTGTTTCTGGATTGTGATCTGTGTACTGTACCATGGTATTGTATTTGTGTGGTTCTCTAATGATGTTGGTATTTAGTTGTCTTTCTGGATTGTGATCTATGTACTGTACCATGGTATTGTATTTGTATGATTCTCTAATGATGTTGGTATTTAGTTGTGTTTCTGGATTGTGATCTGTGTACTGTACCATGGTATTGTATTTGTGTGGTTCTCTAATGATGTTGGTATTTAGTTGTGTTTCTGGATTGTGATCTGTGTACTGTACCATGGTATTGTATTTGTGTGGTTCTCTAATGATGTTGGTATTTAGTTGTCTTTCTGGATTGTGATCTATGTACTGTACCATGGTATTGTATTTGTGTGATTCTCTAATGATGTTGGTATTTAGTTGTCTTTCTGGATTGTGATCTGTGTACTGTACCATGGTATTGTATTTGTGTGGTTCTCTAATGATGTTGGTATTTAGTTGTCTTTCTGGATTGTGATCTGTGTACTGTACCATGGTATTGTATTTGTGTGATTCTCTAATGATGTTGGTGTTTAGTTGTGTTTCTGGATTGTGATCTGTGTACTGTACCATGGTATTGTATTTGTGTGGTTCTCTAATGATGTTGGTATTTAGTTGTGTTTCTGGATTGTGATCTGTGTACTGTACCATGGTATTGTATTTGTGTGGTTCTCTAATGATGTTGGTATTTAGTTGTGTTTCTGGATTGTGATCTGTGTACTGTACCATGGTATTGTATTTGTGTGGTTCTCTAATGATGTTGGTATTTAGTTGTGTTTCTGGATTGTGATCTATGTACTGTACCATGGTATTGTATTTGTGTGATTCTCTAATGATGTTGGTATTTAGTTGTGTTTCTGGATTGTGATCTGTGTACTGTACCATGGTATTGTATTTGTGTGGTTCTCTAATGATGTTGGTATTTAGTTGTGTTTCTGGATTGTGATCTGTGTACTGTACCATGGTATTGTATTTGTGTGGTTCTCTAATGATGTTGGTATTTAGTTGTGTTTCTGGATTGTGATCTGTGTACTGTACCATGGTATTGTATTTGTGTGGTTCTCTAATGATGTTGGTGTTTAGTTGTCTTTCTGGATTGTGATCTGTGTACTGTATCATGGTATTGTATTTGTGTGGTTCTCTAATGATGTTGGTATTTAGTTGTCTTTCTGGATTGTGATCTGTGTACTGTACCATGGTATTGTATTTGTGTGATTCTCTAATGATGTTGTTATTTGGTTGTGTTTCTGGATTGTGATCTGTGTACTGTACCATGGTATTGTATTTGTGTGGTTCTCTAATGATGTTGGTATTTAGTTGTGTTTCTGGATTGTGATCTGTGTACTGTACCATGGTATTGTATTTGTGTGGTTCTCTAATGATGTTGGTGTTTAGTTGTGTTTCTGGATTGTGATCTGTGTACTGTACCATGGTATTGTATTTGTGTGGTTCTCTAATGATGTTGGTGTTTAGTTGTCTTTCTGGATTGTGATCTGTGTACTGTACCATGGTATTGTATTTGTGTGGTTCTCTAATGATGTTGGTATTTAGTTGTGTTTCTGGATTGTGATCTGTGTACTGTACCATGGTATTGTATTTGTGTGGTTCTCTAATGATGTTGGTATTTATGTGTGTTTTTGGATTGTGATCTGTGTACTGTACCATGGTATTGTATTTGTGTGGTTCTCTAATGATGTTGGTATTTAGTTGTGTTTCTGGATTGTGATCTGTGTACTGTACCATGGTATTGTATTTGTGTGGTTCTCTAATGATGTTGGTATTTAGTTGTGTTTCTGGATTGTGATCTGTGTACTGTACCATGGTATTGTATTTGTGTGGTTCTCTAATGATGTTGGTATTTAGTTGTCTTTCTGGATTGTGATCTATGTACTGTACCATGGTATTGTATTTGTGTGGTTCTCTAATGATGTTGGTATTTAGTTGTGTTTCTGGATTGTGATCTGTGTACTGTACCATGGTATTGTATTTGTGTGGTTCTCTAATGATGTTGGTGTTTAGTTGTGTTTCTGGATTTTGATCTGTGTACTGTACCATGGTATTGTATTTGTGTGGTTCTCTAATGATGTTGGTGTTTAGTTGTCTTTCTGGATTGTGATCTGTGTACTGTACCATGGTATTGTATTTGTGTGGTTCTCTAATGATGTTGGTATTTAGTTGTGTTTCTGGATTGTGATCTGTGTACTGTACCATAGTATTGTATTTGTGTGGTTCTCTAATGATGTTGGTATTTAGTTGTGTTTCTGGATTGTGATCTGTGTACTGTACCATGGTATTGTATTTGTGTGGTTCTCTAATGATGTTGGTATTTAGTTGTGTTTCTGGATTGTGATCTGTGTACTGTACCATGGTATTGTATTTGTGTGGTTCTCTAATGATGTTGGTATTTAGTTGTGTTTCTGGATTGTGATCTGTGTACTGTACCATGGTATTGTATTTGTGTGGTTCTCTAATGATGTTGGTATTTAGTTGTCTTTCTGGATTGTGATCTATGTACTGTACCATGGTATTGTATTTGTGTGGTTCTCTAATGATGTTGGTATTTAGTTGTGTTTCTGGATTGTGATCTGTGTACTGTATCATGGTATTGTATTTGTGTGGTTCTCTAATGATGTTGGTATTTAGTTGTGTTTCTGGATTGTGATCTGTGTACTGTACCATGGTATTGTATTTGTGTGGTTCTCTAATGATGTTGGTATTTAGTTGTGTTTCTGGATTGTGATCTGTGTACTGTATCATGGTATTGTATTTGTGTGATTCTCTAATGATGTTGGTATTTAGTTGTGTTTCTGGATTGTGATCTGTGTACTGTACCATGGTATTGTATTTGTGTGGTTCTCTAATGATGTTGGTATTTAGTTGTGTTTTTGGATTGTGATTTGTGTTGTTGGAGATTGCAACATTTATTTTCTTTGCATTTTATCGCTCGAACACGGCATGAAAAAATATGAAAATAATGGTACCCATGTTAAAATCGCCAGCAAACTATATCATGAATTATTTCTTCATTAGCTAGTGTGCTCTTCTTTTACAGTGATATTGTTTGAGTAAATACTTGTATAACATGTTAACATGTACTGATCACAGTGAGAGATACTTGTATAACATGTTAGCATGCACTGATCACAGTGAGAGATACTTGTATAACATGTTAACATGTACTGATCACAGAGAGAGATACTTGTATAACATGTTAACATGTACTGATCACAGTGAGAGATACTTGTATAACATGTTAACATGTACTGATCACAGTGAGAGATACTTGTATAACATGTTAACATGTACTGATCACAGAGAGAGATACTTGTATAACATGTTAACATGTACTGATCACAGTGAGAGATACTTGTATAACATGTTAACATGTACTGATCACAGTGAGAGCTACTTGTATAATATGTTAACATGTACTGATCACAGTGAGAGATATTTATATAACATGTTAACATGTACTGATCACAGTGAGAGATACTTGTATAACATGTTAACATGCACTGATCACAGTGAGAGATACTTGTATAACATGTTAACATGTACTGATCACAGTGAGAGATTCTTGTATAACATGTTAACATGTACTGATCACAGAGAGAGATACTTGTATAACATGTTAACATGTACTGATCACAGTGAGAGATACTTGTATAACATGTTAACATGTACTGATCACAATGAGAGATACTTGTATAACATGTTAACAGGTACTGATCACAGAGAGAGATACTTGTATAACAAGTTAACATGTACTGATCACAGAGAGAGATACTTGTATAACATGTTAACATGTACTGATCATAGAGAGAGATACTTGTATAACATGTTAACATGTACTGATCACAGAGAGAGATACTTGTATAACATGTTAACATGTACTGATCACAGTGAGAGATACTTGTATAACATGTTAACATGTACTGATCACAGAGAGAGATACTTGTATAACATGTTAACATGTACTGATCACAGTGAGAGATACTTGTATAACATGTTAACATGCACTGATCACAGTGAGAGATACTTGTATAACATGTTAACATGTACTGATCACAATGAGAGATACTTGTATAACATGTTAACATGTACTGATCACAGAGAGAGATACTTGTATAACATGTTAATATGTAATGATCACAGTGAGAGATACTTGTATAGCATGTTAACATGTACTGATCACAGTGAGAGATACTTGTATAACATGTTAACATGTACTGATCACAGTGAGAGATACTTGTATAACAAGTTAACATGTACTGATCACAGAGAGAGATACTTGTATAACATGTTAACATGTACTGATCACAGTGAGAGATAGAAATTAAGTGTAGATGTAGCCTACACTTTACAAACATACACTTATGAAATATGTAAAATAGGATTTTTATTAAAAAACAAAATAAAACAAGAAAACATATTATGCAGAAATCTCCCGCCAAAATATTGAATTACTTCAAATATCACTTTTTACCACCATTAGGTATCATTCCTTTACACATCTCTAGTGGTTGTTCTAATAAATTACTGTTCTGGCATTTGGAACTTTCAAAATGGCATCTGAAAATAACAATCAGATATACCATTATTGTTTTATACAAATAAAAATTACATAAATATATTTGAAATCTGATCAGAGAAAAGAACAAAACAGTCTATGTCATAAAAGTTGATATTAGATATTCAGGCTTTAGAGAGAAAATAAACATATACATTAGAAATAAAAGAAATAAACTGTACCGTGTCTTGTATGACACCTGGCTCAGGATGGCTAAAATGGCGTATTTATGATTTTATGCTTACTTATTGAAGTAGAAATTGCCATCGGTGCCACAGTAGGGATCCAATTCGTCCGTACATCTTATGATTCCAGATAAAACACTAGAACAAAATACATGTTCAAGTGGGTTGTAATCTGTATTCGTTCTGTCAGTAGTGGTTGCCATGACAGTCAATTTGACAGACGACATTGTTGTTATGGTGATTGTTGACATGTCATCGGAAGATACAGTACTCTTTGTTGTTTCCATGGATACATTACTTGATGATGGGTTTGTTGTATCATTTTGTGTACACAATCCAACGTGATAAATATTTACTGTACCGTCTTTACATTTAGCTTGTGAATAATAGCAGCTAAAATAGAGAATATGCACTTTCAGTGGATTTTATTTTATTATTAAAAGATATTTTTAAAGTAATATGCAGTATTCAGTTGATGTTGTAGTGGTTTAACATTGGAGAGTTTAACATGAATGATCACACCAACAGTCAGTTAATAATAATAATAATAATATAATAATAATGTCTTTTATTTCAACAGGATGAATAGCACATTTAGTTATACAAACTAGTTTATAATGTAGTCCTGCATTATATACAGTATTTACACAATAAATTATAAAACTATAAAATCAATATAAAAACAGTATTATACAATGGATAATGAGTATATTTCAATTGAAATATTCATTTAAATATTTGGTTTTAAACATTTCTAAAGATGTACTTTCTCTCATTTCATTTGACATATTATTCCAAAGATTGCATGACGATATAACAAAAGAACGTCTATAATATTCTGTTTTAACTTTTGGTACAAAAAGTAAATTGTTAACACTTTGTCTAGTTATTCTTGAACTTACTTGACTAACATACTGAAAAACATTCAAATACTCTGGTGTTAATACTTATTTGATTCTGCGAAAAAGGCTACGATACCGAATCACTCCTTAAAATGTTAAAAGATAATTTGAAGTATTTGTGCTTATGCTTTTGCAACGAAACTACGCGTTTGTGGAATAATCTTGATCAAGTACACTCATAGTCAGAAGTATAGGTGTTTTCCCTTGATATGAAATATTTGCAATATGAATGTTAGGGTTATGATCTTTAACGCCACTTTTAGCAATATTTCAGCTACCCTGTATTTCGTGGCGGCCAGTTTTATTGGTAGAGGAAACCGGAATACCCGGTAAAAACCACCGAACTGTCGCAAGTGACTGACACATTTTATCACACAATATTGTATCGAGTACACCTCGCCATGAACGGGATTCGAACTCACAGCTTTTGTGGTGATAGACATTGATTGCACAAGTAGTTGTAAATCCAACTGTTCTACGATCACGACCGCCACGACCCTTGCAATATAAAGAAATATTCACTGCATCACTTACAAGTTTTCATAAGACATGCCATTGGTTCCACATACACCTTCATCTTTAGCAGCCACATATTTATTTTCACAATCCAAAGTCAAAACTTGTGAACACAAGTCAGCAGCCAACACATTTTGTACTGAAAGACAATCGTTCCATCGTAAGATATAATGATACTAACATGTAATTACATTAATACTTTGTTTATTATGACAAAAAGTGTACAATTCTAGTTATTAAATCACAATACTGCTAAAAGAAAAACTTTGAAGACAGCAAACGGGTAATCAGAAGGACAGACAATTTATTGGTCAAAGGAAAGACAAGCAATGGTCGGCATAAAACTACATAAAATAAGGCAATTATAAAAACCTCGTAACATGGAGTATATATTCCATTCCATACATGTATATTTTATAATGGTAGTAAGCATGTTGTTTGACGTTGACTCAAATATAAACATGTTGTGTTGCATGGATTATATTTACATTGTATATAAGTTTGGGGATATAAACATGTTGTGTTGCATGGATTATATTTACATTGTATATAAGTTTGGGGATATAAACTTGTTGTGTTGCATGATTATATTTACATTGTATATAAGTTTGGGGATATAAACATGTTGTGTTGCATGGATTATATTTACATTGTATATAAGTTTGGGGATATAAACATGTTGTGTTGCATGGATTATATTTACATTGTATATAAGTTTGGGGATATAAACATGTTGTGTTGCATGGATTATATTTACATTGTATATAAGTTTGGGGATATAAACATGTTGTGTTGCATGGATTATATTTACATTGTATATAAGTTTGGGGATATAAACATGTTGTGTTGCATGGATTATATTTACATTGTATATAAGTTTGAGGATATAAACATGTTGTGTTGCATGGATTATATTTACATTGTATATAAGTTTGGGGATATAAACATGTTGTGTTGCATGGATTATATTTACATTGTATATAAGTTTGGGGATATAAACATGTTGTGTTGCATGGATTATATTTACATTGTATATAAGTTTGGGGATATAAACATGTTGTGTTGCATGGATTATATTTACATTGTATATAAGTTTGGGGATATAAACATGTTGTGTTGCATGGATTATATTTACATTGTATATAAGTTTCGGGATATAAACATGTTGTGTTGCATGGATTATATTTACATTGTATATAAGTTTGGGGATATAAACATGTTGTGTTGCATGGATTATATTTACATTGTATATAAGTTTGGGGATATAAACATGTTGTGTTGCATGGATTATATTTACATTGTATATAAGTTTGGGGATATAAACATGTTGTGTTGCATGAATTATATTTACATTGTATATAAGTTTGAGGATATAAACATGTTGTGTTGCATGATTATATTTACATTGTATATAAGTTTGGGGATATAAACATGTTGTGTTGCATGGATTATATTAACATTGTATATAAGTTTGGGGATATAAACATGTTGTGTTGCATGGATTATATTTACATTGTATATAAGTTTGGGGATATAAACATGTTGTGTTGCATGGATTATATTTACATTGTATATAAGTTTGGGGATATAAACATGTTGTGTTGCATGATTATATTTACATTGTATATAAGTTTGGGGATATAAACATGTTGTGTTGCATGATTATATTTACATTGTATATAAGTTTGGGGATATAAACATGTTGTGTTGCATGGATTATATTTACATTGTATATAAGTTTGAGGATATAAACATGTTGTGTTGCATGATTATATTTACATTGTATATAAGTTTGGGGATATAAACATGTTGTGTTGCATGATTATATTTACATTGTATAAAAGTTTGGGGATATAAACATGTTGTGTTGCATGGATTATATTTACATTGTATATAAGTTTGGGGATATAACAGGTTGTGTTGCATGGATTATATTTACATTGTATATAAGTTTGGGGATATAAACATGTTGTGTTGCATGGATTATATTTACATTGTATATAAGTTTGGGGATATAAACATGTTGTGTTGCATGATTATATTTACATTGTATATAAGTTTGGGGATATAAACATGTTGTGTTGCATGGATTATATTTACATTGTATATAAGTTTGGGGATATAAACATGTTGTGTTGCATGGATTATATTTACATTGTATATAAGTTTGGGGATATAAACATGTTTTGTTGCATGGATTATATTTACATTGTATATAAGTTTGGGGATATAAACATGTTGTGTTGCATGGATTATATTTACATTGTATATAAGTTTGGGGATATAAACATGTTGTGTTGCATGGATTATATTTACATTGTATATAAGTTTGGGGATATAAACATGTTGTGTTGCATGGATTATATTTACATTGTATATAAGTTTGGGGATATAAACATGTTGTGTTGCATGGATTATATTTACATTGTATATAAGTTTGGGGATATAAACATGTTGTGTTGCATGGATTATATTTACATTGTATATAAGTTTGGGGATATTAACATGTTGTGTTGCATGGATTATATTTACATTGTATATAAGTTTGGGGATATAAACATGTTGTGTTGCATGGATTATATTTACATTGTATATAAGTTTGGGGATATAAACATGTTGTGTTGCATGGATTATATTTACATTGTATATAAGTTTGGGGATATAAACATGTTGTGTTGCATGGATTATATTTACATTGTATATAAGTTTGGGGATATAAACATGTTGTGTTGCATGGATTATATTTACATTGTATATAAGTTTGGGGATATAAACATGTTGTGTTGCATGGATTATATTTACATTGTATATAAGTTTGGGGATATATACATGTTGTGTTGCATGGATTATATTTACATTGTATATAAGTTTGGGGATATAAACATGTTGTGTTGCATGGATTATATTTACATTGTATATAAGTTTGGGGATATTAACATGTTGTGTTGCATGGATTATATTTACATTGTATATAAGTTTGGGGATATAAACATGTTGTGTTGCATGGATTATATTTACATTGTATATAAGTTTGGGGATATAAACATGTTGTGTTGCATGGATTATATTTACATTGTATATAAGTTTGGGGATATAAACATGTTGTGTTGCATGATTATATTTACATTGTATATAAGTTTGGGGATATAAACATGTTGTGTTGCATGATTATATTTACATTGTATATAAGTTTGGGGATATAAACATGTTGTGTTGCATGGATTATATTTACATTGTATATAAGTTTGGGGATATAAACATGTTGTGTTGCATGGATTATATTTACATTGTATATAAGTTTGGGGATATAAACATGTTGTGTTGCATGGATTATATTTACATTGTATATAAGTTTGGGGATATAAACATGTTGTGTTGCATGATTATATTTACATTGTATATAAGTTTGGGGATATAAACATGTTGTGTTGCATGATTATATTTACATTGTATATAAGTTTGGGGATATAAACATGTTGTGTTGCATGGATTATATTTACATTGTATATAAGTTTGGGGATATAAACATGTTGTGTTGCATGGATTATATTTACATTGTATATAAGTTTGGGGATATAAACATGTTGTGTTGCATGGATTATATTTACATTGTATATAAGTTTGGGGATATAAACATGTTGTGTTGCATGGATTATATTTACATTGTATATAAGTTTGGGGATATAAACATGTTGTGTTGCATGATTATATTTACATTGTATATAAGTTTGGGGATATAAACATGTTGTGTTGCATGATTATATTTACATTGTGTATAAGTTTGGGGATATAAACATGTTGTGTTGCATGAATTATATTTACATTGTATATAAGTTTGGGGATATGGTGCTTAACGCCATTTTCAATAATATTTCAGTTAAATCGTGGCAGTTAGTCTTATAATATTGGTGGAGGAAACTGGAGCACGCGGAGAAAACCACTGACCTGTCGCAAGTTACTGACGAACTTTATCACATAATGTTTTATAGATATAAGTTTGGTATACAATGATAAATAATTACATTATATATATATGAAGCCAAGCAGATCACCCAACTTGTTTTTATATTGTTATATTTGAATACTGCAATCTGATTGGTTGATCCGCTTGGAGAAAATGTTGGTTATACATTTTGTTGTTCTTGATAACATGGGTTGGTATTGTGAAGTCACCAACATATTCATTCGTCAACGACAAATTCAAATAGTCACATGAAAAAATCATAATTTAAATCGAGGAATCAATAAATTTTGCTGTAAAAATTAAATTATAAGGAATATTTGAAATTTTTAACAGGTTTATCAAGCGTAAACTGCCCCAGGTTGCAAATATTCCTGGAATAACTTGGTTTATGTTATAATATATTATGATATGTTATATATATAATAATATACAATTATGGCCTTGCTGAGGGAAATAACTAGTTATTGGTTCGACGTGCAAAAGCGCGCCAATTTCAAAGTTATTTTGTGCTACGTGCAGATTCCCTCACAGTTATTTGACCTACGTGTAGTTTGCCGCGGGAATAATGAGTTATTTCTTGTTACATGAAATAAAACTTTAAAATATCTTAATTATTTCTTGCTTGGTTTCTATAGTAAAGTATAATAATAATACTTACCGTTGATATAAAGAAAGAGAACCCAAATCATGTTCTATGTGACTAAACAATCCTTATGATAGTAAACAAAGAAGTAATCACGACTATTGACCGATGACAGTCCTTCGTACCAGCCATTCACAAAACGTGTTGACTTACGTAATTATTGAAGTCAGTATTGAACTGAAATTTTTTCTACTCTGATTTGCTGAAAAATTTGTTCAACGATTTTCAGTGATAACTGTTGTTTAATTGTGAACCATCAGGATTTGTTTTTACTTTAGTCTAGTATTAATTTAGCAAGGTGTCAGAGGATGCCAGAAAACATCCTTATTGTATGTATGTCCATTTGTATACGTTATTTTCGAAGTTACAATTGGGAACCCCTTTTAAGTTCAGACAATTACCCCTTTTATACAAATTGAACCCCCCTCACACAAAAACACAAGTTAAACCAAGCAAACAAAACAAAAAAACGTTTGAACTCGTACTTCAAAATTGTCCAATCACAACACTTTATATGCAATGTTCTGATTGGCTGTTTTCAATTACGATTGCAATATTCGTACTGGATTTTCTTATGACCAAAAAGACAGTATATATTCCGGTGCATGGCACCCATCATGTATAATGAGGACACAGACACCTTTAGATATATTAGATAACACCAAGCAAGATAAACCAAACTGTTTACAGCTACATCAATAAACATACTAATAGAACTGACACAAATTATATTATATTCTCTTAATAAACAAAATGAGTATTCTTTTTCTAATAAACAAAATTTTTTCCATTTTTCATAGATTTTTATATAAATATCATGCAGTCGGGACGCGACCATAGTTGCAGAAGATTTTATAAGAATGTTTGTATTTCGTGATAATCTATCACTATATTCAACCACATCTTAACTGACTTTTAAAAAGAATAGAAAAAGTGTCATAGAAATCAGTCTGATCTTCTGACCCCTGTCAAAGATAAGGAGCTTAATACCTAAAATGTTTATCAGTTATTATTTATACAAATATTACATTTGTTTTAGTAGTATCCCATTGACGTCATCAATAACAGAAATTAGCAGATTTTATCTCGTTTTATTTGTATTTATTTTTAATATTACCCTTCTAATAATTGTTTTATGTTTCATGTAGAACTGTAACCTATTGACCTACTCCCCCTTTTTTCATATGTCGAATTTTTGTCAAAATTATTTGAATAACATTTAAGTAATAGTAATACTTAAGCCTCTTACGTCATAAGAATGAAAACTTAATACAACCACAATTTAAAAAATTAAAAAAAATTAAATGTGCTTAGTTTGCAAAAACTGTCAAGTATGATATTCTTGGTAGTCACGATTTACTAAGAGTATAATTGTTAATAATACAAGAATGAACTTCAAACAAGAGGACCACACAGTATCCTATCTTTAGAGAGTTTCGAGTAACGGTTGATCAACCTGTTAAATACAACAATAATACAAAGAGGTAAGAGAGAGAAAAAAGAAACCAGGAGTAAAACAAATACCCCGGAAGTAAAACCAATACCCCGGAAGGGATAATATCTTTGGTTCAACAATGATGCTTATACTATGAAGAATGTACGAAATCCTACAATTACCAGGTGTTAGAATTAAGACGGAACAACGTCTCTTGTTTCACCGTAGGTGCTGAAGGAACACATTTTCCTGATCCGTCATTAGTACCCATACTATATGTAAAGTAACACACTGAACACAAAGTTAAACAAATTTCATGTAGAAAAAAGTATTAGTATAAAATAACACAAATGGAAAAAACGAATCTCATGCTATTATGTTACGTGGAAATAGAAATTTACGTAACAAAGCCTTGCAAAACACACCAACAAACTCCCCAAAAACCAAAACTAGCAAGTGAGATAAGATATTCCGGCAGCGCTAATAACCAAATCTAGTTCAGGAAACAGAGATTCTCAAGTACTGAACTTGTGTGTAATCAGCTTAGACACTGGATATTCGTTTTGATCAATGGCTAGTTTAAAACAATGCAATATATCACCCCCCTTTTTTTTAAGTAGGGCTCGAAGTGCTCAATCTCTAGTTTTGTATGAAGTCCCTTTTAGATCATTGTTTTACCTTTTTCTTTTGGTAATTGTATTGTCTGTCTTATTTCGATTTACGGCTTCTGATTAACCCTTTGACATCCTAAAACTTTCATTGTTGTAGCCTTGTCTGTAGTTGGTAGAAATAACTAAATGAGATTTAATCTTTTTACTCTAATTTTAATTAGATAGTACTTTTATTTAATTTAAATTGTTCATCGAGACACACAAATACACGAAAACTAACTTTGCTGGCTTGGTGTACAATTGTGATAGTTATAATTATCTTGATTACAGTTTGGTATTGTAACTTCATCATACTGTTTGCTATATATTTTATCTCTACATTGTACTTCTGCTCTATCTATGTTTATTTTGTAACAGTGCTGGTTGTTTATTATTTGGTTAAGATGCTAATAAGAATCTGTTTGTATGTTTCCTTGCGATGATGCTGCTTGCATGTTATCTTGCGATGATGCTGCTTGCATGTTTCCTTGCGATGATGCTGCTTGCATGTTTCCTTGCGATGATGCTGCTTGCATGCTTCCTTGCGATGATGCTGCTTGCATGTTTCCTTGCGATGATGCTGCTTGCATGTTTCCTTGCAATGATGCTGCTTGCATGTTTCCTTGCAATGATGCTGCTTGCATGTTTCCTTGCGATGATGCTGCTTGCATGTTTCCTTGCGATGATGCTGCTTGCATGTTTCCTTGCGATGATGCTGCTTGCATGTTTCCTTGCAATGATGCTGCTTGCATGTTTCCTTGCGATGATGCTGCTTGCATGTTTCCTTGCGATGATGCTGCTTACATGTTTCCTTGCGATGATGCTGCTTGCATGTTTCCTTGCGATGATGCTGCTTGCATGTTTCCTTGCGATGGTGCTGCTTGCATGTTTCCTTGCAATGATGCTGCTTGCATGTTATCTTGCGATGCTGCTGCTTGCATGCTACCTTACACTGATGCAGCTTGCATGCTACCTTACAATGATGATGCCTGCATGCTACCTTGCAATGCCGTCGCTTGCATGCTACCTTACAATGATGATGCTTGCATGATACCATACAATGATGATGCCTGCATGCTACCTTGCAATGACACTGCTTGCATGCTTCCTTGCAATGATGCTGCTTGCATGCTACCTTGTTATGATGATGCTTGAATGCTACCTTGCAATGATGCTGCTTGTATGTTACCTTGCAATGATGCTGCTTGTATACTACCTTGTAATGATGCTGCATGTATGCTACCTTGTAATGATACTGCATGTACGTTACATTGTAATGATGATGCTTGTATGTTACCTTGTATTGATGTTGCATGTATGATACCTTGTAATGATGCTGCATGTATGCTACCTTGCAATGATACTGCATGTATGTTACACTGTAATGATGCTGCTTGTATGTAACCTTGTAATGATACTGCATGTACGTTACCTTGTAATGATGCTGCATGTATGCTACCTTGCAATGATACTGCATGTATGTTACACTGTAATGATGCTGCTTGTATGTAACCTTGTAATGATACTGCATGTACGTTACCTTGTAATGATGCTGCATGTATGCTACCTTGTAATGATACTGCATGTACGTTACCTTGCAATGATGCTGCTTGTATGCTACCTTGTAATGATATTGCATGTACGTTACCTTGCAATGATGCTGCTTGTATGTTACCTTGTAATGATACTGCATGTACGTTACACTGTAATGATGCTGCATGTATGATACATTGTAATGATACTGCATGTACGTTACACTGTAATGATGCTGCATGTATGCTACATTGTAATGATACTGCATGTACATTACACTGCAATGATGCTGCATGTATGCTACCTTGTAATGATACTGCATGTACGTTACCTTGCAATGATGCTGCTTGTATGTTACCTTGTAATGACACTGCATGTACGTTACATTGTAATGATGCTGCTTGTATGTTACCTTGTAATGATACTGCATGTACGTTACACTGTAATGATGCTGCATGTATGCTACCTTGCAATGATACTGCATGTACGTTACATTGTAATGATGCTGCTTGTATGTTACCTTGTAATGATACTGCATGTACGTTACCTTGCAATGATGCTGCTTGTAGGTTACCTTGTAATGACACTGCATGTACGTTACATTGTAATGATGCTGCTTGTATGTTACCTTCTAATGATACTGCATGTACGTTACCTTGTAATGATACTGCATGTACGTTACCTTGCAATGATGCTGCTTGTAGGTTACCTTGTAATGACACTGCATGTACGTTACATTGTAATGATGCTGCATGTATGCTACCTTGCAATGATACTGCATGTACGTTACCTTGCAATGATGCTGCTTGTATGTTACCTTGTAATGACACTGCATGTACGTTACATTGTAATGATGCTGCTTGTATGTTACCTTGTAATGATATTGCATGTACGTTACCTTGTAATGATGCTGCATGTATGCTACCTTGTAATGATACTGCATGTACGTTACATTGTAATGACGATGCTTGTATGTTACCTTGCAATGATGCTGCTTGTATACTACCTTGTAATGATGCTGCATGTATGCTACCTTGTAATGATACTGCATGTATGTTACACTGTAATGATGCTGCTTGTATGTTACCTTATAATGATACTGCATGTACGTTACACTAATGATGCTGCATGTATGCTACCTTGTAATGATACTGCATGTACGATACCTTGCAATGATGATGCTTGTATGTTACCTTGTAATGATACTGCATGTACGTTACATTGTAATGATGCTGCTTGTATGTTACCTTGCAATGATGCTGCTTGTATACTACCTTGTAATGATGCTGCATGTATGCTACCTTGCTATGATACTGCATGTATGTTACACTGTAATGATGCTGCATGTATGTTACCTTATAATGATACTGCATGTACGTTACACTAATGATGCTGCATGTATGCTACCTTGTAATGATACTTCATGTACGTTACCTTGCAATGATGATGCTTGTATGTTACCTTGTAATGATATTGCATGTACGTTGCATTGTAATGATGCTGCTTGTATGTTACCTTGTAATGATACTGCATGTACGTTACCTTGCAATGATGCTGCTTGTATGCTACCTTGTAATGATACTGCATGTACGTTACCTTGCAATGATGCTGCTTGTATGCTACCTTGTAAAGATACTACATGTACGTTACATTGTAATGATGCTGCTTGTATGCTACCTTGTAATGATACTGTATGTACGTTACACTGTAATGATGCTGCATGTATGCTACCTTGTAATGATACTGCATGTACGTTACATTGTAATGATGCTGCATGTATGCTACCTTGTAATGATACTGCATGTACGTTACATTGTAATGATGATGCATGTATGTTACCTTGTAATGATACTGCATGTACGTTACCTTGCAATGATGCTGCTTGTATGTTACCTTGTAATGATACTGCATGTACGTTACCTTGCAATGATGCTGCTTGTATGCTACCTTGTAATGATACTGCATGTACGTTACCTTGCAATGATGCTGCTTGTATGCTACCTTGTAATGATACTGCATGTACGTTACACTGTAATGATGATGCATGTATGCTACCTTGTAATGATACTGCATGTACGTTACCTTGCAATGATGCTGCTTGTATGTTACCTTGTAATGATACTGCATGTACGTTACCTTGCAATGATGCTGCTTGTATGCTACCTTGTAATGATACTGCATGTACGTTACACTGTAATGATGCTGCTTGTATGCTACCTTTTAATGATCCTGCTTATATGGTACCTTGCAATGATACTGTTTGTATGCTACATTGCGATGATGCTGCGTGTATGCTATCTTGCATTGATGCTGCTTGTATGTTACCTTGTAATAATTCTACTTATATGGTACCTTGCAATTATGCTGCTTGTAAGTTACCTTGCAGTGATGCTGTTTACATGCTACCTTGCAATAATGTTGCTTGTATGCTACCCTGCAATGATGCTACTTGTATGCTACCTTACAATGATGCTGTTTGCATGCTACCTTGCAATAATGTTGCTTGTATGCTACCCTGCAATGATGCTACTTGTATGCTACCTTACAATGATGCTGTTTGCATACTACCTTGCAATGATGCTGCTTGCATGCTACCTTGCAATAATGCTTCTTGAATGCTACCTTGCAATGATCCTCTTTATGACTTTTTGGCCTTACCTATTGTTACGTTATGATATACACACTAGTGATTATTACGTCTTTATATTACTCTTAAGGAACTTACGTTTTGCTATTTTGAAATAGTTCTACTTGTTTGTTATTTTCTGTTTCTTCAGAATGGTTCTTTTGGCTTTTGTCTTTGAAATGTATAAATTTACGCATTTATTGAAATGCACAAAACAAATAAATACCACGACATATGACGTTGGAAAGACATGTCCTCGGTTTTGTCATAGGCACAAAAATGGGGCAGGGTTAAACCGGTTAATGGTACGTACCCCAACCTTCCCCTATTGATAACTGTATCTCCAACGGCAATACATATATCAATAAACTATAAAATAAAACCTGCACAGATTCGCTTCCACTCAAAAAGAGCACATACAGTACTATCACAATGAAAAACAACAAAAACATGGATAATGGCAGGGTCAATGAATGTTCGTAGAGTTAACTGACTACTAGCTAGGAAGGCAGAATTTGTTGGTTAAAGACCATTACTCTTATAGTCTGTATACATCTGTAGGAATAATCTGTAATGGTTTGTGTTAATTCTGTAGGAATCATGTAGGAATAGCATCTATAATGATTTATAACAATTGAATAAATAAGGCTTGTGATATGATTTTTTCCCGGATTTTGCCAAGGCATGGCGCTTTAAACTCCTTTTCTGTTTCAGTTCTTCCGTTCTCCTCTTTTCCTTCCGTCTACATATTATTTTGTTTTCGTTCGTAAAATAGTTTCCTTTTTAAGCTACACAAAACAAAATATGACGGAAGAAAAGTTTGAAGGTACCAAAGAGGTAATCAGAATCCGGGAATCGAAGAAGGACAGACTACAATGGCCAAAAGAAAAAAGGTAAAAAGAACAAAAATGATCTCACATTTCAATAAAATGGGTGGACCAAGAAATTAGTCTCAATTTTCTTCTTCTTTGTATTTCTTACTTCATATAGTTGTAACAAGAATTAAATTCGTATATGTATTCAATTTGTTGTCATTGTCTTGTCCATCTAGATTGTAATTATATGTTTAATATTACTATATCATGATATAAGGAGATGTTAACAATACATCATACTGTGTAACATTAATTAAACAAGAAATAAAACAGAAATTTAATAGAATATCTGCATTTATTCATGTTAAACACAATTCAACAAAACGATAAATATTAATAAGTTATGTACCTTTAGCTCATTATGTGTAGACAAGGGAGCTAATAAAATAAACTCTCTAATGATATAATTAGTAATTTATATTCTGCATAGAAAATGGAGATAATAAAACCTCTCTTATAATCCATGCTTTCGATTCTGAGTGTACCTGATGACGGTTATTTCAGAAACGCATCCTGTGCACTAAATTAGATATCTACGTTTTTATCAGAAACAAAGGGAGATTATTATATTTCTCTTGTCATATCTTGGTTAATTGATATTGTACATGTTCAGTTTTACTATTTTGTAGAAGTACAGGGAGACATTATTTTAATATTAAACAATATTGTGATGTATGTTATTTATATTCACGATAGAAAACATCACACTGTAATAGTATTTTTGACGTTTCACTTCTTTACACTTATTTATATATTAAATCTTAAGACAGTTTTATACCCTATAGTACAGATAATTTAAACATAACATATATTTATAGAGTTAACCACATCTTTATAATGTCACTATTTCATCAACAGTTTAAACAGTTATAGATATAATCTCATTCTTGTACATATTATGCATATGTCATCTAACAAGTGATTACATGATTGGCACACAAATGGTTTTGCACAATATACATATTATAGTCAAATGAACACAAACATGGCGGGTAATGTTCTCTGATAAGTATCATGCCCTTAATCTTCGACAAGTACCTAAGTCCACTCGTAGTTCCAGTCGCATGTCTTTACATTTTGCTTTGTTAAACGTACATCTGAAAAACAAAAACAAGTATAGTTACTAATTATTGTTTAATTGTATTCATTATTCGCTTAAGGAGTGTCACTAGTGGAGCAGGAACTGCTTACCCTTCCGGTGCACACCGGTTTCTGTGTAGTGCTTTGTACATCACTGTTTGTCTTTTTGATCTTTTTTAATTGACGACTTCTGAATACACCTTTGATATTGTCAAGGTGAATGGTGCCTTTGATATTATCAAGGTGAATGGTGCCTTTGATATTGTCAAGGTGAATGGTGCCTTTGATATTGCCAAGGTGAATGGTGCCTTTGATATTGCCAAGGTGAATGGTGCCTTTGATATTATCAAGGTGAATGGTGCCTTTGATATTATCAAGGTGAATGGTGCCTTTGATATTGTCAAGGTGAATGGTGCCTTTGATATTATCAAGGTGAATGGTGCCTTTGATATTGCCAAGGTGAATGGTGCCTTTGATATTATCAAGGTGAATGGTGCCTTTGATATTGCCAAGGTGAATGGTGCCTTTGATATTATCAAGGTGAATGGTGCCTTTGATATTATCAAGGTGAATGGTGCCTTTGATATTATCAAGGTGAATGGTGCCTTTGATATTATCAAGGTGAATGGTGCCTTTGATATTATCAAGGTGAATGGTGCCTTTGATATTGTCAAGGTGAATGGTGCCTTTGATATTATCAAGGTGAATGGTGCCTTTGATATTGTCAAGGTGAATGGTGCCTTTGATATTATCAAGGTGAATGGTGCCTTTGATATTATCAAGGTGAATGGTGCCTTTGATATTGTCAAGGTGAATGGTGCCTTTGATATTATCAAGGTGAATGGTGCCTTTGATATTATCAAGGTGAATGGTGCCTTTGATATTATCAAGGTGAATGGTGCCTTTGATATTATCAAGGTGAATGGTGCCTTTGATATTGTCAAGGTGAATGGTGCCTTTGATATTATCAAGGTGAATGGTGCCTTTGATATTGTCAAGGTGAATGGTGCCTTTGATATTATCAAGGTGAATGGTGCCTTTGATATTATCAAGGTGAATGGTGCCTTTGATATTGTCAAGGTGAATGGTGCCTTTGATATTATCAAGGTGAATGGTGCCTTTGATATTATCAAGGTGAATGGTGCCTTTGATATTATCAAGGTGAATGGTGCCTTTGATATTGTCAAGGTGAATGGTGCCTTTGATATTATCAAGGTGAATGGTGCCTTTGATATTATCAAGGTGAATGGTGCCTTTGATATTGCCAAGGTGAATGGTGCCTTTGATATTATCAAGGTGAATGGTGCCTTTGATATTGCCAAGGTGAATGGTGCCTTTGATATTATCAAGGTGAATGGTGCCTTTGATATTGCCAAGGTGAATGGTGCCTTTGATATTATCAAGGTGAATGGTGCCTTTGATATTATCAAGGTGAATGGTGCCTTTGATATTATCAAGGTGAATGGTGCCTTTGATATTGTCAAGGTGAATGGTGCCTTTGATATTGTCAAGGTGAATGGTGCCTTTGATATTATCAAGGTGAATGGTGCCTTTGATATTATCAAGGTGAATGGTGCCTTTGATATTGTCAAGGTGAATGGTGCCTTTGATATTGCCAAGGTGAATGGTGCCTTTGATATTATCAAGGTGAATGGTGCCTTTGATATTGCCAAGGTGAATGGTGCCTTTGATATTATCAAGGTGAATGGTGCCTTTGATATTGTCAAGGTGAATGGTGCCTTTGATATTATCAAGGTGAATGGTGCCTTTGATATTATCAAGGTGAATGGTGCCTTTGATATTATCAAGGTGAATGGTGCCTTTGATATTATCAAGGTGAATGGTGCCTTTGATATTATCAAGGTGAATGGTGCCTTTGATATTATCAAGGTGAATGGTGCCTTTGATATTATCAAGGTGAATGGTGCCTTTGATATTATCAAGGTGAATGGTGCCTTTGATATTATCAAGGTGAATGGTGCCTTTGATATTGTCAAGGTGAATGGTGCCTTTGATATTGTCAAGGTGAATGGTGCCTTTGATATTATCAAGGTGAATGGTGCCTTTGATATTGCCAAGGTGAATGGTGCCTTTGATATTATCAAGGTGAATGGTGCCTTTGATATTGTCAAGGTGAATGGTGCCTTTGATATTATCAAGGTGAATGGTGCCTTTGATATTATCAAGGTGAATGGTGCCTTTGATATTATCAAGGTGAATGGTGCCTTTGATATTGCCAAGGTGAATGGTGCCTTTGATATTATCAAGGTGAATGGTGCCTTTGATATTGCCAAGGTGAATGGTGCTTTTGATATTGCCAAGGTGAATGGTGCCTTTGATATTGTCAAGGTGAATGGTGCCTTTGATATTGTCAAGGTGAATGGTGCCTTTGATATTATCAAGGTGAATGGTGCCTTTGATATTATCAAGGTGAATGGTGCCTTTGATATTATCAAGGTGAATGGTGCCTTTGATATTGCCAAGGTGAATGGTGCCTTTGATATTATCAAGGTGAATGGTGCCTTTGATATTGTCAAGGTGAATGGTGCCTTTGATATTATCAAGGTGAATGGTGCCTTTGATATTATCAAGGTGAATGGTGCCTTTGATATTATCAAGGTGAATGGTGCCTTTGATATTGTCAAGGTGAATGGTGCCTTTGATATTGTCAAGGTGAATGGTGCCTTTGATATTATCAAGGTGAATGGTGCCTTTGATATTATCAAGGTGAATGGTGCCTTTGATATTATCAAGGTGAATGGTGCCTTTGATATTGTCAAGGTGAATGGTGCCTTTGATATTGTCAAGGTGAATGGTGCCTTTGATATTGTCAAGGTGAATGGTGCCTTTGATATTATCAAGGTGAATGGTGCCTTTGATATTGCCAAGGTGAATGGTGCCTTTGATATTATCAAGGTGAATGGTGCCTTTGATATTGTCAAGATGAATGGTGCCTTTGATATTATCAAGGTGAATGGTGCCTTTGATATTATCAAGGTGAATGGTGCCTTTGATATTGCCAAGGTGAATGGTGCCTTTGATATTATCAAGGTGAATGGTGCCTTTGATATTATCAAGGTGAATGGTGCCTTTGATATTGCCAAGGTGAATGGTGCCTTTGATATTATCAAGGTGAATGGTGCCGTTGATATTATCAAGGTGAATGGTGCCTTTGATATTGCCAAGGTGAATGGTGCCTTTGATATTATCAAGGTGAATGGTGCCTTTGATATTATCAAGGTGAATGGTGCCTTTGATATTATCAAGGTGAATGGTGCCTTTGATATTATCAAGGTGAATGGTGCCTTTGATATTATCAAGGTGAATGGTGCCTTTGATATTGCCAAGGTGAATGGTGCCTTTGATATTATCAAGGTGAATGGTGCCTTTGATATTGTCAAGGTGAATGGTGCCTTTGATATTGCCAAGGTGAATGGTGCCTTTGATATTATCAAGGTGAATGGTGCCTTTGATATTATCAAGGTGAATGGTGCCTTTGATATTGTCAAGGTGAATGGTGCCTTTGATATTATCAAGGTGAATGGTGCCTTTGATATTATCAAGGTGAATGGTGCCTTTGATATTATCAAGGTGAATGGTGCCTTTGATATTATCAAGGTGAATGGTGCCTTTGATATTGCCAAGGTGAATGGTGCCTTTGATATTATCAAGGTGAATGGTGCCTTTGATATTGTCAAGGTGAATGGTGCCTTTGATATTGTCAAGGTGAATGGTGCCTTTGATATTGTCAAGGTGAATGGTGCCTTTGATATTGCCAAGGTGAATGGTGCCTTTGATATTGCCAAGGTGAATGGTGCCTTTGATATTGCCAAGGTGAATGGTGCCTTTGATATTGCCAAGGTGAATGGTGCCTTTGATATTGTCAAGGTGAATGGTGCCTTTGATATTGCCAAGGTGAATGGTGCCTTTGATATTGCCAAGGTGAATGGTGCCTTTGATATTATCAAGGTGAATGGTGCCTTTGATATTGTCAAGGTGAATGGTGCCTTTGATATTATCAAGGTGAATGGTGCCTTTGATATTGTCAAGGTGAATGGTGCCTTTGATATTATCAAGGTGAATGGTGCCTTTGATATTGTCAAGGTGAATGGTGCCTTTGATATTATCAAGGTGAATGGTGCCTTTGATATTATCAAGGTGAATGGTGCCTTTGATATTGCCAAGGTGAATGGTGCCTTTGATATTGCCAAGGTGAATGGTGCCTTTGATATTGTCAAGGTGAATGGTGCCTTTGATATTGCCAAGGTGAATGGTGCCTTTGATATTGTCAAGGTGAATGGTGCCTTTGATATTATCAAGGTGAATGGTGCCTTTGATATTATCAAGGTGAATGGTGCCTTTGATATTGCCAAGGTGAATGGTGCCTTTGATATTATCAAGGTGAATGGTGCCTTTGATATTATCAAGGTGAATGGTGCCTTTGATATTGCCAAGGTGAATGGTGCCTTTGATATTATCAAGGTGAATGGTGCCTTTGATATTATCAAGGTGAATGGTGCCTTTGATATTATCAAGGTGAATGGTGCCTTTGATATTGCCAAGGTGAATGGTGCCTTTGATATTATCAAGGTGAATGGTGCCTTTGATATTATCAAGGTGAATGGTGCCTTTGATATTATCAAGGTGAATGGTGCCTTTGATATTGTCAAGGTGAATGGTGCCTTTGATATTGTCAAGGTGAATGGTGCCTTTGATATTGTCAAGGTGAATGGTGCCTTTGATATTGCCAAGGTGAATGGTGCCTTTGATATTGCCAAGGTGAATGGTGCCTTTGATATTATCAAGGTGAATGGTGCCTTTGATATTGCCAAGGTGAATGGTGCCTTTGATATTGTCAAGGTGAATGGTGCCTTTGATATTGCCAAGGTGAATGGTGCCTTTGATATTGTCAAGGTGAATGGTGCCTTTGATATTATCAAGGTGAATGGTGCCTTTGATATTATCAAGGTGAATGGTGCCTTTGATATTGCCAAGGTGAATGGTGCCTTTGATATTATCAAGGTGAATGGTGCCTTTGATATTATCAAGGTGAATGGTGCCTTTGATATTGCCAAGGTGAATGGTGCCTTTGATATTATCAAGGTGAATGGTGCCTTTGATATTATCAAGGTGAATGGTGCCTTTGATATTATCAAGGTGAATGGTGCCTTTGATATTGTCAAGGTGAATGGTGCCTTTGATATTGTCAAGGTGAATGGTGCCTTTGATATTGTCAAGGTGAATGGTGCCTTTGATATTGCCAAGGTGAATGGTGCCTTTGATATTGCCAAGGTGAATGGTGCCTTTGATATTATCAAGGTGAATGGTGCCTTTGATATTGCCAAGGTGAATGGTGCCTTTGATATTGTCAAGGTGAATGGTGCCTTTGATATTGCCAAGGTGAATGGTGCCTTTGATATTGTCAAGGTGAATGGTGCCTTTGATATTATCAAGGTGAATGGTGCCTTTGATATTATCAAGGTGAATGGTGCCTTTGATATTGCCAAGGTGAATGGTGCCTTTGATATTATCAAGGTGAATGGTGCCTTTGATATTATCAAGGTGAATGGTGCCTTTGATATTATCAAGGTGAATGGTGCCTTTGATATTGTCAAGGTGAATGGTGCCTTTGATATTGTCAAGGTGAATGGTGCCTTTGATATTGTCAAGGTGAATGGTGCCTTTGATATTGCCAAGGTGAATGGTGCCTTTGATATTGCCAAGGTGAATGGTGCCTTTGATATTATCAAGGTGAATGGTGCCTTTGATATTGCCAAGGTGAATGGTGCCTTTGATATTGTCAAGGTGAATGGTGCATTTCTATGTTGTCTCTTGATTATGAATGAATGAATATGTCCCTGACTTTCTCTACCGAGATTTAACATTTAGTGGTCGCCATCTTTCTTGTTAACGGGAACTTATCTCTCAAATAAAGGATGCGTTGATGCTAAACTTAAATTGCCCCAGATTCTATCTTTCAGATGTACTTTAATTTGATGCAAGGCTGTAAGTCTTTTAAATTATCATTGACTTTCCAATGTTTTGATACTTTACTTTAAACATATTTTATTGTCAAACAAATACAGACAAAGGACCAGACACAAGTTATAAACTTACGAGGGCTTCTCCGTCTTTTGATAATGAGCGTACAAGGTCAAGGTTATTCCAAAAACAAGTTGTATGCACTTAATTTGATATAATAAAATGAAAAATAATAAATACCACAATGTCGGAACAATTTCAAAATCAAATATCAAAATCGTAGAAAGAGGCAAAATCGATACCCCTAACACACAAATACATGACCGCTCACTTCTTTGGCTTGGTGCAGGTACTTCAATAAAACGTGGCAGGGTTAAGCTGGTTTTATGGGGACAAACCAACCCTCTGATTTTAATAACTGATTTTTGAAAGAGTAACATAGAGTAGTGTTATCTTGGTTGTCGGTTTCAAAAATTAAGAATACGTTTTTTGTTTGTTATTCTTCCTGTTTGACCAATATACCTTCCTCGAGATATCAAAATATGTAACATGTGAAATTATACTTACATGTTAAGATAGAATGTATTGTCTGTACCACATAAGGGATCTAGTGTGCTTGGACATATTTTACTATCGACATTAACACAGAACAGTAAAAAGTCGACTTGAGAGTGTACCGTCACAGTTTGTTTTACTGGATCTGCTGTCGTCGTTTTTCTATGATATCGTGCCGGTGTCAACAGCTTAGTTAGTGTTGAGGGAGTTAGTTGAGTTTTAGGTTGTTTTGTTGTTCCTGTCAAAATTGATAGTAAAGTTGATGCCTTTGAATGAAATGCTGGAGTTGTATCACTGCAATTTTTCGTGGAGCAATTGATGTTATTTCGTAAAGAGCAATTACTTGTGGTACAATTATCATCAATGGTCTTTTTATTTATTTCCTCAGTAAATTTGGTTGTCGTAACTGGTATGCAAATTCCACCAATACACTGTTTATCAGTCAGGGTTGTGGTGGTAGCTTTTATTTTCGTATCCGGTATATCCGGATTAACCTTTAGTGTAGTATCAGGTGTTTCCGGGTTAGCTTTTATTGTCGTATCCGGTGTGTCCGGGTTCGCTTTTATTGTCGTATCTTGTGTTGCCTGGTCAGCTTTTATTGTCTTATCAGGTGTATCCGGGTGAGCCTTTATTGTCGTAACCGGCGTTGCCTGGTCAGCTTTTATTGTCTTATCAGGTGTATCCGGGTGAGCCTTTATTGTCGTAACCGGCGTTGCCGAGTTAGCTGTTATTGTCATATCTGGAATACAAGTTCCGTTTTTACAAGGTTTATTAGTGATGACTGTGGAGGTAGTTTTTGTTGTCGTCTCTGATGGCTGAAGTACATGATGTCCTGGAAGGTGTTTTCTTGTTCTTGTAATATTAATTCCTATCATGTTATAAATTCTTTCCTCTAAAGAAGAAATCGTCGTCGGCTGTCCTGTTGTCAGGTTATCAACAATTATACTGCTGATGGTTGTTTCTTGAAGTCTCCTGCCATTCAAATGTTGTTTGTTTGTTGTTGATTGTTGTCGTGTGGTTTCAGTATTCATACCCTCTGATGCTGTTCTGTGATGTCGGTCGTTATTCATTGCGTCTGTGTCATATTTATTTGTAACCTGTTGCTTACTGTCAGGCGTTACATTGTCTTTATATCCTGGTAATGTCTGGATTGAGGCAGGAGTATCAAATGTCGTTTCACCCTCAATACTCGCTTCTCTATTAGAACTGGGGTCACACATAGAACAATTGCCTGGACAAGCAATATCGATATTTTTGTCTTGACATTTAGCCTGTACAAAGAAACACCTGAAATATACGTATGAAAAATTACCACTTTATTAAAACTACTATATAATACGTTTGTGTATTAAGGTTTTGGAAAGCGACTGGTATGAAGAAATATCTTTTATTATAACTTATTTATATTGATTAAAGTAAGAATAGAATGAAGGAAATAGATAATTGAAGAGTTTGAAGATACCAAAATGATAATCGGATTCCGTTAATCGAAGAACAGACAACACAATGGCAAAAAGAAAAAGTACAAAAGGCCAAACAACGATCTACAAAACATACACATAAAACTAAAGATGGAGTAACACGAACCCCACTAAACATTAGTGATTACAATTGTATATCAATAAAGCTTTATTAATACTGAACCCCACTTATATGATTAGATATATACCTACCTATTTAAATAAGTTTCGCCATTATTAGCACACACAACTTCATTTGGATCTGATGCATAATTGTCTTCACAGTTTATTTTATTCACTGTTGCACATAATTCCTGTAACGATTGGTCTGCCACTACTGTATATAGCAGAAGATTAACTGTAAATATATAATTAGATATGATGAAATAAATACAACTATATGTAGTGTAGCAGAATATTCACCGTAAAGTAAATTCATGGCCATAGCACGATGCAAATATTAACACGATGGGTGCCACTGGTGGAGCAAGAACTGCTTATCATTTCGGAGCACCTTTTTTCACCCCGTTTTTTGTTCGTTGTTCTCAGTTTTCTGTGTAGTGTTTTGTAGATAACTGCTTATCTTTTTCTTTTGTCATCCTTCAATCTGAGGTTTAACATCTTCAATTTTTCTTAAAATATTCAATATATAAATGAAACAGAAGTATTTTTCGACTTAAACAACATGACCAATTTAGCCGGATGTCAAAAGTAGAACGTGACCAATATCACCGGAAGTCAAACGTAATAACAATACATGACTAAAGAATAAGAAATATATTTCAGTTATTATGATACCATTTTCTAAATCAACGTTGTTTAATTAATATGCGAATTGTAGGAGTATTAATAACGATAAAATATATCTTCATAATCTGAAGTGACACTTTATATAGTGAACACGTTAATGACTGTTGCTTAACGCCAAATGAGAATTTATATCAGGGCGAGAATAAGTTACATTCAATGAGATGATGATGATGTTCGCTTTGTACTAGACCAACAAGCTTAGTTGGATCTTTATAGTGCTAGCTCACTGAAACAACAGTTCGTGGCTAGATATATCGCTAGATATGTCGCTACACTCGGAAACATTATCCTGATTCCGAGCCAACCAGTCTTTGTTCTTTCTATTTAAACCTGTGTACTTAGCAGAGAAGCAGGAAATCCCAATGTTATCGTCTTAGGTTTGAGCCGACCAAGGCTTGACCACACGATCTACCGCACTCGAGGCGAGTACGCTTACCATTACACCGCCGATATGATAACACTTTATACAAAATTCATTCAAATCGATATGTTCTTCATTTATATTGCTATATGTGACAACCTGTATGTCCTTGGCTGATTGACCTTCTTACATGTAGATAAGTATGGCAAATAAGGTCATTCTATATCCCAGTTTCGTGTATGTAAGTCCATAGTAAACAATGTAAAGAGTAGGTTACTAATATATCTGTTTATTATTGATCAATAACACATTGGTTTATGGCTTTCGTACATGTATGATATAACCTTCTCTTTATTTATTCTGATTTAAATTTTCGATGACCTAAAAATAGCCCTTTATCAAATATATCTGCCGTTTTGGATTGAAAATACAGGTCATCTACTTTTTAGGCATCGTGAAAACCAAAGGGGTCATCATAATCCGTAATTCAAAGATCAGACAAGACAATGGCCGAAAGAAAAAGGACAAAAGGACAAACAACAATCTCCAAAGCTTTACACATAAAACTAAAGATCAAGTAACCCGAACCCACTATAGATATATTAGTTATCATAGTGTAATATATGGCAGAGCTCTTTCCTATTCCAGCTTCACATCACATTTGAGACAATTAATTATTGAAAATATTTACAATTTTGGATTGAACATATTGGCCTTCTGCTTTTAAGCAACACATTCTAAATCAGCATTAGCTTAAACTAATATTGGGATGTTATATAATTTAAATTATTTCTGGATTGGATAAATAATTTATGAATTTTATGTAATCTTAGAAAAGTTTGAAGATACCAAAGGGGTAATCAGAAGCCGTAAATCGAAGATACCAAAGGGGTAATCAGAAGATACCAAAGGGGTTATCAGAAGCCATAAATCTAAGATACCAAAGGGGTAATCAGAAGATACCAAAGGGGTTATCAGAAGCCATAAATCTAAGATACCAAAGGGGTAATCAGAAGATACCAAAGGGGTTATCAGAAGCCGTAAATCTAAGATACCAAAGAGGTAATCAGAAGCCGTAAATCAATGATACCAAAGGGGTAATCAGAAGATACTAAAAGGGTAATCAGAAGCCGTAAATCTAAGATACCAAAGGGGTAATCAGAAGCCGTAAATCTAAGATACCAAAGGGGTAATCAGAAGACGTAAATCTAAGATACCAAAGGGGTAATCAGAAGACGTAAATCTAAGATACCAAAGGGGTAATCAGAAGACGTAAATCGAAGCAGGAGAGACAATACAATGACCAACAGAAATATTCAGCCGTAAAATGAGTAAAGTTTTAGGAATAGACGTATTCTAAACCAGCCACGAATTTGATAAAGAATTATGTATTGTAAACTAACAATGGATTAGATTGGGATATTATGTAATCTAAACTAAACAATGATTGGACAAAGATTTGGGGATACTACGTAATCTAAACCAAGCCGCTATTGTATAACAATTTGAGGATATTATGTTATATAAATCAGGCAATGATAAAGATTTGGGAATATTACGTAATCTGAACCAGGTAATCACTGGATAAAAATGTGGGGATAGTATGCAACATACACCAGGCAATGATTGGATTAAGATATTAGGATATTATGTAATCTAAACTAGGCAATGATTGGATTAAGATATTAGGATATTATGTAATCTAAACTAGACAGGGATTGGATTAAGATATTAGGATATTATGTAATCTAAACTAGGCAATGATTGGATTAAGATATTAGGATATTATGTAATCTAAACTAGGCAATGATTGGATTAAGATATTAGGATATTATGTAATCTAAACTAGGCAGGGATTGGATTAAGATATTAGGATATTATGTAATCTAAACTAGGCAGGGATTGGATTAAGATATTAGGATATTATGTAATCTAAACTAGGCAGGGATTGGATTAAGATATTAGGATATTATGTAATCTAAACTAGGCAATGATTGGATTAAGATATTAGGATATTATGTAATCTAAACTAGGCAGGGATTGGATTAAGATATTAGGATATTATGTAATCTAAACTAGGCAATGATTGGATTAAGATATTAGGATATTATGTAATCTAAACTAGACAGGGATTGGATTAAGATATTAGGATATTATGTAATCTAAACTAGGCAATGATTGGATTAAGATATTAGGATATTATGTAATCTAAACTAGGCAGGGATTGGATTAAGATATTAGGATATTATGTAATCTAAACTAGGCAATGATTGGATTAAGATATTAGGATATTATGTAATCTAAACTAGGCAGGGATTGGATTAAGATATTAGGATATTATGTAATCTAAACTAGGCAGGGATTGGATTAAGATATTAGGATATTATGTAATCTAAACTAGGCAGGGATTGGATTAAGATATTATGTAATCTAAACTAGGCAGGGATTGGATTAAGATATTATGATATTATGTAATCTAAACTAGGCAGGGATTGGATAAAGATTTTGGTATTTTACTTACATGTATTTTAATTAGATGCGGATATGATATTTCGTATTTTAAACCGGCCATATATTGGATAAAGATTTAGAGATATTACGTATATTACCATTCCTTCTGTGAAAAAAGGAGGTATAGATAATGTTAAAACAATATCAGCAGAAGGGGAATAATAATTATTGATAAAATATAAACGTATAGGTATCTAATTAAGTGATCAATGAGGGTTTCTGGAATAATATTTATCATATACGCTCATAGTCAAAAGTTTGAAGAGCCAAACAATTTAAAAGTCTTTGGGAGAAAATAAATCAAAGGACTTTTCGGATAGCCAAAACGTTTAAGAATGACCTTAACATTAGTACGTTACATCATCCTTTATTACTAATGTTTAAAACCACAGAACGTAAATATGCAGCATGAAGTATTTAGATAGTGACTAATGATAATCCTAGGATAGGGATGGTCCTAGGAAAAGTACCACATTATTTTATGTGGCAAAATAACAGATATGAATCATTGTTTGTTCTAATTTGACCATTATGATGTGCCTGACAGTCAGATGATAACGACACAGCAATATTTTACAACTAAATTACGTCAATAGTAATACAATTAAAATTAAATGTGAGATTTTTTTATGGCGATTAGTGAATCGACAAATTAAAAAGGTCCAACAAATATCTAATTGTGCCTGAAGTAAATGTATTCTTGTCTGTTGTTGAGCAAAGCCGTTGGACAACACATAAAAACAAATATTATATAGTATATAAAATACAACATTTGTTAGTCAGTGCTGCCTATATTAGTATATGTTTTGTAATACAGCATTGTGCCAAAATTCAGCCAGGTTTTCATAATTAACTTCTATATTCATTAAAAAAATATATATTAAGAGTTTGTTTTTGTCCAAATTAAGCGAAATTAAAACCATTAAAACGAAGAATAGTCAGTAGTCTCATACATCAATTTAAGATTTACATTTGAAACTGTAGATTTCGGGAAAGTCCAACAAGAAACAAATATGATTTTTTTCAACAAATACGTTTATATGAAATACATGTATATAGGTAATATTAAAAACTTGACTTACTTTTGACACGATATTGTAATACTAATACATTTCTGTATATTATTGTTTTATTTTTGTTTGTTATTATATTCATTCACTCACGAACATCTTGTAACCCGTGAAATGTTTTTGGAGTAAAACTATTGTTGAACTAAATAGCAAAATAGTTTAATTCCAGCAGCTGATTATTACTTCTATCGTCAATGGTAAAATAATCACTGCCACTGTCACAAAAACATAGTCACAACTATTAGTATTGTCATATAAGTATAATCACAGTCATTGTCACGTTGACATGATTACAGCCACTGTCTGAGCGAGATTATCGATGCTAATGTAAGATTGTATTTTTTAGTTACACTCTACTTTCCCGTGCACGTGACGCCAACAAGGGGAAAAAAAGAATATAAAGGACCAAAACAAAACACAACACATACAAAGCAAAAAACTAAAACCAAAAATAAATAAATAAATAAATAAATAAATAAATAAATAAATAAATAAATAAAATAAAATAAAAACAAAACAAAACAAAAAATATGGAAAATAAATAAAACAAACAAGCAAAGCATAAAAACAAAGAAACAAACAATCCAAGAAAATTAAGTTATCGTTTGTTCTATTAGTTTTCTTTTTTTTTAATTCTTTTGATAGAATGATATACATGTAATTATATAACTTAGAAATATATGTTTGTCTATTTATTTTTTGTGAAGCAAAACGAATAAAAAGACTACTTACCAAAGGTAGTAAAATAAAGAAGACCCATTCTTATTACAATTCTATAACTGTCTATACTGTCTCCGTACTATATGTTAAGATATCTGTATTGATTATAAGATTTAAGACTCACGTCAATAGGGGTGGACCTTATTGATTTGTTTCAACCTACTTTATAAACTATAATTACCTAGAATTAGCTCTCTTTAAATTGTTCCAATGACCACATTTCCTCTACAATATCGTAGTAAATTTGACAAATATTTCTGTATTTATACTATTTATTAAGCATTGTAATAGTGACGTCATTCAGGTACTAATTCCAATTAAATTTAAGTGAATTGTTTTAAAACATTATACGTGATGCCATAAATACCATGCGGTGACGAACGCCACCTTATTTCCATCTAATCGTGTATCAAGTGAAGTGCATTACAGTTTACTTTTGGTTGATGTCTAAATTTTCGATATCTGTTTTGCACGTTTATCGTGAACTGGGAGTTAGTTACAACTAACTTATAAAACAGGTTTCAAGATGGGAAAGGATGACAGTAATAGAATATAAACATTGTATAACTATATTTTTATTTACCTGTTACACTATTAGACGTAATTTATGCACTTTGTTTTACGTTGTGTGCACCAGGTTCATCTGCACATGGCCCGGTACACTTAATTTGTGTGTACTTGATTTGCCTGTACATTAGTACACTCAAAAAAATACTTTTAGAATTATCTGATGCAATTAATGTCATTTCACTTTCATTTACATGTAAAAGAGTAAAGTTAGTTGAATAAATAAATAAATTTATACTCTTCCCAACATCGTTCCCTTTTGGTTATGTTTTATCATCAGATCAACTGCAATACAATGTTTACAATTGTATATCGTCTTATTTTTTTTCTTAATATCCCATGTTACATTTTTATAAAACGAATGAGTTTATTTGTAGTTTCCCGTGTTTTTCGTGGTCACTGGTCGATGTGTTGACAAGGATAGTCCCAGGGGCGGATCCAGGATTTCAAGTTAGGGGGGACGCACTTAAAAAAATTGCGCCGAGCGGAGGGAGGCGCGAAAATGTTTGGGGTATTTCGTGTGAAAAATCACGATTTTACGCCAACAAATCTTATTTATTCCAATTGCGGAGGGAGGCGCGAAAATTGTTGGGGTATTTTGTGTAAAAAAATCACGATTTTACGCCAACAAATCATATTTTTTCCAATTTTAGGGGGGCGAGCACCGGGTGCACCCCCCCCCCCCCCCCCCCCCCTCTGAGTCCTGACCCGTAATTACAAAAAAAAAAAATTCTCACACTTTCCCTTTTCGTTAGTGCAATAAATGCTTGACATGAATCCATAATGATATTGTAAATACCAAAAGATAAATATACGACGTTATTTTACGATTTACATAATTTTTAATGATAAAATTATACCATACCGATTGTACGACGTCACGGGCAGGATAAATCCGAGAATGGATTATACCTTTTGTCTCCTCCACATTGAAGAGTTTTGAAAAATGGCGATCCCCATTATTTGCAATCGTAACTACTCGGCCATTCTCGCTACCCTGCAAATAACCTTGTATGCATTAGGCGTATAAATCGCACTACTTTTCACATGTCAGTTACATGAATGTTTGATCAAGTTATATTTTAAACAATTTTCTATATTTCAATTAAAGTTTTAATTAGCTTTGCATGATTAGATTTTGCTTAGTATGTCTTCCATATTGGATTTTCGTGGACTATATTTTTGTGCGGCTTAATTTAACTTAGCTTCCGGCAAACAATTTAAGAAGAATTTCTGCTATGTACGTACGAGATTATTTGCAGGGTAGCGAGAATAGCCGAGTAGTTACGATTGCATTATTTGGTGCTACAGGCAACTTCAATCACCAAATTCTACCTTACGTATACTATTTTTAACATTCATTAGCACAAATGTCTTTTATTTTATTGTCATTCAAATTTTCACGCTAACTTGTTAAGACCATGGCCTTTTCCTTTAATACATATATTTTGTTTCCTTTGATTCAATGTGCATTAGCACATTTAATTAGTGCACACTTGATTCAACTTCACATAAGATGAGTTTGAAAATACCAAAGGGGTAATAGGAAACCGTAAATCAAAGTAGGACAGACAACACAACGGCCAAAAGAAGTAGGACAGACAACACAATGGCCAAAAGAAGTAGGCCAGACAACACAACGGCCAAAAGAAGTAGGAGAGACAACACAACGGCCAAAAGAAGTAGGACAGACAACACAATGGCCAAAAGAAGTAGGACAGACAACACAATGGCCAAAAGAAGTAGGACAGACAACACAATGGCCAAAAGAAGTAGGAGAGACAACACAACGGCCAAAAGAAGTAGGACAGACAACACAATGGCCAAAAGAAGTAGGACAGACAACACAATGGCCAAAAGAAGTAGGACAGACAACACAATGGCCAAAAGAAGTAGGACAGACAACACAATGGCCAAAAGAAGTAGGAGAGACAACACAACGGCCAAAAGAAGTAGGACAGACAACACAATGGCCAAAAGAAGTAGGACAGACAACACAATGGCCAAAAGAAGTAGGACAGACAACACAATGGCCAAAAGAAGTAGGAGAGACAACACAACGGCCAAAAGAAGTAGGACAGACAACACAATGGCCAAAAGAAGTAGGACAGACAACACAATGGCCAAAAGAAGTAGGACAGACAACACAATGGCCAAAAGAAGTAGGAGAGACAACACAACGGCCAAAAGAAGTAGGACAGACAACACAATGGCCAAAAGAAGTAGGACAGACAACACAATGGCAAAAAGAAGTAGGACAGACAACACAACGGCCAAAAGAAGTAGGACAGACAACACTACGGCCAAAAGAAGTAGGACAGACAACACAATGGCCAAAAGAAGTAGGACAGACAACACAATGGCAAAAAGAAGTAGGACAGACAACACAATGGCCAAAAGAAGTAGGAGAGACAACACAACGGCCAAAAGAAGTAGGACAGACAACACAATGGCCAAAAGAAGTAGGACAGACAACACAATGGCAAAAAGAAGTAGGACAGACAACACAACGGCCAAAAGAAGTAGGACAGACAACACTACGGCCAAAAGAAGTAGGACAGACAACACAATGGCCAAAAGAAGTAGGACAGACAACACAACGGCCAAAAGAAGTAGGACAGACAACACTACGGCCAAAAGAAGTAGGAGAGACAACACAACGGCCAAAAGAAGTAGGCCAGACAACACAATGGCCAAAAGAAGTAGGACAGACAACACAACGGCCAAAAGAAGTAGGAGAGACAACACAACGGCCAAAAGAAGTAGGAGAGACAACACAATGGCCAAAAGAAGTAGGACAGACAACACAATGGCCAAAAGAAGTAGGACAGAAAACACAACGGCCAAAAGAAGTAGAACAGACAACACAATGGCCAAAAGAAGTAGGACAGACAACACAATGGCCAAAAGAAGTAGGACAGACAACACAATGGTCAAAAGAAGTAGGACAGACAACACAATGGTCAAAAGAAGTAGGACAGACAACACAACGGCCAAAAGAAGTAGGACAGACAACACAACGGCCAAAAGAAGTAGGACAGACAACACTACGGCCAAAAGAAGTAGGAGAGACAACACAACGGCCAAAAGAAGTAGGCCAGACAACACAATGGCCAAAAGAAGTAGGACAGACAACACAACGGCCAAAAGAAGTAGGCCAGACAACACAATGGCCAAAAGAAGTAGGACAGACAACACAATGGCAAAAAGAAGTAGGACAGACAACACAACGGCCAAAAGAAGTAGGACAGACAACACTACGGCCAAAAGAAGTAGGACAGACAACACAATGGCCAAAAGAAGTAGGACAGACAACACAACGGCCAAAAGAAGTAGGACAGACAACACTACGGCCAAAAGAAGTAGGAGAGACAACACAACGGCCAAAAGAAGTAGGCCAGACAACACAATGGCCAAAAGAAGTAGGACAGACAACACAACGGCCAAAAGAAGTAGGAGAGACAACACAACGGCCAAAAGAAGTAGGAGAGACAACACAATGGCCAAAAGAAGTAGGACAGACAACACAATGGCCAAAAGAAGTAGGACAGAAAACACAACGGCCAAAAGAAGTAGAACAGACAACACAATGGCCAAAAGAAGTAGGACAGACAACACAATGGCCAAAAGAAGTAGGACAGACAACACAATGGTCAAAAGAAGTAGGACAGACAACACAATGGTCAAAAGAAGTAGGACAGACAACACAACGGCCAAAAGAAGTAGGACAGACAACACAACGGCCAAAAGAAGTAGGACAGACAACACTACGGCCAAAAGAAGTAGGAGAGACAACACAACGGCCAAAAGAAGTAGGCCAGACAACACAATGGCCAAAAGAAGTAGGACAGACAACACAACGGCCAAAAGAAGTAGGAGAGACAACACAACGGCCAAAAGAAGTAGGAGAGACAACACAATGGCCAAAAGAAGTAGGACAGACAACACAATGGCCAAAAGAAGTAGGACAGAAAACACAACGGCCAAAAGAAGTAGAACAGACAACACAATGGCCAAAAGAAGTAGGACAGAAAACACAACGGCCAAAAGAAGTAGAACAGACAACACAATGGCCAAAAGAAGTAGGACAGACAACACAATGGCCAAAAGAAGTAGGACAGACAACACAATGGTCAAAAGAAGTAGGACAGACAACACAATGGTCAAAAGAAGTAGGACAGACAACACAACGGCCAAAAGAAGTAGGACAGACAACACAATGGCCAAAAGAAGTAGGACAGACAACACAATGGCCAAAAGAAGTAGGACAGACAACACAATGGCCAAAAGAAGTAGGACAGACAACACAATGGCCAAAAGAAGTAGGACAGACAACACAACGGCCAAAAGAAGTAGGACAGACAACACAATGGCCAAAAGAAGTAGGACAGACAACACAATGGCCAAAAGAAGTAGGACAGAAAGCACAACGGCCAAAAGAAGTAGGACAGACAACACAACGGCCAAAAGAAGTAGGCCAGACAACACAATGGCCAAAAGAAGTAGAACAGACAACACAATGGCCAAAAAGAGTAGGACAGACAACACAATGGCCAAAAGAAGTAAGACAGACAACACAATGGCCAAAAGAAGTAGGACAGACAACACAATGGCCAAAAGAAGTAGGCCAGACAACACAATGGCCAAAAGAAGTAGGACAGACAACACAATGGCCAAAAGAAGTAGGACAGACAACACAATGGCCAAAAGAAGTAGGACAGAAAACACAACGGCCAAAAGAAGTAGGACAGACAACACAACGGCCAAAAGAAGTAGGCCAGACAACACAATGGCCAAAAGAAGTAGAACAGACAACACAATGGCCAAAAAGAGTAGGACAGACAACACAATGGCCAAAAGAAGTAAGACAGACAACACAATGGCCAAAAGAAGTAGGACAGACAACACAATGGTCAAAAGAAGTAGAACAGACAACACAATGGCAAAAAAAAGTAAGACAGACAACACAATGGCCAAAAGAAGTAGGACAGACAACACAATGGCCAAAAGAAGTAGGACAGAAAACACAACGGCCAAAAGAAGTAGGACAGATAACACAACGGCCAAAAGAAGTAGGCCAGACAACACAATGGCCAAAAGAAGTAGAACAGACAACACAATGGCCAAAAAGAGTAGGACAGACAACACAATGGCCAAAAGAAGTAGGACAGACAACACAATGGCCAAAAGAAGTAGGACAGACAACACAATGGTCAAAAGAAGTAGAACAGACAACACAATGGCAAAAAAAAGTAGGAGAGACAACACAATGGCCAAAAGAAGTAGGACAGACAACACAACGGCCAAAAGAAGTAGGACAGACACCACAATGGCCAAAAGAAGTAGGACAGACAACACAATGGCCAAAAGAAGTAGGACAGACAACACAATGGCCAAAAGAAGTAGGACAGACAACACAATGGCCAAAAGAAGTAGGACAGACAACACAATGGCCAAAAAAAGTAGGACAGACAACACAATGGCCAAAAGAAATAGGAGAGACACCATAATGGTCAAAAGAAGTAGAACAGACAACACAATGGCCAAAAGAAGTAGGACAGACAACACAATGGCCACAAGAAGTAGGACAGACAACACAATGGCCAAAAGAAGTAGGACAGACAACACAATGGCCAAAAGAAGTAGGACAGACAACACAATGGCCAAAAGAAGAAGGACAGTCAACACAATGGCCAAAAGAAGTAGGACAGACAACATCATGGCCAAAAGAAGTAAGACAGACAACACAATGGCCAAAAGAAGTAGGACAGACAACACAATGGCCAAAAGAAGTAGGACAGACAACACAATGGCCAAAAGAAGTAGGACAGAAAACACAACGGCCAAAAGAAGTAGGACAGACAACACAACGGCCAAAAGAAGTAGGACAAACAACACAATGACTAAAAGAAGTAATACAGACAACACAATGGTCAAAAGAAGTAGAACAGACAACACAATGGCCAAAAAAAGTAGGACAGACAACACAATGGCCAAAAGAAGTAGGACAGACAACACAATGGCCAAAAGAAGTAGGACAGACAACGCAATGGCCAAAAGAAGTAGGACAGACAACACAATGGCCAAAAGAAGTAGGACAGACAACACCATGGCCAAAAGAAGTAGGACAGACAACACCATGGCCAAAAGAAGTAGGACAGACAACACAATGGCCAAAAGAAGTAGGACAGACACCACAATGGCCAAAGGAAGTAGGACAGACAACACAATGGCCAAAAGAAGTAGGACAGACAACACAATGGCCAAAAGAAGTAGGACAGACAACACAATGGCCAAAAGAAGTAGGACAGACAACACAATGGCCAAAAGAAGTAGGACAGACAACACAATGGCCAAAAGAAGTAGGACAGACAACACAATGGCCAAAAGAAGTAGGACAGACAACACCATGGCCAAAAGAAGTAGGACAGACAACACCATGGACAAAAGAAGTAGGACAGACAACACAATGGCCAAAAGAAGTAGGACAGACAACACCATGGACAAAAGAAGTAGGACAGACAACACAATGGCCAAAAGAAGTAGGACAGACACTCAATGTACAATGACTTCCTTTATCTGTACTTTAGTACACTGATATGGTACAATGACTTCGTTTATCTGTGCATTAGAACATTGATATGGTACAATGACTTCGTTTATCTGTACATTAGAACATTGATATGGTACAATGACTTCGTTTATCTGTACATTAGAACATTGATATGGTACAATGACTTCGTTTATCTGTACATTAGAACATTGATATGGTACAATGACCTCGTTTATCTGTACATTAGAACATTGATATGGTACAATGACTTCGTTTATCTGTACTTTAGTACACTGATATGGTACAATGACTTCGTTTATCTGTACATGAGAACATTGATATGGTACAATGACTTCGTTTATCTGTACATTAGAACATTGATATGGTACAATGACTTCGTTTATCTGTACATTAGAACATTGATATGGTACAATGACTTCGTTTTTCTAAACTTTAGTACACTGATATGGTACAATGACTTCGTTTATCTGTACTTTAGTACACTGATTTGGTACAATGACTTCGTTTATCTGTACATTAGAACATTGATATGGTACAATGACTTCGTTTATCTGTACATTAGAACATTGATATGGTACAATGACTTCGTTTTTCTAAACTTTAGTACACTGATATGGTACAATGACTTCGTTTATCTGTACTTTAATACACTGATATGGTACAATGACTTCGTTTATCTGTACATTAGAACATTGATATGGTACAATGACTTCGTTTATCTGTACTTTAGTACACTGATATGGTACAATGACTTCGTTTATCTGTACATTAGAACATTGATATGGTACAATGACTTCGTTTATCTGTACATTAGAACATTGATATGGTACAATGACTTCGTTTATCTGTACATTAGTACACTGATATGGTACAATGACTTCGTTTATCTGTACTTTAGTACACTGATATGGTACAATGACTTCATTTATCTGTACATTAGAACATTGATATGGTACAATGACTTCGTTTATCTGTACTTTAGTACACTGATATGGTACAATGACTTCGTTTATCTGTACATTAGAACATTGATATGGTACAATGACTTCGTTTATCTGTACTTTAGTACACTGATATGGTACAATGACTTCGTTTATCTGTACTTTAGTACACTGATATGGTACAATGACTTCATTTATCTGTAAATTAGAACATTGATATGGTACAATGACTTCGTTTATCTGTACTTTAGTACACTGATATGGTACAATGACTTCGTTTATCTGTACTTTAGTACACTGATATGGTACAGTGACTTCGTTTATCTGTACATTAGAATATTGATATGGTACAATGACTTCGTTTATCTGTACATTAGAACATTGATATGGTTCAATGACTTCGTTTATCTGTACATTAGAATATTGATATGGTACAATGACTTCGTTTATCTGTACATTAGAACATTGATATGGTACAATGACTTCGTTTATCTGTACTTTAGTACACTGATATGATACAATGACTTCGTTTATCTGTACATTAGAACATTGATATGGTACAATGACTTCGTTTATCTGTACTTTAGTACATTGATATGGTACAATGACTTCGTTTATCTGTACATTAGAACATTGATATGGTACAATGACTTCGTTTTTCTAAACTTTAGTACACTGATATGGTACAATGACTTCGTTTATCTGTACTTTAATACACTGATATGGTACAATGACTTCGTTTATCTGTACATTAGAATATTGATATGGTACAATGACTTCGTGTATCAGTACTTTAGTACACTGATATGGTACAATGACTTCGTTTATCTGTACATTAGAACATTGATATGGTACAATGACTTCGTTTATCTGTACATTAGAACATTGATATGGTACAATGACTTCGTTTATCTGTACATTAGAACATTGATATGGTACAATGACTTCGTTTTTCTGTACTTTAGTACACTGATATGGTACAATGACTTCGTTTATCTCTACATTAGTACACTGATATGGTACAATGACTTCGTTTATCTGTACATTAGAACATTGATATGGTACAATGACTTCGTTTATCTGTACTTTAGTACACTGATATGGTACAATGACTTCGTTTATCTGTACTTTAGTACACTGATATGGTACAATGACTTCGTTTATCTGTACATTAGAACATTGATATGATACAATGACTTCGTTTATCTGTACTTTAGAACACTGATATGGTACAATGACTTCGTTTATCTGTACATTAGAACATTGATATGGTACAATGACTTCGTTTATCTGTACTTTAGTACACTGATATGGTACAATGACTTCGTTTATCTGTACTTTAGTACACTGATATGGTACAATGACTTCGTTTATCTGTACATTAGAACATTGATATGGTACAATGACTTCGTTTATCTGTACTTTAGTACACTGATATGGTACAATGACTTCGTTTATCTGTACATTAGAATATTGATATGGTACAATGACTTCGTTTATCTGTACTTTAGTACACTGATATGGTACAATGACTTCGTTTATCTGTACTTTAGTACACTGATATGGTACAATGACTTCGTTTATCTGTAAATTAGAACATTGATATGGTACAATGACTTCGTTTATCTGTACTTTAGTACACTGATATGGAACAATGACTTCGTTTATGTGTACTTTAGTACACTGATATGGTACAGTGACTTCGTTTATCTGTACATTAGAATATTGATATGGTACAATGACTTCGCTTATCTGTACATTAGAACATTGATATGGTTCAATGACTTCGTTTATCTGTACATTAGAATATTGATATGGTACAATGACTTCGTTTATCTGTACTTTAGTACATTGATATAGTACAATGACTTCGTTTATCTGTACATTAGAACATTGATATGGTACAATGACTTCGTTTATCTGTACATTAGAACATTGATATGGTACAATGACTTCGTTTATCTGTACATTAGAACATTGATATGGTACAATGACTTCGTTTTTCTGTACTTTAGTACACTGATATGGTACAATGACTTCGTTTATCTGTACTTTAGTACACTGATATGGTACAATGACTTCGTTTATCTGTACATTAGAACATTGATATGGTACAATGACTTCGTTTATCTGTACTTTAGTACACTGATATGGTACAATGACTTCGTTTATCTGTACTTTAGTACACTGATATGGTACAATGACTTCGTTTATCTGTACATTAGAACATTGATATGATACAATGACTTCGTTTATCTGTACTTTAGAACACTGATATGGTACAATGACTTCGTTTATCTGTACATTAGAACATTGATATGGTACAATGACTTCGTTTTTCTGTACTTTAGTACACTGATATGGTACAATGACTTCGTTTATCTGTACATTAGAACATTGATATGGTACAATGACTTCGTTTATCTGTACTTTAGTACACTGATATGGTACAATGACTTCGTTTATCTGTACATTAGAACATTGATATGGTACAATGACTTCGTTTATCTGTACTTTAGTACACTGATATGGTACAATGACTTCGTTTATGTGTACTTTAGTACACTGATATGGTACAGTGACTTCGTTTATCTGTACATTAGAATATTGATATGGTACAATGACTTCGTTTATCTGTACATTAGAACATTGATATGGTTCAATGACTTCGTTTATCTGTACATTGGAATATTGATATGGTACAATGACTTCGTTTATCTGTACATTAGAACATTGATATGGTACAATGACTTCGTTTATCTGTACTTTAGTACACTGATATGGTACAATGACTTCGTTTATCTGTACTTTAGTACACTGATATGATACAATGACTTCGTTTATCTGTACTTTAGTACATTGATATAGTACAATGACTTCGTTTATCTGTACATTAGAACATTGATATGGTACAATGACTTCGTTTATCTGTACATGAGAACATTGATATGGTACAATGACTTCGTTTATCTGTACATTAGAATATTGATATGGTTCAATGACTTCGTTTATCTGTACATTAGAACATTGATATGGTACAATGACTTCGTTTATCTGTACATTAGAACATTGATATGGTTCAATGACTTCGTTTATCTGTACATTAGAACATTGATATGGTACAATGACTTCGTTTATCTGTACATTAGAACATTGATATGGTACAATGACTTCGTTTATCTGTACATTAGAACATTGATATGGTACAATGACTTCGTTTATCTGTACATTAGAACATTGATATGGTACAATGACTTCGTTTATCTGTACATTAGAACATTGATATGGTACAATGACTTCGTTTATCTGTACATTAGAACATTGATATGGTACAATGACTTCGTTTATCTGTACATTAGAACATTGATATGGTTCAATGACTTCGTTTATCTGTACATTAGAATATTGATATGGTACAATGACTTCGTTTATCTGTACATTAGAACATTGATATGGTACAATGACTTCGTTTATCTGTACATTAGAACATTGATATGGTACAATGACTTCGTTTATCTGTACATTAGAACATTGATATGGTACAATGACTTCGTTTATCTGTACATTAGAACATTGATATGGTACAATGACTTCGTTTATCTGTACATTAGAACATTGATATGGTACAATGACTTCGTTTATCTGTACATTAGAACATTGATATGGTTCAATGACTTCGTTTATCTGTACATTAGAATATTGATGTGTCTGTACATGATTTAACTATGATGTTTCTGTAATATTAGTTGTGATATTAAACGTCTTTCTTCTCAGTATAAACTTGCAGACTTAATATTGGTATTTTATTGGTACAAAATTAAATCATATGCACATTGAGCGATTCCATGACGCAAGTATTATATCTGGGCAGGAATTGAACCGTATTTATCTCTGTTGTATTACTTTTATATTAAATATTATCTGAAATGAGGTACAAAAATAATCACAAATAACACCTTTATTGACAGAATGAATCTGTTCCGCAGAATTATAAACATGTAAAGTGTTATAGTTATAAAGGTGTGTATAATGATTTATTGTTTAATTTATCAATAATTAAATACAAACACTGGCTGTTGTTTATTTACGGATTATCAACGTACGTTTAGAAAGACCATAGTACAAGATAGCTATATATTAAATACAGTTTGGGTTCAAATAACATGTAGTCATACTTTCATATATTTGCTTCATATAAACCCAGTAATCCTGAACGATAAACCTGATAAACTACATTTGGTACATGTTGGTTAAATCCTCTGTAAACGACTTAACCTGTCTGTAGTAAGTACGTAGATATCTGATTTAGTACGTACAGCGAGTCTCTGGAATAATCTTCATCAGCTACGCTCAAAATCGATAACTGAATAGCCAAATAAATTGTAATGTTTGGGAACAATAAAAGCAAAATTGCATTGGCTGTTTCATTTCAAAATTGTGTTCAGTAGCATCACCCTTCATCCAAGATGGCTGCCATAGCTAAATATATAGACACATCAAATAGTAAAAATATGTCATTTTAAGCTGGAATGAGCTGAAATTTGAATTTTGACTTGTTCATCATAATATGCTCTAATCTTTTTGCTATAATATTTAAGTCAAAATAAAAACCAGTTGATCGATTATCGACTCGTTGAAGCCTCTTGTTCAGACTACGAGGAAAACAGAGATGCTATATGAATTAACCCATGCAAATGTCAGGTATGACAAAGTGTCGTGATTCATTAAAAGTTGATGTGGGTGTCGAGGCACGAACTCGAGTCAGCGGTTTCAGTCTTGTGAGAAGTCATCTATACCCCCTAAAAATCTGTCAAATTCATGAAAAGTAAGATGTGACATACATATATATATTGCAACGTCTCTTAGAAGTAAAAGGTAGATTTATGAGTTCACCTAGATATATTAATGGTAGTTGGATTTACAGATTCATAGATATAAGTTTTCTGTGTTTGTTCACTTGGATTGTTGTTTGTCCTCGTCTCATTTTAATTTCTTTTTACCATGTGTTTGTATTTCTCCTAAGCAACTCAATATTCCAGTACAAAGAGAAATTACAGTGAGACAGTAAAGCACCAAAGAGAAAAAATTCCGTACTCGGGGACCAGTAGCGTCAATTGCGACCTTTAGGATCAGGATCTATTTTCCTGAAATGTCAAATACATGTAGTTCTTCCCCTCGTTATGTTATACAAGATATATGACTTGCCATAGAATAATTAAACTAAACTAGAACAACAATATGTTAAAACATGTTCAAAACAGAAATCACATCAAATGTCTTCACTATGACACCAGCAGGGGCGGATCCAGGTTTTCAAGTTAGGGGGGGGGGGGGGCACATAAAAAAATGTTTGGGGTATTTCATGTGAAAAATCACGATTTTACGTCAAAAAAATATATTTTTTCCAATTGCGTAGGTAGGCGCAACATTTTTTGGGGTATTTCGTGTGAAAAATCACGATTTTACGCCAAAAAAAATCATATTTTTTCTAATTTTAGGGGGGGCACGCGCCGGGTGCGCCCCTCCCTGGATCCACCCCTGACCAGTCAGTTAACATACCTTTTGTCACAATAACGAATTGTTTAACCATACCTAGAATTATTGCAGATGTCAAGTTAAAGCACGGAATTACAATTTAGACAGGACAGGACAACAAAGGTAGAGGCTAAAGTTGATACATGATTGAAGTGAATTAATATAGACAGCTCAGTACTGGGCGATGTCTAAGTTAAACAATGGAATCACAATTTATGCAGACAGTACTGCTAAATGACAAAACAAACACTACTGGTACGCCATAGGTAACGAATGGAATTGCAATCTACAGACATGATGGTACTGGTCAATATGAAGGTTATAGAATGGAATCACAATTTACAGACATGATGGTACTGGTCAATATCAAGGTTATAGAATGGAATCACAATTTACAGACATGATGGTACTGGTCAATATCAAGGTTATAGAATGGAATCACAATTTACAGACAGGATGGTACTGGTCAATATCAAGGTTATAGAATGGAATCACAATTTACAGACATGATGGTACTGGTCAATATCAAGGTTATAGAATGGAATCACAATCTACAGACATGATGGTACTGGTCAATATCAAGGTTATAGAATGGAATCACAATTTACAGACATGATGGTACTGGTCAATATCAAGGTTATAGAATGGAATCACAATCTACAGACATGATGGTACTGGTCAATATCAAGGTTATAAAATGGAATCACAATTTACAGACATGATGGTACTGGTCAATATCAAGGTTATAGAATGGAATCACAATCTACAGACATGATGGTACTGGTCAATATCAAGGTTATAGAATGGAATCACAATTTACAGACAGGATGGTACTAGTCAATATCAAGGTTATAGAATGGAATCACAATCTACAGACATGATGGTACTGGTCAATATCAAGGTTATAGAATGGAATCACAATTTACAGACATGATGGTACTGGTCAATATCAAGGTTATAGAATGGAATCACAATTTACAGACATGATGGTACTGGTCAATATCAAGGTTATAGAATGGAATCACAATTTACAGACATGATGGTACTGGTCAATATCAAGGTTATAGAATGGAATCACAATCTACAGACATGATGGTACTGGTCAATATCAAGGTTATAGAATGGAATCACAATCTACAGACATGATGGTACTGGTCAATATCAAGGTAATAGAATGGAATCACAATCTACAGACAGGATGGTACTAGTCAATATCAAGGTTATAGAATGGAATCACAATCTACAAACATGATGGTACTGGTCAATGTCAAGGTTATAGAATGGAATCACAATCTACAGACATGATGGTACTGGTCAATATCAAGGTTATAGAATGGAATCACAATCTACAGACATGATGGTACTAGTCAATATCAAGGTTATAGAATGGAATCACAATTTACAGACATGATGGTACTGGTCAATATCAAGGTTATAGAATGGAATCACAATTTACAGACATGATGGTACTAGTCAATATCAAGGTTATAGAATGGAATCACAATTTACAGACATGATGGTACTGGTCAATATCAAGGTTATAGAATGGAATCACAATCTACAGACATGATGGTACTGGTCAATATCAAGGTTATAGAATGGAATCACAATCTACAGACATGATGGTACTAGTCAATATCAAGGTTATAGAATGGAATCACAATTTACAGACATGATGGTACTGGTCAATATCAAGGTTATAGAATGGAATCACAATCTACAGACATGATGGTACTAGTCAATATCAAGGTTATAGAATGGAATCACAATTTACAGACATGATGGTACTAGTCAATATCAAGGTTATAGAATGGAATCACAATTTACAGACATGATGGTACTAGTCAATATCAAGGTTATAGAATGGAATCACAATTTACAGACATGATGGTACTGGTCAATATCAAGGTAATAGAATGGAATCACAATCTACAGACATGATGGTACTAGTCAATATCAAGGTTATAGAATGGAATCACAATTTACAGACATGATGGTACTAGTCAATATCAAGGTTATAGAATGGAATCACAATCTACAGACATGATGGTACTGGTCAATATCAAGGTTATAGAATGGAATCACAATCTACAGACATGATGGTACTAGTCAATATCAAGGTTATAGAATGGAATCACAATTTACAGACATGATGGTACTAGTCAATATCAAGGTTATAGAATGGAATCACAATTTACAGACATGATGGTACTAGTCAATATCAAGGTTATAGAATGGAATCACAAGCTACAGACATGATGGTACTGGTCAATATCAAGGTTATAGAATGGAATCACAATTTACAGACATGATGGTACTGGTCAATATCAAGGTTATAGAATGGAATCACAATCTACAGACATGATGGTACTGGTCAATATCAAGGTTATAGAATGGAATCACAATTTACAGACATGATGGTACTGGTCAATATCAAGGTTATACAATTTATACAGATAGTGCATAACTGGTCGACGATAATCCACACGAGTGACACCCAAAGAGAAACTAAATAATAAAGACCTGAAACTAGTGGGAGCTATGAAGTGTTTCCTATGGACCAAATGTTCTGTATAAAAATATATATATGTAGGTCCGCCCCCTCTCAACGCACTGACAATATATAAGTTCTCCTTAGTGTTCTAATCTATAAACAAACATGAACCCAATCAAACCAACAGAAATTCAATATATAACAGGCCCAGTCTTAGCAGTATCATTCACTTCTCATAGGTTTAAATACAAATGTATTGTAAAAGTGTCGATTCCAGTCAGAATGCAGAATGCCCCGTCCCAATTGCTTATTTATCACAAATATAAATCATCTTATAGTATTTACCAAATTAAATTGATAGAAATAGTAAATTGACAAAGCTGGCTTTAGCTAATTTATCATGCTTTTACATAACATGTACTTGTATATATCTTGTGAATGGCCATCAAGTGTTTTCATTTAAATGAAAATAAAAGCGTGGTCATCTTTTTCTGGAATATTTAACCATAACTATATTACCTATAATATGACAGAAAACTTTGTGATTAAACCATTATGCCAATGTATAGGTGTATATATTAATAATAAAACATATTTTTTTTTTTTTATTGATAACCCAAACTCTTTTGCGAGGAGACAAAATGATGATATATATATGTTGTTAAATTAAATGTACATGTATGTTTGTAATTTTCATTTTGTGAATGAAAGGGAGTGTATTTTTTTTACTCAATTTCATATTTTCCGTGGTCAAATGAGCTATGTAAACCACAGGGCCCCTATGTAGCTCCCCTGGGCTACATAGGGTAATTATATAGCAGGGTTTTTGAATAAAATGATCTGAAATTTAAAAAAAAAAAAAAAAAAAAAATGTATAGGTGTGTGTGGGGGGGGGCACAGAGAGGGGGGGGGGGGGAAGCGGAGGGATTGGTGCAGAGGGACAGCAATGTGAAGGTTTACTGACACTATAGGATACAGATGACAAACGTTTTCTATGCATTCATAGCATTCATGTAGACATGCATTTACATCTCTAAAGTGAAGACGTACTTACAAAAACAAGATCCTTGATGACAATGTCTACTTTTTATAATCAAGTGAATTATTAAGATATTTTCTTTTTTGACACTTGTAAGGGGCACAACTCATAATTAAAACGTAGATATCCAAATTAGTATGCACAGCACTTACTGCTCATAATCAAAAATATTTAAAACCCATATAATAATAAAATCAACGAATACAAATTTGTTGTATTACTTTTGCTGTTGCTATAGTATACAACCTTAGTGTTTGGGATCAAATAAACCAAAAGGTCTATGCAGAACAGCCACAATCAGCTATGGCTACCCCTGCCTGACAAAGGGTCTATGCAGAACAGCCACAATCAGCTATGGCTACCCCTGCCTGACAAAGGGTCTATGCAGAACAGCCACAATCAGCTATGGCTACCCCTGCCTGACAAAGGGTCTATGCAGAACAGCCACAATCAGCTATGGCTACCCCTGCCTGACAAAGGGTCTATGCAGAACAGCCACAATCAGCTATGGCTACCTCTGCCTGACAAAGGGTCTATGCAGAACAGCCACAATCAGCTATGGCTACCCCTGCCTGACAAAGGGTCTATGCAGAACAGCCACAATCAGCTATGGCTATCCCTGCCTGACAAAGGGTCTATGCAGAACAGCCACAATCAGCTATGGCTACCCCTGCCTGACAAAGGGTCTATGCAGAACAGCCACAATCAGCTATGGCTACCCCTGCCTGACAAAGGGTCTATGCAGAACAGCCACAATCAGCTATGGCTATCCCTGCCTGACAAAGGGTCTATGCAGAACAGCCACAATCAGCTATGGCTACCCCTGCCTGACAAAGGGTCTATGCAGAACAGCCACAATCAGCTATGGCTATCCCTGCCTGACAAAGGGTCTATGCAGAACAGCCACAATCAGCTATGGCTATCCCTGCCTGACAAAGGGTCTATGCAGAACAGCCACAATCAGCTATGGCTACCCCTGCCTGACAAAGGGTCTATGCAGAACAGCCACAATCAGCTATGGCTATCCCTGCCTGACAAAGGGTCTATGCAGAACAGCCACAATCAGCTATGGCTACCCCTGCCTGACAAATGGTCTATGCAGAACAGCCACAATCAGCTATGGCTACACCTGCCTGATAAATGGTCTATGCAGAACAGCCACAATCAGCTATGGCTACCCCTGCCTGACAAAGGGTCTATGCAGAACAGCCACAATCAGCTATGGTTACCCCTGCTTGACAAAGGGTCTATGCAGAACAGCCACAATCAGCTATGGCTACCTCTGCCTGACAAAGGGTCTATGCAGAACAGCCACAATCAGCTATGGCTACCCCTTCCTGACAAAGGGTCTATGCAGAACAGCCACAATCAGCTATGGCCACCCCTGCTTGACAAATGGTCTATGCAGAACAGCCACAATCAGCTATGGCTACCCCTGCCTGACAAAGGGTCTATGCAGAACAGCCACAATCAGCTATGGCTACCCCTGCCTGACAAATGGTCTATGCAGAACAGCCACAATCAGCTATGGCTACCCCTGCCTGACAAATGGTCTATGCAGAACAGCCACAATCAGCTATGGCTACCCCTTCCTGACAAAGGGTCTATGCAGAACAGCCACAATCAGCTATGGCTACCCCTGCCTGACAAATGGTCTATGCAGAACAGCCACAATCAGCTATGGCTACCCCTGCCTGACAAAGGGTCTATGCAGGACAGCCACAATCAGCTATGGCTACCCCTGCCTGACAAATGATCTATGCAGGACAATCAGCTATGGCTACCCTGAGGGATATTGATCTTAGATTTAATACATTACATTACTTAAGAGCTCATTTCAAACATTAGATAAAAATGATGTTCGTCTTTACCTCCAGTTGTTTGTAGGAGTGCTCATGATCATGTTTTGTTTATGTTACTTGTTTGTTTGCTTGTTTGCACATAGTGGTGTCCAACACATATGGTGTTGTATTTTTGTTTTCTTCCTCTTGTCAGTTTCTCTGGATTGTCCATTGTTGATTTGTCTCTTCGGTGTTCTCTAATGTTTATATATCTAATAATCCATGTGAGTGCCGAAGCTCAGACTACTCAACTAATGTAATAGTCCACCAGTCAGTAAAAAGTCATAAACATGTAAATATCTAATATAGTGCCTGTGCCAGGTGTCAATTAGAAAATGTTGTCATTTCATCCTGTACAAATGTGGTTTTGTAGGACTTTATACCATATGTCCACAGAAGGGTACAATTACTTTAATATCAAACAAGATGTTGCATGCTACGTCGTGCTAAGAATACCCCCACTCGTTCATTTGTGTCAAATTTGTATATATCTCAACACTCATTACCAGAAGTAATGTGCGGTAAACCTGGAAAGGGGAGACATGGTACAAGTCACCATGCAAAAGTCATATATCAAATATAAAATCATTTCATCCAGTAGAAGCCGAGATATCTGTTACAAAAGTTTTTATTACGGCAAACATGAAAAATTCTAAGTCGCACTGTAAACAGGAAGTAGATGTGCGGTAAATCTGGAAAGGGGAGAAACGGTACAAGTCACCATGCCAAAGCCATATATCAAATATAAAATCATTTCTTCCAGTAGAAGCCAAGATATCTGTTACGAAAGTGTGAACGGATGGACAAACGGACGGACAAGGTGATTGCAATATAGCCCCCTCTCTACGAGTGTGGGGTATAATACTGTACCCTAAGAAACATTAATTACTATTTGTATGCATTTCTTTCCAATATCGTTATAGATACATTTGCATAATACTATATGGTTTAAAAGCCTCAACAGATGACAATTAATAACACCTTTCCTCATCATATATAGTAGACAGAAGTTAGTTACTGGCCCTTGTGTCCATTACTATGTAAGTTTGAAGATATCAAAGGGGTAATCAGAAGCTGTCAATCAAAGGACAGACAACACAGAGAAAAAGATTAAAAAGACTAACAATGGTCAACAAAACACTACACAGAAAACAAGTGATTGAACAACACGAAAAAACCAGGGGTGAACTCAGGTGCTCTAAAAGGGTAAGCAGTTCCTGCTCCACTAGTATCACCCCATCATTCCTGCTCCACTAGCATCACCCATCATTCCTGCTCCACTAGCATCACCCCATCATTCCTGCTCCACTAGTATCACCCCATCATTCCTGCTCCACTAGCATCACCCATCATTCCTGCTCCACTAGCATCACCCATCATTCCTGCTCCACTAGTATCACCCCATCATTCCTGCTCCACTAGCATCACCCATCATTCCTGCTCCACTAGTATCACCCATCATGTTACTCTTGTCAAAAATATGTTGGCTAGTCATGAATGAGGAAAAGGTAGGATTGTGATTATGACAACGGGAACATATCCATGGTTTCTATTTCTTCTGTTATTTAGGAAATCCATGTTTTAGATTATGGGTACATACTGTCTTTAGTTTGAAGTTGCTGTTGTCAAAATAAAATAACCCAGGCAACTTATATATATTAAATGAAAACAACAAGATCAGACTTAAATTATTTAATTTACAATATATTCACATTATAATAACTCCCAAGTATGGACAGAATAATTTGATCAACAAAAGTAAAAACAAAAATCACTTTATTTGTATATCACTTTACTTGTATATTGCATTTCATTGTACTTTTGTGATTTTGTTTGACAGTGTATACTTATATAAATGTACTTTTGTCTAGAAGAAATACTAGTCATGTGAAAAAGTTCATGATTTAAAGTTCTGGATCATGTCAAATGTTCAAGATTTTTCATTCCAATTGAGATAAGGAACTAACTAACTCATCGTACTTGTAATAGTCACTCAATAATATATATACAAGTCTGGATAACTGGATTTGATTGGTTAGGACAAATAAAAAAATACAATACATAACCTGAACCCATCTAAAACTGAAACAACATTTATACAATGGCTACGCATTTTTTTGTTGTTGAAAAAATAGAAGATGCATCATGAATTCGTAATATTTCATAAAAATAATTTTCCAAAAACACATTTTCTACTTGAATCTCTGAAAAAAACTTGAAAAACTCAGAAAAATTAAAAATGTCGTAATCACTCGGAAATTACTATGTTTAGATTTTCTTGATTCAGTAAAAATACGATACTATCAACTTATGTGCTATATCACATGAATATTTTTAATAAAAACATTGGATCAAATATGAAAATACAACATAAATATGAGAAGATTAATGGGGGATTTCAGAGATTCAGAAAACCTCTAAAATACATTATTATGAAAAAGAATCAATTAAAACACATTAGACTTAATAGTTAGAAAATATTAAAAAAAATTTAAAATCAAACTCCATAAAATCTGATTATTTCTATAAAATAAAACAACACAAGCTATGTATATTTAAAGGCAGAAAGTTAGAATTAAACCACACACACACTATAAGGCACCAAATCTACTTTTTATTTGTAAACAAAAAAATTGTTGCGTAATCATCATGATTGTCATTTATGAAATATTTACAAATTTCTTTTATTCATCATTTACAAATTTTTAATTTCAAAGCATTTTCCCTGGACAATGAAAATGCAAAAAAATAATAAATAGCTCACGAGCATCTCCAAGTTTGGGATGCATTATTGTGTACGAGTGCTAAAAAGCACATCCATAATATGAAAGAAATGTTCTTATAAATGTGTGCTTGACGGTCTCATTTACTTGTTCATTCACAACACAATTTAACATGCACATATCTATACAGTGGCAAGTATGCATGTCATGAAAACGGGTGGAGAAGTTGTAATCAAAACGTTCCTTAATGAGCAGAATAACCTAGTCTCTAGTAGACAATTTAAAAAAACAAAATATATCTATAAACATATGTGAAGGAATTTAGGCTTGCAAAATAAAGTCATTTTATTTCGACAATCTGAGTTATAATTTTAAGTGTAACATGGATACTGTTTCATGATAACAGACCGTCAGCAAAACCAGCATAACGAGGTTACCCTTTAATATAGATAAAAAATATTGATCACATCAAAACAGGTGACGTGTAAAACTCAACAAATCTTTCCTATTTACACAAGTAGATAAATCATACATACATACATATAAGCACTCATTCATCTCATAAACAATGTAAATATCACAGCTATTTTATATAAAAAACAGTAAAAAATATCACATATCATTTTTTACTATGAAAACTTATAACCACCAAGAAAGATTCTTTAGCAAAAATATATAATTAAACACTTCTAAACTAAATATTGTGAAACTTTTTCAGGGTTATAAAATTGATTATTGCTTAAAATAAATTAAAAAAAAAATTCAATATTATCGCATATTATTTACCCCCCTTTTTATTTTAAAATTTTTAAATGATTTACCCCCCCTTTTTCAATTCCAACATGATTTACCTCCCCTTTAAACAAGTTCCGAAGTAAAAAATATCACATATCATTTTTTACTATGAAAACTTATAACCACCAAGAAAGATTCTTTAGCAAAAATATATAATTAAACACTTCTAAACTAAATATTGTGAAACTTTTTCAGGGTTATAAAATTGATTATTGCTTAAAATAAATTAAAAAAAAAATTCAATATTATCGCATATTATTTACCCCCCTTTTTATTTTAAAATTTTTAAATGATTTACCCCCCCTTTTTCAATTCCAACATGATTTACCTCCCCTTTAAACAAGTTCCGAATATGTCATAAAAAAATCTTTCATATCATGGTTTTAATACCCACAATAAATATATTGTATTAACCTGTTTATCTCAAATCTTCATTATCCGAGTCTATTTTGATTGCATGCTCTTTTTTGCTTTTTCTATATTCACCGCTACTAAATCCCCCTGAATTTGATTGGTCAGTTCTGGACCTCACATAGGTAGAGTTAGTGGCAAATGAGGCCTCACTTGGGGTTTTAAACCTCTTTGGTAGTGGCTTTAGTGACTTTGGCAATGATGTATATGAAGGTGGCATAGCTCTTGGCGTACTAGTAGGTAAGTCTTCATAGATATGTTCATCATCAACGTTCTGATCATATTCTGTCGTACGAGGAACTCTACGCTTCTTTCTCCCTTTCTTATTCCTCTTCTTCTTCTTCTTTGGTTTTTCAACCTCAAGGTCCTGATCAGAGACTAGAGATCTAGGAGTGTTATTTGAGTAGAATGTTTTTCTGTTTGAAATACTGGAAAAAAATAATAATGAATAATAAAAAAAAACATACTATTGACTTCTTGTCACGAATAATGTGAAGAATTGTTTTGACCTTTGATCAGCAATAAAATAACCTTCAAAAGTTGAAAATTGAAATGTTATACAATATGATTTAATATAGTAATTCAAAACCAATTTATTATCAATATATAAATGATAAAATATTACAACACGCCCAAACTTTTCTGAAGTGTCTATTGATTTATATTTATATTACATCAATACAACAAAATGGCAATCGAAAAATGACTAAACAATGGCTTTATATCATGCTAGAAGACTTTCGTACACTGCTCTACATTACACGCTTTACCCACTACAGAAATCTTGACAAAAAACGCCACTATTTGTTATAGTCAATAGTTTAGTAAACATAAATCACACTTGTAAAAGTAAATACTTCTAAAACTGACATTATATAAACATGCACTTATAGTAAACCAATAAATATCAATACATTAAGGTTATAAGATGTAGGCTCTTGTCATTGTTTAACTCTTACAAATAAATTGGGTGTTTCCCTCAAATATGTAAAGGGACTTTCTAAAACCTTTATTTCTTACATAATACCTTTTTAGAAGGAATGCCCATTTCCTTTCCTCTTTTCAAAGTTTATTTAAATACAAATTTAGCCTAATTCCCCCTAATTTTGCTCAGATTCTTTATTTGGTAGGAGGTGTGCACATTATAAACAGGAACAATGTGTTTCACTCTTTCCCAGACCGGGAAATCACATGTCCGCCATGTTTTTTTGTTTACTATTGTCAACATGCAAAGTTAAATATTTTGCAACTTTATTGAAGATGAAAAGAGATAAATGGTTCTAAAATTCTCCCAGCAAATGAAACATGCTCAAAGGACTGAAAAATATATACGACTGATATTTAATTCTTACATTTCCGATGACGATTTTTTTCAAAAGTCCATGCGCATTATAGACACGAACTAGTTTTTTTCTGGAGATTTGCAAGGCACATTATGCACCAATGCAAATTATGCAACCCTAAATACGGTATACTTAATTTTACCAATAGTAAAATAATGTTAGGTTGATAGCAACACTACACCTCCTAAGGCTGATGACAAATGCCTCAGGTCATGGTAGGGAAACATCCCATACCAATACTTAAATTTGTCAATATTAAGATAATGTTAGGTTTGATAACAACACTAGGTATTAGACAAGTATTTACTTTACTGTCTGTCTTCCTTCTTTTGTACTGCAATAAATAACAATCAAAATACAACATATATATATGGCATAATTATTCATAACTAATCTGTTTGTTAATTACTGAAGAAATGATGCTGGCATTGACTAGGTTTAATCTGTCAGTTCAATATAACTGTCTAGGTTTTCTTCTTCCATAAAGTCTGGAAGTCATGATATACATGTGTAGCTGAAAAAATGCTAAAAGTGACGAAAACACCAATTACTGTCACACAACTTGATCCTCCATTATATATAGATAAATAAGTTTATATCACCAACCTGCCATCAAGCTTCTCCATAAATACAGGAACTTGTACAGATATATCTGTATGTACACTACGAGTATCTTCTCCTGAGTAATCATAGCGTGGTTTACGATCTAACGGTCTTATCCCTCGCTTCTCTCTGATGTCGTTGAGTTTATAACTAGTAAAGTGTAAGTCAGTTTCTCCATATCTGTTTACATATTTAAATGGTGTCTTATCTTCTGGTTCAACTACTCCTTTACCAAAGCATGGCACTGTTAAAAAAACATTAGAAATAATGAAACCATTCAAGTCAATTATAAATATCTGTTAACTCTACACATTGTAGAAAGTGAAACCAAACTTTTGATTTTATACCTCCCTACACCAGAAATAATGAAACCATTCAAGTCACTGTAAATATATGTTAATCCTACATATTATTTATAAAGTGAAACTAAGCTATATAATATATATATATATATATATATAAATGTCTAAAATGTAGCACAACAACATAAAAAAAGATGTTAAAATATAACAAAAACAAGAGCACCGCCCACGGGTGCTGGACGCTCAACTTTTTCGTATCTGATATTAAACTGCAGATAACTCTGGATATACAAATCACAGGGTCACCTGCCTTGTTGTATTGGCTTCCCCATTTGATAGTGAACAGGTATGTTGAGTTTCATTTCAATGCCTATCATAATTATTGAGAAATTGTATTTTTTGAAGAAATTCTAAGTCAAAAAGGGGGAATAACTCAAATAAAATGCTGGATGGAGTTGTCTTCTCTTGTCAACAGATTGCGGTCAACACTTTCTACAGGTGTATTGAGTTTAAAGTTAATAGCTTTGATAGTTATTGAGAAATTTTATTTATACTAAAACAATATCCCTAATTTCTATGTACTATGTCGAAACAAGGGCAGATAACTCTGGATATACAAATCACAGGGTCATCTGCCTTGTTGTAATTGGTTCCTCTTTTGATAGTGAACAAGTATTCCAAGTTTCCAATGGATACCTTTGATAGTTTTTGAAAAATGGACTCTGACAAAAAACTTAACCGACCCAGATGCTGACGCTTACGCCGGAGTGACGACAATAGCTCGACCTTTTTTCTTCGAAAAGTCGAGCTAATAACTATAAGTTTACAAAAAGGCTATAATTATAATCAAATGGATGGATATTTCGCTTGACTTGAAATCAGATTACAGACGCTGATGAAGCTTGTCGGTCAAGCGAAATATCCGTCCATTTGATTATATTTATAGCCTTTTTGTAGACTTATAGTTATTTTTGTTATATCTTAACATCTTTTTTGGTGTTGTTGTGCTACATTTTAGACGTTTATTTATTATTTTTGTTTGTTTGCACAGAATCGTTAACACTTGTTTGCGATCCAACATCCCGTAGGTTCATACGTTGGCTACTTTTTCAAATGTTTATATATATATATATATATATACATCACAAGCAACCCCTACCCAATCAAAAAACAAACTAATGCTTATTTTAAAAACTGTACTATTGCTGATAAATGTATGTGTGTGTGATCCAGCCTAACCCTTACTGACCTTCAGCCCAAATATTCAACATAACCGTTATCTTTTTCTCATGCTCCTTATCTCTATAAGATACTTACATCTATCTCTACAGCAACAAAAGAATAACAACAACAACAATAACAACAAGATAAGAATAGACAGAACAATGGCTGCTATCTCTGCTCCACTCAGTCCTCCATTTTCTGTTGTTTTACTCTGACCAGCATCTGTAATTTAGACATTATTTCTATACTATTTACTATGGTTGTAGAGGGTAACACCAAACCATTGAAATAAGTCTTCCACAGACCATGCATTTTATTATGTTATAGAAATGAGTCAATAAATATTGAAATCACTATACTGAGAGTCAACAAACATCTCTTTATTTTTATCCAATTAAAACTGATAAAAAACAACAACCCTAAAAACATATTTTCCCCACAACATTTCATATGTATCTACCATTACTGTTAATACAATGATTGATTGATTGGTGTTTAATGCCTGCTTTAGCAGTATTTCAGCTCTATTGTGGCGTGTTAATACAATGATTGATTGATTGGTGTTTAATGCCTGCTTTAGCAGTATTTCAGCTCTATTGTGGCATGTTAATACAATGATTGATTGATTGGTGTTTAATGCCTGCTTTAGCAGTATTTCAGCTCTATTGTGGCGTGTTAATACAATGATTGATTGATTTGTGTTTAATGCCTGCTTTAGCAGTATTTCAGCTCTATTGTGGCATGTTAATACAATGATTGATTGATTGGTGTTTAATGCCTGCTTTAGCAGTATTTCAGCTCTATTGTGGCATGTTAATACAATGATTGATTGATTGGTGTTTAATGCCTGCTTTAGCAGTATTTCAGCTCTATTGTGGCGTGTTAATACAATGATTGATTGATTTGTGTTTAATGCCTGCTTTAGCAGTATTTCAGCTCTATTGTGGCGTGTTAATACAATGATTGATTGATTGGTGTTTAATGCCTGCTTTAGCAGTATTTCAGCTCTATTGTGGCATGTTAATACAATGATTGATTGATTGGTGTTTAATGCCTGCTTTAGCAGTATTTCAGCTCTATTGTGGCATGTTAATACAATGATGAACTACACTTTTCACATATGATGTCACAATGTGTGTAGTATTTATTTTCTAAATTACATACAAAGTGGAGAGTCTTTTCCTAGCATGTCCACATCTACATGATTTAACTTCCTAACAATGATACCCAGTATATGACAAAAATAGAGGACATAAGTTTGAAGATACAGTTTACATTATTATTATAAATGTGAAGGTCTTCTTTAAAAATATTGATCCTAATAATAATAAATGGCTGTATTAACACAGTATACCACTGTGTTTAAGATTTGATATGAAAATTGTCTGGTGAATATGAAACATAAGTATGCATGACTATTGAATTACTTAGTTAATTATTTTTCTGTTTTCTACCCAGAAATCTAGAAAGACATTTTGTATGAAGATAAAAATAAAAAGGCAAGCATGAATTTATACATCTATGTAAAGTTGATACGTACTTGGATCTTCTGTTGTGGTAATTAAAGATGGATCTGAATAAAAGAAAGAAAAAAAACAACAATAAAACATCTGAATGTAGAATGGAGAAAGTTAAAGTATAATCAGATAGACAAGTTGACTTGTCTGTGTTAACACATGATACACTGGAGAAAGTTAAAGTATAATCAGATAGACAAGTTGACTTGTCTGTGTTAACACATGATACACTGGAGAAAGTTAAAGTATAATCAGATAGACAAGTTGACTTGTCTGTGTTAACACATGATCCACTGGAGAAAGTTAAAGTATAATCAGATAGACAAGTTGACTTGTCTGTGTTAACACATGAAACACTGGAGAAAGTTAAAGTATAATCAGATAGACAAGTTGACTTGTCTGTGTTAACACATGATACACTGGAGAAAGTTAAAGTATAATCAGATAGACAAGTTGACTTGTCTGTGTTAACACATGATACACTGGAGAAAGTTAAAGTATAATCAGATAGACAAGTTGACTTGTCTGTGTTAACACATGATACACTGGAAAAGTTAAAAGTATAATCAGATAAACAAGTTGACTTGTCTGTGTTAACACATGATACACTGGAGAAAGTTAAAGTATAATCAGATAGGCAAGTTGACTTGTCTGTGTTAACACATGATACACTGGAGAAAGTTAAAGTATAATCAGATAGACAAGTTGACTTGTCTGTGTTAACACATGATACACTGGAGAAAGTTAAAGTATAATCAGATAGGCAAGTTGACTTGTCTGTGTTAACACATGATACACTGGAGAAAGTTAAAGTATAATCAGATAGACAAGTTGACTTGTCTGTGTTAACACATGATACACTGGAAAAGTTAAAGTATAATTAGATAAACAAGTTGACTTGTCTGTGTTAACACATGATACACTGGAGAAAGTTTAAGTATAATCAGATAGACAAGTTGACTTGTCTGTGTTAACACATGATACACTGGAGAAAGTTAAAGTATAATCAGATAGGCAAGTTGACTTGTCTGTGTTAACACATGATACACTGGAGAAAGTTAAAGTATAATCAGATAGACAAGTTGACTTGTCTGTGTTAACACATGATACACTGGAGAAAGTTAAAGTATAATCAGATAGACAAGTTGACTTGTCTGTGTTAACACATGATACACTGGAGAAAGTTAAAGTATAATCAGATAGGCAAGTTGACTTGTCTGTGTTAACACATGATACACTGGAGAAAGTTAAAGTATAATCAGATAGACAAGTTGACTTGTCTGTGTTAACACATGATACACTGGAGAAAGTTAAAGTATAATCAGATAGGCAAGTTGACTTGTCTGTGTTAACACATGATACACTGGAGAAAGTTAAAGTATAATCAGATAGACAAGTTGACTTGTCTGTGTTAACACATGATACACTGGAGAAAGTTAAAGTATAATCAGATAGGCAAGTTGACTTGTCTGTGTTAACACATGATACACTGGAGAAAGTTAAAGTATAATCAGATAGACAAGTTGACTTGTCTGTGTTAACACATGATACACTGGAAAAGTTAAAGTATAATTAGATAAACAAGTTGACTTGTCTGTGTTAACACATGATACACTGGAGAAAGTTTAAGTATAATCAGATAGACAAGTTGACTTGTCTGTGTTAACACATGATACACTGGAGAAAGTTAAAGTATAATCAGATAGGCAAGTTGACTTGTCTGTGTTAACACATGATACACTGGAGAAAGTTAAAGTATAATCAGATAGACAAGTTGACTTGTCTGTGTTAACACATGATACACTGGAGAAAGTTAAAGTATAATCAGATAGACAAGTTGACTTGTCTGTGTTAACACATGATACACTGGAGAAAGTTAAAGTATAATCAGATAGGCAAGTTGACTTGTCTGTGTTAACACATGATACACTGGAGAAAGTTAAAGTATAATCAGATAGACAAGTTGACTTGTCTGTGTTAACACATGATACACTGGAGAAAGTTAAAGTATAATCAGATAGGCAAGTTGACTTGTCTGTGTTAACACATGATACACTGGAGAAAGTTAAAGTATAATCAGATAGGCAAGTTGACTTGTCTGTGTTAACACATGATACACTGGAGAAAGTTAAAGTATAATCAGATAGACAAGTTGACTTGTCTGTGTTAACACATGATACACTGGAGAAAGTTAAAGTATAATCAGATAGGCAAGTTGACTTGTCTGTGTTAACACATGATACACTGGAGAAAGTTAAAGTATAATCAGATAGACAAGTTGACTTGTCTGTGTTAACACATGATACACTGGAGAAAGTTAAAGTATAATCAGATAGGCAAGTTGACTTGTCTGTGTTAACACATGATACACTGGAGAAAGTTTAAGTATAATCAGATAGACAAGTTGACTTGTCTGTGTTAACACATGATACACTGGAGAAAGTTAAAGTATAATCAGATAGACAAGTTGACTTGTCTGTGTTAACACATGATACACTGGAGAAAGTTAAAGTATAATCAGATAAACAAGTTGACTTGTCTGTGTTAACACATGATACACTGGAGAAAGTTAAAGTATAATCAGATAGACAAGTTGACTTGTCTGTGTTAACACATGATACACTGGAGAAAGTTAAAGTATAATCAGATAAACAAGTTGACTTGTCTGTGTTAACACATGATACACTGGAGAAAGTTAAAGTATAATCAGATAGGTAAGTTGACTTGTCTGTGTTAACACATGATACACTGGAGAAAGTTAAAGTATAATCAGATAGACAAGTTGACTTGTCTGTGTTAACACATGATACACTGGAGAAAGTTAAAGTATAATCAGATAGGCAAGTTGACTTGTCTGTGTTAACACATGATACACTGGAGAAAGTTAAAGTATAATCAGATAGACAAGTTGACTTGTCTGTGTTAACACATGATACACTGGAAAAGTTAAAGTATAATTAGATAAACAAGTTGACTTGTCTGTGTTAACACATGATACACTGGAGAAAGTTTAAGTATAATCAGATAGACAAGTTGACTTGTCTGTGTTAACACATGATACACTGGAGAAAGTTAAAGTATAATCAGATAGGCAAGTTGACTTGTCTGTGTTAACACATGATACACTGGAGAAAGTTAAAGTATAATCAGATAGACAAGTTGACTTGTCTGTGTTAACACATGATACACTGGAGAAAGTTAAAGTATAATCAGATAGACAAGTTGACTTGTCTGTGTTAACACATGATACACTGGAGAAAGTTAAAGTATAATCAGATAGGCAAGTTGACTTGTCTGTGTTAACACATGATACACTGGAGAAAGTTAAAGTATAATCAGATAGACAAGTTGACTTGTCTGTGTTAACACATGATACACTGGAGAAAGTTAAAGTATAATCAGATAGGCAAGTTGACTTGTCTGTGTTAACACATGATACACTGGAGAAAGTTAAAGTATAATCAGATAGGCAAGTTGACTTGTCTGTGTTAACACATGATACACTGGAGAAAGTTAAAGTATAATCAGATAGACAAGTTGACTTGTCTGTGTTAACACATGATACACTGGAGAAAGTTAAAGTATAATCAGATAGACAAGTTGACTTGTCTGTGTTAACACATGATACACTGGAGAAAGTTAAAGTATAATCAGATAGACAAGTTGACTTGTCTGTGTTAACACATGAAACACACAATATATGTACATTGTCAGAATATCTATCAATTATTTGTGTGAGTATTAGAATCAAGTAGAAAGCTGAATTTCACTTTATATGAGGACAAAAAGCCAGTTCATAAAATCTTATTGCTTTGTTTCAATCATAACAGACTTACAAAGTGTAAGTAAATTTATAAATTATTATTTATCTATTATACAATACATTTCTATAAATTATTATTTATCTGTTATACAATACATTTCTATAAATTATTATTTATCAGTTATACAATACATTTCTATAAATTATTATTTATCTGTTATACAATACATTTCTATAAATTATTATTTATCTATTATACAATACATTTCTATAAATTATTATTTATCTGTTATACAATACATTTCTATAAATTATTATTTATCAGTTATACAATACATTTCTATAACAAACAGTTTCAGTTCAAAAGCAACACATGCATGAAACAATGCACTTGTATTAAAAATTTAATATGATAGAAGTTTAATATATCATTGTTTCATTACTTACCCAAACAGGAAGTCAGTCGGGTTGCACCAAGACCAGCGGTAGTCAGGCCTACACCACATGCTAGACAATGGAATGATCCAGGAGATGGTTGATAAAACCCAACAGCACAGAACTCACATTGTGACGTGGCCAAAGAATAGTACATACCAGCAGTACACAATGCTGAAAAAACAAAGAGTTACATTTACTGATGAAATATTTGTCTACACATTCTAAAAAAAGCAGTAACTTACTTTTATATATTCTGAAAACAGAATGCTAGTAGTATACAACATGTTCTCAGCATTTAAAGAAAGTTTAAACAGTGAGGGTCAACAATTCCACAAATATCAATAAAACAAACAATCACCTCTCACCTCAACTCGTCCACATAATAAAAAGAACATGACATATGATGTTAGCAATCCAGGTCCTGTCATGGGACAGGCAGTCATTTGACAAGATTAAAATGGTTAATAGGATCCTGAACCTCCCCTCTTGATATTTGATGTAGACGTTTCTAAGGTAATTTACACAAAGTTTAATTAAAACTGAGTCCCTGTGTTGAACCACTACTGGACCGTATACATAATGTTTGCCTGACAAACTTTGGTATTAACTAATGAAACAAACTACACATCATAATACCAGAGGTCTGATGAGCATCTATCATCCACATATAGACTTTCAAAGAGTAAGATTTCTTTAAAACAAATTACCAATTGGGTTAAATGTTAAATTATGTCAACCATCTTAAAATTTTGAACAGCAACTAAAACACAATTCTAATGCAATTGGTTATGTAACAAGCAATTTTGTCACTCAATTTTCTGGCACACAACACTTATAATATTGACCTTTTCTGGCACACAACACTTATCATATTGACTTTTCTGGCATACAGCACTTACCATACTGACTTTTCTGGCACACAACACTTACCATATTGACTTTTCTTGCACACAACATTTGTCATATTGACCCTTTCTGGCACACAACACTTATCATATTGACATTTTCTGACACTCAATACTTATCATATTGACCTTTTCTGACACACAACACTTATCATATTTACTTTTCTGGCACACAACACTTACCATATTGACTTTTCTGGCATGTAACATTTACCATATTGACTTCTCCAGCACACAACATTTATCATATTGACTTTTCTGGCACACAACACTTACCATATTGACTTTTCTGGTACACAACACTTACCATATTCACTTTTCTGGCATACAACACTCATCATATTGACCTTTTTCTGGCACACAACACTTACCATATTAACTTTTCTGGCATACAACACTTATCATATTGACCTTTTCTGGCACAAAACACTTATCATATTGACCTTTCTGGCATTCAACATTTATCATATTGACTTTTCTGGCACACATTTATCATATTGATTTTTCTGGCACATAACACTTGTTATATTGCCTTTTCTGGCACAAAACACTTATCATATTGACCTTTCTGGCATTCAACATTTATCATATTGACTTTTCTGGCACACAACATTTATCATATTGACTTTTCTGGCACAGAACACTTGTCATATTGCCTTTTCTGGCACAAAACACTTATCATATTGACCTTTCTGGCATTCAAAATTTATCATATTGACTTTTCTGGCACACAACATTTACCATATTAACTTTTCTGGCATACAATACTTGTTATATTGCCTTTTCTGGCACAAAACACTTATCATATTGACCTTTCTGGAAAACAATACTTACCATATTGACTTTTCTGGCATACACCATTTATCATATTGACTTTTCTGGCATACAACACTTATCATATTGACTTTTCTGGCACACAACACTTGTTATATTGACTTTTCTGGCACAAAACACTTATCATATTGACCTTTCTGGCATTCAACATTTACCATATTCACTTTTCTGGCATACAACACTTACCATATTGACCTTTTCTGGCACACAACACTTACCATATTAACTTTTCTGGCATGCAACACTTATCATATTGACCTTTTCTGGCACAAAATATTTATCATATTGACCTTTCTGGCATTCAACATTTATTATATTGACTTTTCTGGCACACAACATTTATCATATTGACTTTTCTGGCACACAACACTTACCATATTGCCTTTTCTGGTACCCAACACTTACCATATTCACTTTTCTGGCATACAACACTCATCATATTGACCTTTTTTTGGCACACAACACTTACCATATTAACTTTTCTGGCATACAACACTTATCATATTGATCTTTTCTGGCACAAAACACTTATCATATTGACCTTTCTGGCATTCAACATTTATCATATTGACTTTTCTGGCACACATTTATCATATTGATTTTTCTGGCACATAACACTTGTTATATTGCCTTTTCTGGCACAAAACACTTATCATATTGACCTTTCTGGCATTCAACATTTATCATATTGACTTTTCTGGCACACAACATTTATCATATTGACTTTTCTGGCACAGAACACTTGTCATATTGCCTTTTCTGGCACAAAACACTTATCATATTGACCTTTCTGGCATTCAACATTTATCATATTGACTTTTCTGGCACAGAACACTTGTCATATTGCCTTTTCTGGCACAAAACACTTATCATATTGACCTTTCTGGCATTCAAAATTTATCATATTGACTTTTCTGGCACACAACATTTACCATATTAACTTTTCTGGCATACAATACTTGTTATATTGCCTTTTCTGGCACAAAACACTTATCATATGGACCTTTCTGGAAAACAATACTTACCATATTGACTTTTCTGGCATACACCATTTATCATATTGACTTTTCTGGCATACAACACTTATCATATTGACTTTTCTGGCACACAACACTTGCTATATTGCCTTTTCTGGCACAAAACACTTATCATATTGACCTTTCTGGCATTCAACATTTACCATATTAACTTTTCTGGCATACAACACTTACCATATTGACCTTTTCTGGCACACAACACTTACCATATTAACTTTTTTGGCATGCAACACTTATCATATTGACCTTTTCTGGCACAAAATATTTATCATATTGACCTTTCTGGCATTCAACATTTATCATATTGACTTTTCTGGCACACAACATTTATCATATTGACTTTTCTGGCACACAACACTTGTTATATTGCCTTTTCTGGCACAAAACACTTATATTGATCTTTCAGGCATTCAACATTTATCATATTGACATTTTCTGGCACACAACACTTACCATAACACAATGTACTAGCTTCTGCCCCTGTATTGTATGTTGTTTGTCCTCCTGGACAACTGGTACAGGCAGTTTGACCTGATGAACTTTGGTATTGACCAATAGGACAGGGTGTACATTTGGCTGTGTTGCTGCTGTAGTAACTCCCTGGTGCACAGGAAACTGAAATGCCCAAATTATATATTAGTATTACATATACACAGGCAATTTTTTTCCAAATAAACTCCATTTAAAATCCAAACTCATGTATTTTAGTTATTTTACATTTTTACATGAACATAAAGTAAATTAAAATATCAATCAGCAAAGTATTTTGATGTGTGACAATTGAGCATGTAAAATGAAAACAAATATCATCCAATGTAAAGCATAGGAAGGGTTGTGATTGTACAAAGTTGAGAAAAGAAGCACAAATCAGAGGCAATTCAGCATTAAAATTAGAAACTCATCCAATTTTAAACTGCAGGACGAGATGTTATTCTACAAAATTCAAAAAGCACGATAATTCAGGAAAAAAATGATCCTGGATGGAATGTTAATATGTATATCTCTATGTAATTCCAATCATAAGCTTTCATGTTGCCTTGTGTTAGAAATCTTTAGTTTAAACATATTTTATTAATTAATTCAACATGAAATTACAATCTTGAACTATATATGATACATGATACAATGCAATTAATAGGATTAGGAAACCAGTTGATTGAAGGAAGTTTGTTTTCTATGCTCACCACAGTAGTTTCCTACTATCTGTTGCCCCTGGATACAGGAGGGCACCATTGTTATTTCCATGGATGACTGAACAGGTGCAGCTTGCTGCAATATATTAAAATTTATAATAAAACATTCCATTTTCATAAAAAAGTAGCAGTTTTTACTGAATGTTGTTATATAATGTGACTGACTTTACTGACTAGAATGTTGTTATATAATGTGACTGACTTTACTGACTAGTATGTTGTTATATAATGTGACTGACTTTATTGACTAGAATGTTGTTAAATTAATGTGACTGACTTTACTGACTAGAATGTTGCTATATAATGTGACTGACTTTACTGACTAGAATGTTGTTATATAATGTGACTGACTAGAAATTGAGTAGAAAGTTGTTATATAATGTGACTGACTTTACTGACTAGAATGTTGTTATATAATGTGACTGACTTTACTGACTAGAATGTTGTTATATAATGTGACTGACTTTACTGACTAGAATGTTGTTATATAATGTGACTGACTTTACTGACTAGAATGTTGTTATATAATGTGACTGACTTTACTGACTAGAATGTTGTTATATAATGTGACTGACTTTACTGACTAGAATGTTGTTATATAATGTGACTGACTTTACTGACTAGAATGTTGTTATATAATGTGACTGACTAGAAATTGAGTAGAAAGTTGTTATATAATGTGATTGACTTTACTGACTAGAATGTTGTTATATAATGTGACTGACTTTACTGACTAGAATGTTGTTATATAATGTAACTGACTTTACTGACTAGAATGTTGTTATATAATGTGACTGACTTTACTGACTAGAATGTTGTTATATAATGTGACTGACTTTACTGACTAGAATGTTGCTATATAATGTGACTGACTTTACTGACTAGTATGTTGTTATATAATGTGACTGACTTTATTGACTAGAATGTTGTTAAATTAATGTGACTGACTTTACTGACTAGAATGTTGCTATATAATGTGACTGACTTTACTGACTAGAATGTTGTTATATAATGTGACTGACTTTACTGACTAGAATGTTGTTATATAATGTGACTGACTTTACTGACTAGAATGTTGTTATATAATGTGACTGACTTTACTGACTAGAATGTTGTTATATAATGTGACTGACTTTACTGACTAGAATGTTGCTATATAATGTGACTGATTTTACTGACTAGAATGTTGTTATATAATGTGACTGACTTTACTGACTAGAATGTTGTTATATAATGTGACTGACTTTACTGACTAGAATGTTGTTATATAATGTGACTGACTTTACTGACTAGAATGTTGTTATATAATGTGACTGACTTTACTGACTAGAATGTTGCTATATAATGTGACTGACTTTACTGACTAGAATGTTGTTATATAATGTGACTGACTAGAAATTGAGTAGAAAGTTGTTATATAATGTGATTGACTTTACTGACTAGAATGTTGTTATATAATGTGACTGACTTTACTGACTAGAATGTTGTTATATAATGTGACTGACTTTACTGACTAGAATGTTGTTATATAATGTGACTGACTTTACTGACTAGAATGTTGTTATATAATGTGACTGACTTTACTGACTAGAATGTTGCTATATAATGTGACTGATTTTACTGACTAGAATGTTGTTATATAATGTGACTGACTTTACTGACTAGAATGTTGTTATATAATGTGACTGACTTTACTGACTAGAATGTTGTTATATAATGTGACTGACTTTACTGACTAGAATGTTGTTATATAATGTGACTGACTTTACTGACTAGAATGTTGTTATATAATGTGACTGACTTTACTGACTAGAATGTTGTTATATAATGTGACTGACTTTACTGACTAGAATGTTGTTATATAATGTGACTGACTTTACTGACTAGAATGTTGTTATATAATGTGACTGACTAGAAATTGAGTAGAAAGTTGTTATATAATGTGACTGACTTTACTGACTAGAATGTTGTTATATAATGTGACTGACTAGAAATTGAGTAGAAAGTTGTTATATAATGTGACTGACTTAACTGACTAGAATGTTGTTATATAATGTGACTGACTTTACTGACTAGAATGTTGCTATATAATGTGACTGACTTTACTGACTAGAATGTTGTTATATAATGTGACTGACTTTACTGACTAGAATGTTGTTATATAATGTGACTGACTAGAAATTGAGTAGAAAGTTGTTATATAATGTGACTGACGTTTGATTCTCTTATTCCTCAGCAAAACTTACATATATTAACGGTGAGGCTATTTAATTGTAGTTTGTGTGTTAAAATGACCATTATATTTAAATATTCTCAATCTCAAACATCCCAAAAAAAAATTCTGATTGATATTAACAAATATACAACTAAATGTTACAGTTATTTCTCCTATGAACTAATCGGTGGCGTAATGGTTAGCATGCTCACCTCGAGTGTGGTAGATTGATGTTCGAGCCTCGGTCGGGTCAAACGAAAGACTAGAAAATTGGTATTTGTTGCTTCTCCGGAGTGGAGCAACATGTCTACCCACGGACTGTTGTTTCAGTGTGCTAGCACTATAAAAACCCAACTCAGTGTGTTGGTCTAGTACAAAGAGGATCTCATTATCATCTCATTGAAAATTAACTTGTTTTTGCAATGATATAGCTGAAAAATTGCTGAATTGGCGTTAAACAACAATCATTCACCCCAATCACTCACTATTTCTCTTATGTGCCTCATGATTTAACAAAAAGTCAGTTAATGACATACTACTCATTTAACATTGCAAATACAGAAATTTCAAATCACAAATAACTATGCAGGAGTCCTTTTTGTAAACACATTATCAGTAGTTTATCAAAATGTCCATTAGTCAACATTTTTGAGCAGGGGCAAATAAATAATTCCCAGTTACCCATAGATGCAATGATGAATTGACCAATTCATTCATTAAGCACAAGCATTTTCATCACGCTACCAGGGTTCTCAAAATGTGCCGGCGACCGGCGATTTCGCCGGCTACTTCTGGTTGAGCGCCGTCTACAAATTTGTCAAAAATAAAAATAGAAGTTGGTAAAACTGAAATGTTATCAAGATATTTACTTTTTTCTCATTCTCTGTTATAATTTCATACCGCGTTAGAAAACAACAGATCGCTCTTGATCTTTTTGAACCAGTGTAACCTATGACCGCAAAACGTTTTGTTGATCGCGGATTTTAATTCGGAGTCATCCCAAAATTGGAATGTATTAAAAGTTACCGATTTCCGGTAATGAATAAAAAACCACGATGCCAAGATGTTATCCTAACATCTACAGGTGTATTCAGTGTTTGCCATGGCACTGTCAGTCGGTTCTAATTTTGTGGCATTTTGACTGTAGCTTGGATTTCTTCAATTTCTCTTTGAGAGGAACACAAATTCACCCTAAAAAACCTGCATTTTTGAGACCAATTGAAAGCTTAATTTTCCTCAAATATATGCCCAGATTGCATCTCCTGCCATCTAGAATTTCAAAATTTTCCGAACACCCCGCCATCCAAGAGAGGGGACTATTACCCTCCCCCCGCTCATGCCTACAGCACTCGGGCACATGCCTGTGGCATGTCCAGTCTCTGCCTACTTCCAAAAATTCTCCATCTACTTTAAAACTTTTTGAGAACCCTGGTTACTGAAAATTTCCTGGATGCATTTCTGGCATCAACAATGGTTTAGAGCTCAATCTTATCAATTTTTGTCAACTTTCTTTATAATATACCCAGATAAACATATAGTTATTGGAGACTAAAAAAAAAGATTTAGAATATCTAACACAAACAGTTTAAATAAAGCTCCACTTAAAGGGGCATTAGCTACGATTCTGACCAAAAAAATTATATGTTTTGGAAATTGGTAAATAGCTTTAAAATGATGAAATAAAGGTAAATATTTCACATTAAACAGCTTATCGAACCACTTTTTGCCTTTTGAGAATGAAAATGACCATCGATTAGTTATTTCCTTGCAAGCAAATAATTTGACCTCGCTTTTTTCCGTATGCAACTGACCTTACTAGTGACAGGTAAAAACGAATAATTTGTATTTTGTCGCATATCAACTGCAAACTTGCATGGTTCTTTGTCCGTAATTAACACTGACTAAAAGCAGATTCACAGAAAATAAGAAATAAGTGCATTGTTGTACTGATTTAATGACGATTCGACAAACTCCGTAAACAATGTCGATAATTAATAAGATGGCGTCCATCTCTTGATCGATCTCAAAACAGTTGCACAATTTTTTCCCAATGCGCGTACATTTCATAACATTTATAAGTTACAGAAACACGTTTTATTAAAGCATCAATCATATCTGATAGTATTTACGGGTAACAAAAATTGATGATTTGGCAGATAATGCCTCTTTAATGAAGACTTACAGAATATTTCAGTTTTTTATCATCAACCACAGCTATAGCTACTACATCATCTGGACTTCTTATCACTGACTGACTGGTCTGTAATGGATCCCTGTAAACATACATGTAGCAAATACAGAATGATAATTTTAACAGTCAAACGGTAAATGTACCAACAACCCAAAACTCATCAAGACTGTTTAACATTTCACTAAGTTTGATGATGCCACTTTCAACCATATTTCAGTTATATCATGGTGTTTGATGCCACTTTCAACAATATTTCAGTTACATCATGGTGTTTGATGCCACTTTCAACAATATTTCAGCTATATCGTGGCGGTCAGTTTTATTGGTGATGGAAATCAGAGTACCCACAGAAAACCACCGAACTGTTGTAAGTCACTGACAAACTTTATCACATAATGTTGTATCGAGTACACCTTGCCTGAACAGGACTCGAACTCACATACGATCACAACCAAAACGAGCCCACTAAGTTTGAAGTTAATTCTATAAACAGTTATAAGTTTTACCTTAGATAAATATTAAAACTGGGTATAATATTATTTTTCAGTTTATTCAAAATTTTGTATTATGTTTCAATGTGACCAGCAAAAAAAACCCAGTAATAATGTATCGAATACACCTCACCATAAACAGGATTCGAACTCACAAATTTAGTTAAAGATTGAGGTAACTTGCTACTGCTGATATTACACAGGATATAAAAGTTAATACTATAAAACCATTATATACTTACTGTAATGTATTAAACAACACCTCTACATCTACCTGTGTAGTTGATGTACATGATATAGATACAGGAATGTTATTACAGTTAACATTGTTACATACTTACTGTAATGTATTAAACAACACCTCTACATCTGTCTGTGTAGTTGATGTACATGATATAGATACAGGAATGTTATTACAGTTAACATTGTTACATACTTACTGTAATGTATTAAACAACACCTCTACATCTGTCTGTGTAGTTGATGTACATGATATAGATACAGGAATGTTATTACAGTTAACATTGTTACATACTTACTGTAATGTATTAAACAACACCTCTACATCTGTCTGTGTAGTTGATGTACATGATATAGATACAGGAATGTTATTACAGTTAACATTGTTACATACTTACTGTAATGTATTAAACAACATCTCTACATCTACCTGTGTAGTTGATGTACATGATATAGATACAGGAATGTTATTACAGTTAACATTGTTACATACTTACTGTAATGTATTAAACAACACCTCTACATCTGTCTGTGTAGTTGATGTACATGATATAGATACAGGAATGTTATTACAGTTAACATTGTTACATACTTACTGTAATGTATTAAACAACACCTCTACATCTGTCTGTGTAGTTGATGTACATGATATAGATACAGGAATGTTATTACAGTTAACATTGTTACATACTTACTGTAATGTATTAAACAACACCTCTACATCTACCTGTGTAGTTGATGTACATGATATAGATACAGGAATGTTATTACAGTTAACATTGTTATATACTTACTGTAATGTATTAAACAACACCTCTACATCTGTCTGTGTAGTTGATGTACATGATATAGATACAGGAATGTTATTACAGTTAACATTGTTACATACTTACTGTAATGTATTAAACAACACCTCTACATCTGTCTGTGTAGTTGATGTACATGATATAGATACAGGAATGTTATTACAGTTAACATTGTTACATACTTACTGTAATGTATTAAACAACACCTCTACATCTGCCTGTGTAGTTGATGTACATGATATAGATACAAGAATGTTATTACAGTTAACATTGTTACATACTTACTGTAATGTATTAAACAACACCTCTACATCTGTCTGTGTAGTTGATGTACATGATATAGATACAGGAATGTTATTACAGTTAACATTGTTACATACTTACTGTAATGTATTAAACAACACCTCTACATCTGCCTGTGTAGTTAATGTACATGATATAGATACAGGAATGTTATTACAGTTAACATTGTTACATACTTACTGTAATGTATTAAACAACACCTCTACATCTGTCTGTGTAGTTGATGTACATGATATAGATACAGGAATGTTATTACAGTTAACATTGTTACATACTTACTGTAATGTATTAAACAACACCTCTACATCTGTCTGTGTAGTTGATGTACATGATATAGATACAGGAATGTTATTACAGTTAACATTGTTACATACTTACTGTAATGTATTAAACAACACCTCTACATCTGTCTGTGTAGTTGATGTACATGATATAGATACAGGAATGTTATTACAGTTAACATTGTTACATACTTACTGTAATGTATTAAACAACACCTCTACATCTGTCTGTGTAGTTGATGTACATGATATAGATACAGGAATGTTATTACAGTTAACATTGTTACATACTTACTGTAATGTATTAAACAACACCTCTACATCTGCCTGTGTAGTTGATGTACATGATATAGATACAGGAATGGTATTACAGTTAACATTGTTACACAACATTCGTTGCCATTGTGAGTTGACTGTGGTAAAGCTTGCACGAATCTGTTGTTGTAATGCTGTTTTGTAACTCTCACATGATGTTGTCATGTTTACATAGTTAAGTTTTAATAACACATTCACTGTTTTCTTTACAGCAGCTGTAATTATAAGTACATGTAAATAAACATCAGTAACTAATCTATAGAAATAACCTAATGCATTGTATTGCCAATCAGAGCTGTAACTACCATTTTGTCAAATTTTTCATATCTCCCAACACGTGGGTCAAAACGAAAGTAGATCGGAAGTAAATAAATAAACAAAAATTAGAAACAATCATGAAATAACTCTCAAAATATGTATTGAATTTATTGATCTATCTTAATTGTATTACTATTGTACTAAAAAGACTAACACAATTCCTATACATGCCATTAATATTAACGAGGCCAGGATAAGGTACTAGTATTTTATGTTTCTCTCACTAACAAATGTAAAGATTTCGAATAAAGATTTTAATTGGAAAAAAAAAAAAAAAAAAAAAAACAACATTTTGTCAAGTATAAGTAAGCTAAAGATAAATTGTAAATGAGTCGTATTTTGAGCAGTGTAATAAGCTTGTTGATATAAAACCCTAGTTACAGCCCTGCGAATATCACTTAACTAATATCATACTGAAATAAAGAGATGAATTTGTTGTCCTTAATGGTCATTTAAAGTTTGATTCTCCTATACACTATCACTAATAAAACATACTGTCATTTTATTTCTAAAATAAAAGATTGGATTATGAATATCTGGACATCAAGAGGGAATGGGGTAATCTCATTACATGATTTAACTTCACCACATTTTTCTGTTTATCCAAAGCCAGGATCTAGATTTGCATCATCATCTGCAGTTTTAATTTCTATGTTTGTAAGTTTTAGATTTGCCAGAGGAATGGCTTATACAGTTGTGGTTGGTTATAACAGTTCTTAACTTTTTTTCATCCATTTAGGAGTTAGAGTTGTAGTGTTTAACGTCACTTTCAACCATATTTCAGTTATATTATGGCAGTTCTCATCCAGTCACTTTGAGTGATGTCTCAATCAATGTTGACATGATGGGAGGTAATAATTCTTACTGGAAATAAAATACTTGCCATTCCTTTATATTCAAACTATTTCTATCATAAAAATAAGTGATATAATATTTGCAAGATTTTTATTTAAAGTGGAAAAATATCAATATTTCAGGAATTAATTTCATGGATAGATGATGAGATACTCTGAGAGACATCACACACAATTGTATGTTTGGAGAATATATACAACAATAAAATGGGTACAAATCATATGTACCTCTGACATAATCTTCAACTTATTGAAGGTGGTCAGTATTTGGTAGAAGTAGAACAACCTCTGACATAATCTTTAACTTATTGAAGGTGGTCAGTATTTGGTAGAAGTAGTACAACCTCTGACATAATCTTTAACTTATTGAAGGTGGTCAGTATTTGGTAGAAGTAGAACAACCTCTGACATAATCTTTAACTTATTGAAGGTGGTCAGTATTTGGTAGAAGTAGAACAACCTCTGACATAATCTTCATCTTGTTGAAGGTGGTCAGTATTTGGTAGAAGCAGTACAACCTCTGACATAATCTTCATCTTGTTGAAGGTGGTCAGTATTTGGTAGAAGTAGAACAACCTCTGACATAATCTTCATCTTGTTGAAGGTGGTCAGTATTTAGTAGAAGTAGAACAACCTCTGACATAATCTTCAACTTGTTGAAGGTGGTCAGTATTTGGTAGAAGTAGTACAACCTCTAACATAATCTTCATCTTGTTGAAGGTGGTCAGTATTTGGTAGAAGTAGTACAACCTCTGACATAATCTTTAACTTGTTGAAGGTGGTCAGTATTTGGTAGAAGTAGAACAACCTCTGACATAATCTTCAACTTGTTGAAGGTGGTCAGTATTTGGTAGAAGTAGTACAACCTCTGACATAATCTTCATCTTGTTGAAGGTGGTCAGTATTTGGTAGAAGTAGAACAACCTCTGACATAATCTTCATCTTGTTGAAGGTGGTCAGTATTTGGTAGAAGTAGTACAACCTCTGACATAATCTTCATCTTGTTGAAGGTGGTCAGTATTTGGTAGAAGTAGAACAACCTCTGACATAATCTTTAACTTGTTGAAGGTGGTCAGTATTTGGTAGAAGTAGAACAACCTCTGACATAATCTTCATCTTGTTGAAGGTGGTCAGTATTTGGTAGAAGTAGAACAACCTCTGACATAATCTTCATCTTGTTGAAGGTGGTCAGTATTTGGTAGAAGTAGAACAACCTCTGACATAATCTTCATCTTGTTGAAGGTGGTCAGTATTTGGTAGAAGTAGAACAACCTCTGACATAATCTTCATCTTGTTGAAGGTGGTCAGTATTTGGTAGAAGTAGAACAATCTCTGATATAATCTTTAACTTGTTGAAGGTGGTCAGTATTTGGTAGAAGTAGAACAACCTCTGACATAATATTCAACTTGTTGAAGGTGGTCAGTATTTGGTAGAAGTAGAACAACCTCTGACATAATCTTCATCTTGTTGAAGGTGGTCAGTATTTAGTAGAAGTAGTACAACCTCTGACATAATATTCAACTTGTTGAAGGTGGTAAGTATTTGGTAGAAGTAGTACAACCTCTGACATAATATTCAACTTGTTGAAGGTGGTCAGTATTTGGTAGAAGTAGAACAACCTCTGACATAATCTTCAACTTGTTGAAGGAAGTCAGTATTTGGTAGAAGTAGTACAACCTCTGACATAATCTTCATCTTGTTGAAGGTGGTCAGTATTTGGTAGAAGTAGTACAACCTCTGACATAATATTCAACTTGTTGAAGGTGGTCAGTATTTGGTAGAAGTAGAACAACCTCTGACATAATCTTCAACTTGTTGAAGGAAGTCAGTATTTGGTAGAAGTAGAACAACCTCTGACATAATCTTCATCTTGTTGAAGGAAGTCAGTATTTGGTAGAAGTAGAACAACCTCTGACATAATCTTCATCTTGTTGAAGGTGGTCAGTATTTAGTAGAAGTAGTACAACCTCTGACATAATATTCAACTTGTTGAAGGTGGTCAGTATTTGGTAGAAGTAGAACAACCTCTGACATAATCTTCAACTTGTTGAAGGAAGTCAGTATTTGGTAGAAGTAGAACAACCTCTGACATAATCTTCATCTTGTTGAAGGTGGTCAGTATTTAGTAGAAGTAGTACAACCTCTGACATAATATTCAAATTGTTGAAGGTGGTCAGTATTTGGTAGAAGTAGAACAACCTCTGACATAATCTTCAACTTGTTGAAGGTGGTCAGTATTTGGTAGAAGTAGAACAACCTCTGACATAATCTTCATCTTGTTGAAGGTGGTCAGTATTTAGTAGAAGTAGTACAACCTCTGACATAATATTCAACTTGTTGAAGGAAGTCAGTATTTGGTAGAAGTAGAACAACCTCTGACATAATCTTCATCTTGTTGAAGGTGGTCAGTATTTAGTAGAAGTAGTACAACCTCTGACATAATATTCAACTTGTTGAAGGTGGTCAGTATTTGGTAGAAGTAGAACAACCTCTGACATAATATTCATCTTGTTGAAGGTGGTCAGTATTTGGTAGAAGTAGAACAACCTCTGACATAATCTTCATCTTGTTGAAGGTGGTCAGTATTTGGTAGAAGTAGAACAACCTCTGACATAATCTTCATCTTGTTGAAGGTGGTCAGTATTTGGTAGAAGTAGAACAACCTCTGACATAATCTTCATCTTGTTGAAGGTGGTCAGTATTTGGTAGAAGTAGAACAATCTCTGATATAATCTTTAACTTGTTGAAGGTGGTCAGTATTTGGTAGAAGTAGAACAACCTCTGACATAATATTCAACTTGTTGAAGGTGGTCAGTATTTGGTAGAAGTAGAACAACCTCTGACATAATCTTCATCTTGTTGAAGGTGGTCAGTATTTAGTAGAAGTAGTACAACCTCTGACATAATATTCAACTTGTTGAAGGTGGTAAGTATTTGGTAGAAGTAGTACAACCTCTGACATAATATTCAACTTGTTGAAGGTGGTCAGTATTTGGTAGAAGTAGAACAACCTCTGACATAATCTTCAACTTGTTGAAGGAAGTCAGTATTTGGTAGAAGTAGTACAACCTCTGACATAATCTTCATCTTGTTGAAGGTGGTCAGTATTTGGTAGAAGTAGTACAACCTCTGACATAATATTCAACTTGTTGAAGGTGGTCAGTATTTGGTAGAAGTAGAACAACCTCTGACATAATCTTCAACTTGTTGAAGGAAGTCAGTATTTGGTAGAAGTAGAACAACCTCTGACATAATCTTCATCTTGTTGAAGGAAGTCAGTATTTGGTAGAAGTAGAACAACCTCTGACATAATCTTCATCTTGTTGAAGGTGGTCAGTATTTAGTAGAAGTAGTACAACCTCTGACATAATATTCAACTTGTTGAAGGTGGTCAGTATTTGGTAGAAGTAGAACAACCTCTGACATAATCTTCAACTTGTTGAAGGAAGTCAGTATTTGGTAGAAGTAGAACAACCTCTGACATAATCTTCATCTTGTTGAAGGTGGTCAGTATTTAGTAGAAGTAGTACAACCTCTGACATAATATTCAAATTGTTGAAGGTGGTCAGTATTTGGTAGAAGTAGAACAACCTCTGACATAATCTTCAACTTGTTGAAGGTGGTCAGTATTTGGTAGAAGTAGAACAACCTCTGACATAATCTTCATCTTGTTGAAGGTGGTCAGTATTTAGTAGAAGTAGTACAACCTCTGACATAATATTCAACTTGTTGAAGGAAGTCAGTATTTGGTAGAAGTAGAACAACCTCTGACATAATCTTCATCTTGTTGAAGGTGGTCAGTATTTAGTAGAAGTAGTACAACCTCTGACATAATATTCAACTTGTTGAAGGTGGTCAGTATTTGGTAGAAGTAGAACAACCTCTGACATAATATTCATCTTGTTGAAGGTGGTCAGTATTTGGTAGAAGTAGAACAACCTCTGACATAATCTTGTTAAAGGTGATCAGTGTTTGGTAGAAGTAGAATTAGACTTACATGGCAAAGATAGTGTAAAAACAGAGATGTATAAATATTAGACTTACCAGCACATGGAGGGTATATAAATGGTTCCACTCGTTCTGCCATACCATACATGCCATATTTATTACATGTGTAATAGTAAGGACCTGGTTGTGATGGTTGTTGGTCCACTTGGTTACAGGATATCGTACACCTCTTTCCCTCAGAGTTGGGCAGTGAGTTACATGTTTCACTACCATCTGTTGGGTTAGAGGGAGCTACAGCAGCACAGCCTCCTCCTATAAAATATTGGATGGACATTTTATTATAAAACTTAGAGCACAGCTCCTGATAACAAAGTAAAAGCACTGATAATTAATTTGTTAATCTTACCTTACGGACAGATAAATTTGTTCTATGTTCATATTACTTTCCTATTCAAACTTACCTTTATTATAGAACCAGAAGACAGATGGCCCTGATTATGTATATATTTACTTTCATTGTAGAACTTGAAGTTACAGAGCCCTGATTATGTATATATTTACTTTCATCATAGAACCTGAAGTTACAGGGACCTGATTATGCATACATTTACTTTCATCATAGAACTTGAAGCTACAGGAACTGATTATGTATATACTTACTTTTATTATAGAACCTGAAGTTACAGGGCCCTGATTATGTATATACTTACTTATATTATAGAACCTGAAGACACACACTGCTGCATTGTTGTTAGCGTCATATCCTACTGAAGACACAACAGACATTCCCCATGTCTGTGCAGTACCTTAAATAAAAAAAAAAGAAAATATCAGATCTGTCCTGACTGATGATTTATATTATCTGACAGTAGACTGTTGATTGGCCAACAGCCGCCTTCAATAAAATGCTCATCTTTTACAAACTTCATTACGATTGTCTGTCTCAACATTAACAGCAGACACATTTTCCCTTTATCATCTAATTATGGAAGCCAAACATAGTGTAAAAATTAAAATTGTTCGAAAGCATGTCCTGTATTTAGCTCAACAAAATATACAAAGTAGAAATATCAATATCCCTCTCTTTTACATATGTCTGCTTTTCTTCTAATTAGGACATGTGTATTAATGTAAGAAAGTTCAGATAAAAATGTTATCAAGTCTAGAAAACTTGGAAATGGTATTCTTGAGGAACTGTTAGACCTGTTAAATAGTTTGTCAAAGTGTCATATCTGACCTTTCAGGATTGATAACATATATTTTTAGACATGACACTAATTAAATGTGCTTAATTAACACAATTAAGTGGTCTATTGTTGTAAGAGTGTCAATACAACAATATTTCTATCATATAACACTATTTCTCTAAGGTCAATTTTGTTTAATTTGTTAGTCAGTCCTCAAAGAACAAGAAATAACTAAAGTGTACTTCAACAATATATATCAACTTTCAATAGTTACATTTTCAATTCAAAACCACTCAACATGGTTCACAGTTAAAAAGGAACTATCCATTAATTCACAGAATAGTTAGAGATTCTATGTATGTGATGTGAAACTTACCTGATATAGGTAATAGGTACCACTGGTAACAGGTACACATGCCTAATTTGTTTGCATCTTGATTTATTAAATAATAAATCATATTTGTAAGTGGCTATTTGTAAGTGGAAGTAGTCCACACAGGAGAAATTATTTTGACTAAGGATACATAATACTGGCTATCTGAACAATTCTTGACACAATACTAACCTGACTTTATGTTGTAATATACTTTATCAGCGGCTGTGTTACCATAAGTGGCTTCTGTCCATGTAGGAGAACTAATTCTCTCTGATGATACTACATACTGGTCACCTGGGCAGGTTACTGTTGGCAAGTTGGATGCTGAAAGGATAAACATTTTATTCTGATATTATTTTACTTTCTACTAGGATTTGATCAAACTTTAAAAGAAATGACAGGACTACAATGATAATTCTCTAGCAATACCACCATATAACACAAATATTACTAAGTTGACATTTATCACTAACAAATCAATCAATTTCTGAAACACTTGAATAATGATCTATCTTACAATCATTACTATCATATTACATTATATGTTGTTCAACAAAGGCATACAAATATTTGTTTTTGATTCTTTTTCCGTGTACAAAAATAACAGACTCCTGGCACAGTAGTCACCTTCTTATAAGACCACTCCTTCTACAACGAAAAAGTGACCCTATAAGAGAGGTGACCTCCCTTGAGGAGGAGGACAATTTAGTAGTATTTTACTTTATCGCTATTTTGTTTATTTTCCCTTTGATGTTTAAAACCAATATATTTCATATCACGTAAGCGCATGAGATGATTCCAATTATCGCTAATCGCTAAGCGTTGTCAAGGATGCATGTAGTAACATCGCTGATTTCTAATATGACGCTATAATGACGTCACATTACCAAATCCTTGATAAGCTAACTATCATAGCGATAAAGTTATATTAAGTGATTAAAGATGTTTTTTAAAACTCGAGGAGGTTTCTCAGTCATCTCTCATCTTTGCCCTTCGATGAGAGACGGCTGAGAAACGTCATCTCCTTTTAAAAAACATCATTAATCATTTAATATAACTTCACCTGAAATCTATAAGAGGGTCAAGAAACCTTATGAGAGGGAGAATACTGTACCCGATATGTATAGAGAAAAATGTAAAAAATATAACACGGACGTAACAGGGGACCCTTGAAAATGCATGAAATAGCAATCATTTACTCACCAGAGTTCAGACCTAAACAAGTAGCCAATGTTCTACGGACTCCAGCAGTCATTTACTCACCAAAGTTCAGACCTAAGTAAGTAGCCAGTGCTCTACAGACTCCAGCAGTCATATACTCACCAGAGTTCCGACCTAAACAAGTAGCCAGTGTTCTACAGAATCCAGCGGTCATTTCATCTTGATAATCAATCATCAGGTGCCCTTTCTCTACAATGTAAGCTATAGGTGTGTTGATGACATTACTTGTTGGTTTATAATCTATGTTGTTATACAGACTACTTATTGTACTGGTGTAGACAAATTCTTCCTTGGCCAGGATCAAACGGGAAATCCTGCCGGTAATACCATCGGCTGTCATTACGGTCCTGGATGCTGTGTCGTATATTCCACCCACAACCAGATAACCACTGAAATAATAAATATATTATATAAATCAGTCATTTTTTACTATTTCTTCAGAATTTTTTTCATGTTCAAATATTTACTTAAAGGCTTATAGGTATACAAACCATTCTGATTACTCTAATACAAACATACTAACATTAAAATATATATTTTTGGCTTAAGATAGAATTCTCATAGTATCTTTGCTGTTAATGCAATATTTCTCTAAAAATATCCTTCTCACAAAGCAAATCAAATCAATGACAGTATTTGAATTATAAACAGCATTACCACTGTTTCTTTTTCCATTTCCTATCACTGTTTAAATACTATTTTTCAAAGTAGTTCTAGTAGGTTGAAGACAAATATGTGTATATTATTACAATACTCACTAGGTTGCTAACTGGTGGTTGGTTCCAATGTTACTCTGTTTTCCCTTAATACTGTTATCTACATACAACAAGACACGACCTGTGGTGGTACTGGGGTTTTCAGTATTCAGGGCATTCCATGTGACTACCACATGATGCCACACCCCATCCTGTATACTGACTAGAGAATTCCCTGTGCCATATGGAAGACTGTAGGTGTTACCATTAATACTCCCTGTGATCCCATTACTGGAGATTTTTAGAATCAGTTCTGGTGTTGTTGTTAAGGAACTGTAATATAAAATATTAAATGATAGTTTTAACATTAATAGACAATAAGAACATTTATAAAATAAACTATTTGTGGCTTATTCTATCACTTAATGTATGAAATTTAATTAAACAAAATTAATATTTTATAGGATTTTGTTTTCAAATAGATATTGAAATAATTTCAAAAGCACCAAATTTGATGATAATGTTTTTACAATATAAATACAATACAGCAGGACTAACAAGGTGTATACAATGGTTTATAGTAGAATACACATTGTAAGTCTTGGTAATGTCAGCCACTCACAAAATGTTTATACATGGAGTAATTTATATTGTTTGTTTGATGGTGTTTAATGCCACTTTCAACGATATTTCAGCTATATAGTGGTGGTCAGTTTTATTGGTGGAGGAAACCGGAGGACCCGTAGAAAACCAACGACTAGTCGCAAGTCACTGACAAACTTTATCACATAATGTTGTACACCTCTCCCTGATCGAGATTCAAACTCACAAAATCAGTGGTGATAGGCACTGATTGCATAGGTAGTTGCAAATCCAACTACCATGGCCACGACGGCCCCTAATTCATATTAATTTTAGTCAAACTAAAATAAACTCACCTTAAAGCATATAGTGATAATATTGTCTTAGGATCAACCGTTTTAAATCTGACCCACAAAGACACTGATAGTTTAGTTGTACTTAAACCAAACACAGAACTCATTGAGATTCCTTCTATATCTCCACACATCAGACCAGGCTGCACTATTATATCAAACTTGTATGTCAAATCTGAAAGCATCAAAACAATGTTAACATCTACTTTTCATTGAATTAGTCAGAAAGACTATGGATGTAAAGGAACATGAGAGACTATCCAACATTACACTTAAGACTAAAATTACAGTAAAGGAACAGCTTGTAGTCAGAAAGGATATGGATGTAAATGAACATGAAAGACTATCCAACATTACACTTAGACTAAAATTACAGTAAAGGAACAGCTTGTAGTCAGAAAGGATATGGATGTAAATGAACATGAAAGACTATCCAACATTACACTTAGACTAAAATTACAGTAAAGGAACAGCTTGTAGTCAGAAAGGATATGGATGTAAATGAACATGAAAGACTATCCAACATTACACTTAGACATAAATTAAAGTAAAGGAACAGCTTGTAGTCAGAAAGGATATGGATGTAAATGAACATGAAAGACTATCCAACATTACACTTAGACATAAATTAAAGTAAAGGAACAGCTTGTAGTCAGAAAGGATATGGATGTAAATGTACATGAAAGACTATCCAACATTACACTTAGACTAAAATTACAGTAAAGGAACAGCTTGTAGTCAGAAAGGATATGGATGTAAATGTACATGAGAGACTATCCAACATTACACTTAGACTAAAATTACAGTAAAGGAACAGCTTGTAGTCAGAAAGGATATGGATGTAAATGTACATAAAAGACTATCCAACATTACACTTAGACATAAATTAAAGTAAAGGAACAGCTTGTAGTCAGAAAGGATATGGATGTAAATGAACATGAAAGACTATCCAACATTACACTTAGACATAAATTAAAGTAAAGGAACAGCTTGTAGTCAGAAAGGATATGGATGTAAATGTACATGAAAGACTATCCAACATTACACTTAGACTAAAATTACAGTAAAGGAACAGCTTGTAGTCAGAAAGGATATGGATGTAAATGTACATGAGAGACTATCCAACATTACACTTAGACTAAAATTACAGTAAAGGAACAGCTTGTAGTCAGAAAGGATATGGATGTAAATGTACATGAAAGACTATCCAACATTACACTTAGACATAAATTAAAGTAAAGGAACAGCTTGTAGTCAGAAAGGATATGGATGTAAATGAACATGAAAGACTATCCAACATTACACTTAGACATAAATTAAAGTAAAGGAACAGCTTGTAGTCAGAAAGGATATGGATGTAAATGTACATGAAAGACTATCCAACATTACACTTAGACTAAAATTACAGTAAAGGAACAGCTTGTAGTCAGAAAGGATATGGATGTAAATGTACATGAGAGACTATCCAACATTACACTTAGACTAAAATTACAGTAAAGGAACAGCTTGTAGTCAGAAAGGATATGGATGTAAATGTACATGAAAGACTATCCAACACTCAAATTACAGTAAAGGAACAGCATTTTTATTGCTGAAATATATTTCACAGTCACATTTCAAGGTTGGTTTCCATTTAGAAATACAATCCAAGATCAAAATAATATATGACAGAGAAAAATATCCATTCCAGATAACATTCTTTAGGTATATTTAGACTACAGAGAATATCTGAAGAATCTTTGTTGTAGTTTATTTAAAGATTTTAATAAAAAAAACAAAAAAACTTTAACTTGAGATAACACAACCCTTTTCACAAAACCCAATGATCATGTTAAAATTGTACCAACTTTTTTCACAAAACCCAATGATCCTGTTAAGATGTAATACCAACCTTTATCACAGTTGGATCCCACTTTACCATCATTACACTGACATGTATACGTGTTGATACCATCTATACAAGATGCTGCTGTAGGACATGAACTTCCTACACATTCATTAATATTTGTTCCACATTGTGACCCTGTGTATCCTAAAATTGACAAGACATGTTTCTTTAATTTCATGCAACACATTGAAAATATATTTGTTCAACCTAATTGATTTGATCTTTTCATCACATATTTCTATCAATGAAGTTTATATGTTTGCTTTGTTTGTTTGATGGTGTTTAATGCCACTTTCAACAATATTTCAGTTATATAGTGGCGGTCAGTTTTATTGGTGGAGGAAACTGTAGTACCCGGAGAAAACCACTGACCTGCTGCAAGTCACTGACAAACTTTATCACATAATGTTGTATCGAGAACACCTTGCATGGGTTCGAACTCACAATGTTAATGGTGATAGGCACTGATTTCATGGGTAGTTGTAAATCCAGCTACAATACGATCACGGCAAAGATGGCCCCTATGAATGGAATTTACATAAATAGCACTGATCTACATCACTAAATGTATCTAATTACTATTTATAATGTTAAATCATTTTCTTGTTGAAAATATTCTTTTTGAGACATTTATGAAAACTTAACAAGTATGTATGGTGTCGATTGTTTAATGATATTGTTAAAATCAAAACGTCTAAGATAAATTTGATCTAACAAAACTATAGAGACTATGAACAGAACAATTTCAAGAGAAAACAAACCCTGGTATTATATTGTTGTTGTCTAGAAAAAAAACAATTACACAAAAATCAGTAAACATTTACAAAGTAAAAACTGTTAATAATATTTACCAGGTACACAACTACAGGTGACAGTGCCTCCTGATTCAGTACATGTACCTCCATTTAGACAACTGGTAGAGGTACAGGCGGTTATCTTTTGGTTACACGAATCTCCTTGGTATCCTGTAGTAATAAAATAACAAAAAATACCACACTGTTGGAACAGTTCTAAAATCTAACTGTAAAAAATAACAGAAAGAAGCAACATTGATACCTAACACACATTTATTCTGCAATGACAGCATTTACCCACCAATATAGCCTGCCCAATATCTTTTTTTATATTGGTCAGTTATAAATAGAACATACAAATGTAAAACGGGGAACATCGGGGGATATTGTTTTCAAATACATACACAAAATTATTTCAAATACTTTTATCATCGTCCAGTAAACGTTTATTTACCATTTAAAATTGCAGGATAAATATAATACTTGTGCACTGTAAAAGCATATAGGTAAATATGTGTATTCGGCGCGAAACATGGGAAAAGCCTCGCCTTTTCCCCCGTTTCTAAGCCTCATACACATATTACCTATATGCTTCGACAGTGCACAAGTATTATATATTTACATGACAGCTCACTTTCCTGGCTTGGTAACAGTAAATATAATTATTCTTTGTGCTTTTCTGACTTAATGTTCTCACAGATACCATCTTTTACCACTATGTAATAATATTTTTATCAGATAGCAAGGAAGGACAAGACTACACAGTACACTCATTTGTCATTAAATATGTTGTTCAGAGATATACTTAGTAACTTATAGAATAAAACCATATAATCAACCTGACCTTTATGAATTAGGTCAGGCAAGCTCACCTTTATGAATTAGGTCAGGCAAGCTCACCTTATTCATAAAAATGAGGTGGAGTACCAACTATTAGTTCCTGTCTCCAGGTTATATAGAGGTACATGTTATACTTATCATTGAAGACCTCAGTGATTGTGTAATGAAGAAGAACAACAAAAACACTGCTCCTTAACTTTGACATTACTATAATTAAATAGAGTTCAGAATTTCTGAGGAGTAGATTTATCAGCTTGTCAAGCACACAGAGCAGATATGTTTCTTAAATTTTTAACAAGTTCAAAATCTTCATGACATTTGGCACAAATCAGAACGATAAGGTAAATATATTCAACAACAGTTTTGACACTATTCCTCAATGTAGTGTTGAAAGAATCTGTATATTTGCTCAATACAACAATACACCCCTAGAATATCTTAATAAACACATGTTAACAAAGCTAGACATACGTAAAATCATAAATTTGTTTCTTGAATTTGAATGGTTACATTTATATCTATCACCACTGTGACTAGGTTTGGTGGTGAAGGAAGTCACACTTTTGATGTCTAAGTAAGAACACAGTAAACTTTCTCACTTAAGGAATAAGTGACCCACACCATACAGTGAGACAGAGGCATTGGTAATAGTATAGTGGCGATCATAGACAACTAATGGATCACTATGCTTCCTTGTACTTTTTTTTTACACTTACCACTAGAACAATCACAATCTGGTTGTCCATTTTTTAATGTACATGTACTGTTAGGTCCAACACAGGGAGATGTGAGGTCACAAAGGTCATATGATAAGTCACAATTATCACCTCTGTAGCCAGGGTTACATCTGTAAATAAATAAAATATACCGTTTTATTTCAACCTCTTCAAGGCCAATCAAATGCAAAAATTATATCAGTGAATTTTTACATGTTCAAATATGCTATATGTCTGACAATTTATTGTCTGTAGGTTTATGCCACCATATTAGATTGGTAATGTATGCATATATACATTCTTCAACAGGAACATCCTGATTACCACATTGGTAGTTTGAATTTCTATGCTTATTTTTACTACCGAAAAAACATATAATAAATATTGTATGGTAATGAAGATTACTAAAATATAAACAAAATTTTTATTTTCTAGGAAATTTTTGATGCAAACTGGTAAATTTTAAAACTATTTCAAAAATTTGATTTAAAGCTAAACCAGAATGATCTCCTATTCTAGTAATGCTTGCACACACTTGTAGTTTGGAAAAGACTTGTAACTGACAGATACTAAATTTTCTGAAAACAAATATTTACTGTGAAAGAAGTGTTTCATAGATGTATAAATTTGTACATGACTCCATCACAGTGTGTGTCATACTAATCTCCATTCATACTGGTCCTCTGTCTACTTACTAATACAGTGAAACTTGTCTAATCCAAACCTTTCAGTGGCCATCTTTTCTGTTTAGATATGTGATATGTTATATGTAGCTTTACACCAACTCAGCAATTTTTCAGATATTCATAGTGAGAACAAGTTAATTTTCAATGAGATGATGAGGTCCACTTTGTACTAGACCAACATGCTTAGTTGGACTTTTATTGTGTTGGCTCACTGAAACAACAGTACGTGGGTAGACATGTCGCTCCACTCAAACACATTATCCTGATTCCGAGCCAACCAGTCTTTGCTCTTTCTCCTTAATGCTGCGTGCTTAGCGGAGAAGAAACAAATACCAATTTCATAGTCTTTGGTTTGACCCGATCGGGTCTCAAATTCACGATCTACTCCACTTGAGGTGAGTACGCTAACCATTACACCACTGATGCAGTTTGATCTGCTTAGAATAAACATATGCATGGTTTATACACATTTAATTGATAAGGATTTCATACATTGGGACTTCATTCAAAGTTGGGTTTATACAGGATTTTGTTTTATTCAGGGTTCAGTTTAGACAGGTTTTACTGTACTTGTAATTTACAATGATTATCTCCCTTCTTACTGGTTCCCTGTAGGCTGTATACTTACAGACATTTATAACCTGATACAGTATTAATGCAGGTACCTCCATTCATACATGGTGAAGTTGGCTGACAATTATTTACACTATTCTCACAATTGTTACCAAACCAACCAGTGGCACATGTACACTTGTATCCTGTAGATGTGGCAGCACATGTGCCATCATGTTGACAGGGGAAACTATTACAATCATCAGCTCCTTCCTGTAAAACAACAATTATAAGATCAAATTTAATAAGACAATCAATGATGGAAAGAAACAGCACATACATGACACTGAATTAACAAATGAATGAATGAACGAATGAGTGAGCGAGCGAACGAATGAATGGAGCAAACAATTTAACAAATGAATTATAAGACAATCAATTATTTAAAGAAACAGCACATACATGACACTGAATGGATGAATGAATGAGCGAGCGAACAAATGAATGGAGCAAACAATTGAACGAATGAAGTTAGGGCACTTCAGGAATAACAAATAACTTTTAAACACAAAATAAGGCAAGAAACAGAACATGTACAATACCATGGTATAATACTGATATACCAATTTATCTAACATTAAGTATGTTTTCCTTTGAAATTAAAGAAAGTAGCCAGTCTGATACAAGATGTTGTATCACCACACTGTGGTGATAAAAGAACAGCAATTTTCTGTGCTGAACTACTTTGTCATGACGTCACAGCATTGGAAAGTGGGGGGAAACACATCAATGTAAGCAACATAAGGCCTAAATTAAAATATTGTTTGCTTGCCGACCGACCCCAAAAAATCTGCACGACTCAAAAGATTTTATTGCCGTTTTTAAAATATTTTTTTTTTATTTCCGAAATTTTCGTTCCGGTCCGTTCCATGTTTTAATAAAGTTCCGGTTTCTGGAATATTTGGAATTCTCATAGCTTATAGCCTTTCCATAGTTCGTGTCAATAACGTATGTCTGGTTCAAAAAAATAAAATAATATACCTACCTACCTAACGACACAAACAAATCTGAGTCGGAGAATAGCAAGCAAACAATTTTTTAATTTAGGCCTAAGCATAGCAACTGTTTCGTGTTCATTCACTCATATTATGTATCGCAATTTCATGGTCATATTATCATTTCCAATGGCATATCTTCAATATTTCCAGCAACTGTACAGTCCATATTTCTCCAAAAGAAGCGTTGTCAGATGATTATACAGTGACACTGAAAGTGATTGAATTGTATGTAACATGTCATTTGAGAATGAACAGCAACAGATAACATGATGTCAGAGTATTGTACAAATTTATTAATTTCAATTCAACCCTTGTTATTTGTTTTAGATTTGTTTTTTATTGAAATGTTAGATAAACTAATAACATACATAGTGTGTTCTTACAATACTTTCTATGAGGTCTATTGTGTGACTTAAATTGTTATTAAACTTACAGTACAATTTGTGCCTCTAAAGCCAGGTTTACATTGACAGTAATAATCATTGATTCTATCATGACATTGGATGGTGTTAGGTATTACACAAGGGTAAGGGTCACAGTTGTTCTTGTTGTCTTCACATAATGTTCCTGTAACAAACAATTATATACAACAGTGGTAACTATTATAGTAGACGTCCCCCTCTTATAAAGCCTCCTCCCACAAAACAATTTCAGATACACTGAGATAGTAAATTACCACTAAATTATCCCTCTAAAGAAAGGCCACTTTTTCATTGCAGAAAGGATGTACTACTGTATACTGGCTCACAGGTTATTGTTTTGTCATGTATATAGTGTACTGGCTTTAGTCATAAAACATTCCCTTTGTGAGTTCAAATCCTGCTCAGGCATTGTGTACTCGATACAACATTATGTGATAAAGCTTGTCAGTGACATTCAGTGGTTTTCTTAGGGTACTTTGGTTTCCTTCACCAATAAAACTTACCCCACTGATATAACTGAAATACTGTTGAAAGTGGTGTTAAACACCATAACCCTAACCCTCTAAAATATTCCAGCATCAGTTTTGTACTCATACTACCAAATCAGCCAATCAGAATCCTATATCTAGCATACAGTATTCTGAATGGACGATTTTGGATACGCGTTTGAAATTCATACTATAATTTCATGACCACAAGGCCAGGATATTTGTTTGTGTGTTTGAGTATTGAATATATTGTTTGATAATGCAGTAATGTTAAATTATATTATAAGCTTGGTTGAACCTATAGTCAATTCAAACTAAAGTTATTATAAATAAACTGGCATATAATGTGTTTTTGGAATAACCTTCACCAGGTACGCTCAAAGTCAAAAGATTGGAAAGCCAAATTCTTTTTTCTAAAGTCTTTGAAAGCAATGAAAGCCAAAGGGCCTAAACAAGATAGCCAAAGGGCCTAAACAAGATAGCCAAAGGGCCTAAACAAGATAGCCGAAGGGCCTAAACAAGATAGCCGAAGGGCCTAAACAAGATAGCCAAAGGGCCTAAACAAGATAGCCAAAGGGCCTAAACAAGATAGCCGAAGGGCCTAAACAAGATAGCCGAAGGGCCTAAACAAGATAGCCAAAGGGCCTAAACAAGATAGCCAAGGGCCTAAACAAGATAGCCGAAGGGCCTAAACAAGATAGCCAAAGGGTCTAAACAAGATAGCCAAAGGGCCTAAACAAGATAGCCAAAGGGCCTAAACAAGATAGCCGAAGGGCCTAAACAAGATAGCCGAAGGGCCTAAACAAGATAGCCAAAGGGCCTAAACAAGATAGCCAAAGGGCCTAAACAAGATAGCCGAAGCGCCTAAACAAGAAAGCCAAAGGGCCTAAACAAGATAGCCAAAGGGCCTAAACAAGAAAGCCAAAGGGCCTAAACAAGATAGCCGAAGGGCCTAAACAAGATAGCCGAAGGGCCTAAACAAGATAGCCAAAGGGCCTAAACAAGATAGCCGAATTTGGCTAACATTACATATCAGGGAGATTGATCTTTGTATTAATAAATTACATTATTAGGAACTGTAAATTTCAAATATAAATATATCTAATAAACCATGGCAGTCCCAAAGTACTGACTTATGGGCAAAATATACCCTCTTGAGACTAATAATCCACCAGCAGAGGTGTAGAAATTTGTATACCTGTTAGTTTAAATTGTATAGTGTAACATAAGTCTGAAAATAACTTCTCTGTATACAAAAATAACTGAAATTTACATTTTATTAAAACAAATGTGAACATTGAGCTGATGAATATAAATAAATATGAGATTTTGTATTAACTGACGGATTAACTCACCTCCTGTCCCAGTTACAGTACAAGTACACGAGAATGAATTAACAGCATTTTGACAAGTACCACTGTTAAGACATGGTCGACTGGAACAATTATCTATGGTAAACTGACAACTAGGACCAGCGTATCCTGCCATACATTTACAGATATAACCTCCGTATGATGATATACATGTCCCTGAGTTCAGACAGCTGGTAGCATCACAGTAATTACTTAGTTCACAATTATTGCCATCTGAAAAAATAAACAGCTTTAAATTGATGTATTTATTTAGTACACAGGACCAAATCACAACTATTGGTTATCACCATGATGTTCCCATATCATGCCATGAGTCAATAGTTTTTTTCATCAAGATCATGAACGAGAAAGTTCATACGCAATGAATGACTGAAAATTTATGATAGGTTTATGCCATAGAAATAAAATATAGGTAGATTAAGTTTGTGTATTGTTTACAATCCTTATAATTTTCATCCCATTATTGTTTTCGATAAAACACAGTTTAAACCAAGTTAAAACAATTGACCTTTCAACTTGTCAACTATATATACTAAATAGACAAATAGGAAGGCTGTTTCTATTGTGAAGAGAAACATTGAGTGATTTAGTCTTACTATCACTGTCTAACTCTATAATAACAGCAAGCTTTAATATACCAAAGCAGATAATCATTTTAACATGCAAGTTAGTTATCCTTCATTTGTAATACTCTTCTGTAATATATTAACTCAAGCAATACTATAAGATTCCTTAAGATTGTATGTGAGCTGGGTCAAGTTGAAGTTGAAGTGAGATTTCTACTTAAAGATTTGTGCTTTCTTTTTCTTTTGTGGATGTTTCCTTACCTTCATTTGATAAAATAGCTGTCACTATCTTTTAAGATGTTGAACATCACAAGAATAATTGGTCAATATGAATGATTTTAAAATTCAACTTTCAGTGGAGAAATATAGAGTAACAGCAGATTTGAAAGTGGAGACAGACATTATCACTAGTATAGCATTGAGGCTGATAGGATGAGTTGTGATACTAGTGATAATGTATGAAGAGATCTGTCAAACTGATGTTATTGTTTTTATCAGTAACATCGTAATGTATTTGACGTAACATTTCCAGTATCAGAGAAGTCTGTTGATACTGACAATATCACATGGTGAGATCAAAGGTTGATACTGACAATATCACTTGGTGAGATCAAAGGTTGATACTGACAATATCACATGGCGAGATCAAAGGTTGATACTGACAATATCACTTGGTGAGATCAAAGGTTGATACTGACAATATCACTTGGTGAGATCAAAGGTTGATACTGACAATATCACTTGGTGAGATCAAAGGTTGATACTGACAATATCACATGGTGAGATCAAAGGTTGATACTGACAATATCACTTGGTGAGATCAAAAGTTGATACTGACAATATCACATGGTGAGATCAAAAGTGGATACTGACAATATCACTTGGTGAGATCAAAGGTTGATACTGACAATATCACTTGGTGAGATCAAAGGTTGATACTGACAATATCACTTGGTGAGATCAAAGGTTGATACTGACAATATCACATGGTGAGATCAAAAGTTGATACTGACAATATCACATGGTGAGATCAAAAGTTGATACTGACAATATCACTTGGTGAGATCAAAGGTTGATACTGACAATATCACTTGGTGAGATCAAAGGTTGATACTGACAATATCACTTGGTGAGATCAAAGGTTGATACTGACAATATCACTTGGTGAGATCAAAGGTTGATACTGACAATATCACTGTGTGAGATCAAAGGTTGATACTGACAATATCACTTGGTGAGATCAGAGGTTGATACTGACAATATCACTTGGTGAGATCAAAGGTTGATACTGACAATATCCCTTGGTGAGATCAAAGGTTGATATTGACAATATCACATGGTGAGATCAAAGGTTGATACTGACAATATCACATGGTGAGATCAAAGGTTGATAAAGACAATATCACATGGTGAGATCAAAGGTTGATACTGACAATATCACATGGTGAGATCAAAGGAAAAATATCCAAATTACCAATAAAAACAAATTTTCACTTCTTGAAAATTTAAAAAAATGAAATTTTGTCTCTTAAAAATCACTTGTATGAAATTTGTTCATGTGAAAAACAAATCCTTTGTAATACCTGTAAATAATAGTGACACTATCAGCTATAAGTCCCAATACACTTATTTTAGGCTACAAATTATCCTTATCACTGAATTATGTCTGAGAGATAAAAAAAAACAAAACAGCAACTAAATTTTTTTGTATGCAACTGCTGATTGTCAATTTATACAAATCTTGACCCAAGAATAAAGGTCATTATCACAATGTGTCAGAAATGTTGTCATTACTGAACCCTGAAAACATATTTCAGGAAGGAACAAAAAGGACAATTAATTGTTTTCCTATGAATTATTCTGCCACATTTCAAAGCAAATATATGAAGTTAGTATGTGATGAATTTTAACTAAAAAAAAAGAAAATAAAGTCCTATGGTCTTTGTTTTTCATCTTTTTAAATTTATTGACAATGTATTTCGTGCCTCAAATTTTTGCACTGAAGAAAAAAAAAGCCATATATTTTTAATATCCTTACTAATGCAAGGTGTGTAAACCAGTAAATACAATATTTTGTGGACTATAAGTCTATCAGGACTATGTTTACTAATATTCTTCTGTAGTGACTTATTAGAAAAGCCTCAATATATAGTCCAAAAAATATGATATAAAATGTGTAAGACAGTATTTCACTATTTTTTCCTTCATTAAAAAATCCTTTTGAACAAACACCAACAGTAAAAAGAAATCCCTTTCATTTAAAAAAAAGCCTCTATTTAACCAGAATACTAAAGCCATTATTTCATATGGTTTGAATTTGAAAAGATATATCATTAAGTATTGCCAATCTGATTAAAATCAGCTGTTATAACATGCTACACTCCCCCCGACATCTGACAGAGCCCGATTATAGAGGTCATGTCCAGATGATCTCCTGATCAGCAAATGAAAACAACACTGGTAAAATTTGACCATGGACTTACATTCTTTTTTATTATTGCATTACAAATGAAAGCTCTCTCATTGGTTGATTTTAAAAAAATGTATTCATATACGAAAGTTTGTCTAGATATAACCTCTAATGGGCATCAGATGTTAGGAGGGAGTATAACATATTATAACAGCTGATTTTAACAGATGGCAAACATTGCATTAGATAAATAAGTCTACAGGAACTAAGGGATAAGCATGCTGGATTGTCCATGTTGTATAGTCAGCTACATAACTTACCTTCTATACTTAACAAGGCTGTAAGATAGCAAATTAATATAAAATATTATCTTAACCCTAAAACTAGTGTTTATTATACTAGTAGTGAAGAGCATCGCTCATCTGTTACACACTCATTTTAGAGCATGAGTTTTGTATAGGACCCTACTGTGTGCTTGTGAAATGTAGAACAGCAATAAAAGTCTTGTTCCTTTACTTTACTTTGTGTCTAAGTGTAAAGTTGGATATTCTTTCATGTTCATTCATAATTGCCTCAGTCTGTGATCTCCATATTTAGTAAAAACACTGTATAATCTACAATACTTATCAGAAGGATAGAAAACAAGAGCACCGCCCACGGGTGCTGGACGCTCGACTTTTTCGTATCTAATATTAAACTGCAGATAACTCTGGATATACAAATCACAGGGTCACCTGCCTTGTTGTAATGGGTTCCCCATTTGATAGTGAACAGGTATGTTGAGTTTTATTTCAATGCCTATCATAATTATTGAGAAATCGTCAAAAAGGGGGAATAACTCCAATAAAATGCTGGATGGAGTTGTCTTCTCTTGTCAACAGATTGGGGTCAACACAGAGTTCGCAAATATCGTCGGTCCTGTCCGCCAAAATTTCATAAGGTCCTGTATTTCAGTGTCTTGAGCCGGTCCGATTGTCCGACTGTTCGTCTTGCGAAAAAGTTTGTTGTGTGTGGTGCATTGGGAAATAGTTGGTAATTGGTTAGATCATAATTGAACTGGTTCTCAGTCTTTCTCTGCCATGTTTTTTAGCACCTTAACTTCCTAACAGATACCAGTTCAATTAATGGCAGCGTGGCTGATAGGTTCTCGACTGGTGCAAGGCCAGGAAAACGGCCGCACGCTCCCGATTTAAATGGAGAGGACACAAAAAGAAATATGCTGCAGAAGAATAAAATATTATACAAATGAAAGACGTCTTTAACTGTTTATTTTCAGGTTTGCTGTTGATGTTCCAGTTTCACCAGCTAAGCCAAGGCCAAAGAAAAAAGATTGTTGGTTTCCCCTAACCCTGTCGGGTTAGTTTTATCCTGCCTGGTCAATTAATTTTATTGGCATTTTTAGATGAAACGAATATTTTTTAAGCTAGCCATGTCACTTTTTTCAACACGAATTAGAAATTTTAATATTTTTCTCCCTTTTTTCCATGGATACAAGAATAAAACTGAGTTATTTAATTATCCTCCAAAGAGGAATAGCAGAACAAGTATGATTATTATGAGCATACATGTATTATTCTAGTAAAGAAATGAAAATTTAAAAAAAATAAAAAAAATAAAATAAAAAGCCTGCCTTGTCGGGTTATGAAAATTTTCCCATGTTGGGGGAAACCAACAATCAATTTTCCATGGCCCAATAATGAATATGGCCTAATCATCTTTTGTTGTTAAAAGTTTCACAAATTGTAGGACCACCAACTTTTTTGTGGGACTGGCAGAAATTTGCATTCGGTCAGTCCTATGTCTGACAGAAAATTTGAGGTATTCGCGAACTCTGTCAACACTTTCTACAAGTGTATTGAGTTTCAAGTTAATAGCTTTGATAGTTATTGAGAAATGATATACTAAAAAAATATCCCTAATTTCTGTGTACGATGTCGAAACAAGGGCAGATAACTCTGGATATACAAATCACAATGTCATCTGCCTTGTTGTAATTGGTTCCTCTTTTGATAGTGAACAAGTATTCCAAGTTTCAAATGGATAACCCTGATAGTTTTTGAGAAATGGACTCTGACAAAAAACTTAACCGACCCAGACGCTGACGCTGGAGTGACGATAATAGCTCGACTTTTTTTCTTCGAAAAGTCGAACTAAAAATGAAAGAAGGTTTCCATAGGACACAAATATCTGCACTTTCATCTAAAGAAAACAGACATAACTCCAGTTTAACAGAAAATGTGTTAAAATCCAAAATTGATCTATGACTCCTGAACATGTGTTTAAATTTGAACAGAAACCAAATTGGTACATACTTAAAGACACAAGTAAAATTTGGTGATGAAAATAAGTGATCTTTTGGTCGTTTTTCTATTACATGCTTAAAAAAGCAATTAATAGGTGATTAAGTCCTTGTCTTTATTAACAATAAAATGAGTGTAATGTTAGTAAATTTAGTGAGGACTAAACAGTCTTACTAATACATGTATATCATTTTTTATATAGAAACCAAAATAATCCATCTGACAAGGTTTAAGTTTTGCAGAACTCCTCATGAAAAATTGTATGTGAAAAAAACCCACCAAAACACGGTGAACACTGTATGTGAATGGGAACACTTGGCTGCATAACTTACCCTTCAATGCTGTAAAGTGTGTATAAAACAAAATATAATTGTACTGTCACCAAAATAGTCTCCACGATATCAGGAGGTAGTATATAAATTACATTTAACATCATACTTAAGCAAGCGGTTTTTCTTTCAGGACAAATATTTCATAAAAATTAATTTTTTATTGACTGATTGTTATTGAACATCAAGAGCACAGTGTTTCAGCAATACTCATGACATTATAAAATTTACAAACAAATAAATCATGTACGTAAAAGGTTACTATGGGTTGGGCAAATGGGTGGAAATTTAGAATATTTTGGCTTGAAACGGGCCACCAAAAACCGGTTCTAACAAACTGTTGGTCAATAGGGGCTGATGCAATAAAAACGTAGACATCAAATTTAGGTCAGACGGCCTGTTTCTGGAATAACCTTCATTAAGTAAAAGCTCAGTCAAAAGATTGGACAGCAAAATAAATATTAAAACATTTGGGAGCAATAAAACCAAAGGGCCTAAACTGGATAGCCTAAATCTGGGAGCAATAAAACCAAAGGACCTAAACTGGATAGTCAAAATCTGGGAGCAATAAAACTAAAGGGCCTAAACTGGATAGCCAAAATCTGGGAGCAATAAAACCAAAGGGCCTAAACTGGATAGCCAAAATATGGGAGCAATAAAACTAAAGGGCCTAAACTGGATAACCAGAATCTGGGAGCAATAAAACCAAAGGGCCTAAACTGGATAGCCAAAATCTGGGAGCAATAAAACTAAAGGGCCTAAACTGGATAACCAGAATCTGGGAGCAATAAAACTAAAGGGTCTAAACAGGATAACCAGAATCTGGGAGCAATAAAACCAAAGGGCCTAAACAGGATAACCAGAATCTGGGAGCAATAAAACTAAAGGGCCTAAACAGGATAACCAGAATCTGGGAGCAATAAAACTAAAGGGCCTAAACTGGATAGCAAGAATCTGGGAGCAATAAAACCAAAGGGCCTAAACTGGATAGCTAGAATCTGGGAGCAATAAAACTAAAGGGCCTAAACTGGATAGCCAAAATCTGGGAGCAATAAAACCAAAGGGCCTAAACAGGATAGCCAAAATCTGGGAGCAATAAAACTAAAGGGCCTAAACTGGATAGCCAAAATCTGGGAGCAATAAAACCAAAGGGCCTAAACAGGATAGCCAAAATCTGGGAGCAATAAAACTAAAGGGCCTAAACTGGATAGCCAAAATCTGGGAGCAATAAAACCAAAGGGCCTAGACTGGATAGCCAAAATCTGGGAGCAATAAAACTAAAGGGCCTAAACTGGATAACCAGAATCTGGGAGCAATAAAACCAAAGGGACTAAACTGGATAGCCAGAATCTGGGAGCAATAAAACTAAAGGGCCTAAACTGGATAGCCAAAATCTGGGAGCAATAAAACCAAAGGGCCTAAACTGGATAGCCAAAATCTGGGAGCAATAAAACCAAAGGGACTAAACTGGATAGCCAAAATCTGGGAGCAATAAAACTAAAGGGCCTAAACTGGATAGCCAAAATCTGGGAGCAATAAAACCAAAGGGCCTAAACTGGATAGCCAAAATCGGCTATGGTCACCTATGCCCAAGGGATGAGAACCTTAGTTTTAAATAACTGCATTATTTAGCAATTGTAAATTGTTGTCTTTCACATACAAGGAGCGTGAGATTTTTCACGTATAAGACACTCATTTATATCTTGTCCTAAGGGGGAGTTGTGTATTTGATTTGTCCAGTCTAATCAGCAGATACCACTTTAAGAGTGGTTCAGTAGCCTGTGACAGAGAAACTAGATCCTATTTATATACTACTGGGGTCCATATGGGACAGAAAACACTACAATATGTAAATTTAAATTAATCTGTCCAAAACAAGGACCTTGTTTTCTGCATTAATATATCCTGCATTAGTCAGTCTGAGTGTATTATGAGTCTGGTATGTATTTGTGTAGTTGACCGTTGAAGTGTATAGCATAAATAAAACAAAAAATAATGGTATGACGACACAATAATACAAAGACAATAAAAGTTTGATGTTGATTATGACAACTTACTGTCATTGTAACCATTAGGACAGATACAGTATGGTTTATCATCTGGATAGTAGTCTACACATGACTGAAGTGATCCACAACTTCCTGTACACACATTGGACAGTCCTCTCACATGACAGAAGACTCCAGAGAAACCCACTTTACAATTGCACGAAAAACCGTTAACTCTATCCACACATGTACCTCCATTAACACATGGAGACGATGCACATTCATCTATAAATAGAACACATGTTTATATTAAAATATGTAAACATAACAAATATTTGCTGAATTCTGAATGGTCTAATATTCATTATAATATAAATACTTTTGAATTTGGAATATCTAAAATAAATTACGAGTAACCAAACAACCTAGTAATTCACAAATTCATGTTAGCATGTGAGTGAATTACCATGGTAATGAGTGATTTATTTTCAATATTTGGAATAAATGAAGTTTGTTGTTTTTACAATAATTTACAGATACTTAAAGAGTTTTCCTGTTGATATTTTGACTTTATCCACCTTTTAATTCAGTAACCATGACAACTGAAGCATTGTTAAAAGTGATCAATCAAATCTACATGTTATTATATTGCAGCAAATTGAATACAAAAAATAGAATTTCTCACATAAATGTCGGGTAAAATTACAAAATATCATTCAACAGAAAAATATCTTGACATTGTTAATTACTGTCAACACCTATAAGTTAAACAAAATATTAGAGTTTAACACCTATAAGTTAAACAAAATATTACAGTTTAACACCTATAAGTTAAACAAAATATTAGAGTTTAACACCTATAAGTTAAACAAAATATTAGAGTTTAACACCTATAAGTTAAACAAAATATTAGAGTTTAACACCTGAAAGTTTTCAGCTGATCAATTATTGTGTTTGCATTATTTGTAGACTACATTGGTCAGCATAGTTTCAATGATCGATGGATATTCCTCATAAATACCTATATTTAATTCACAGGAATTTCCAGTGTACCCTGGAGTGCATACACATTTCCTTCGTATGGAACCATAACCTGTACACTGCCCACTGTTAGCACAAGGTTCATCAGCACAGGGGTCCCTTGGGGTTGTACATCTGAAAAAAATATTAAATTTTTCTTTTTATTGAAATTTTATATACGGTAATAACTTATTAGTTTTTATTACAGATCATTGATTAACCACATGAAAATTTACCCACCTTATAATTCTTTCTAACATATTCTGTTTAGAGATTATCTTTATCTCATGAAAGTTTAGAGATTATATTTATTTCATTAAAGTGTTTTAACGGACATGTGAGATTTAATTTTCATAAAATATGTACATGTATATAGGCAGAAATTTGGTAAAATTGATATGTTGTATATAATATTGTACTTCTCTTTTCAGTTACCATGACAGCAAAGTTTTTTTTTACTATTGACATTCTCTGTAAAAGGTGGATTTCCTATTGAATAATGTTACAGATCCTATACAGACATGTGCATGTGATGAAAATGAGTTTCAATAAATCTAAAGCAATAAATATTAAATGACATCATAACATTACCCGATTCATTATCTTCAGAAATACATGTAAAATGTGACAGTCATGTGATGTTTATGATCTATTCACACATATGATACACAGTGACAAATCTGTGAAAAGTTATCTTTGGCTGATTTCAAAATGAGTATGTGGAAAACCAAGGCAATCATATTAAAAAATATTACAATAGGATGTGCAATTCATTCGGGCAACCTGGAATGATTCTGCTGCTCCAACACCTTAACCATGATAGGTGTATCGTTATGGTGATTAATGCCACTTTCAACAATATTTCAGCGATATCGTGGTAGTCAGGTTTATTGGTGGAGGAAACCGGAGTACCGGGGGAAACCACCAACCTGTCCCAAGTCACTGACAAAATTTATCACATGATGTTGCATCGAGTACACCTTGCCATGAGTGGGATTCAATCTCAAAACGTTAGTGGTGATAGGCACTGATTACATAGGTAGTTGTAAATCCAACTACCTTATGATCACGACCACCCCATATAGGTGTATTAATATGTATCACACAGAAACATTTAAATTAATTGGAAACTGTTTACTTATGCGCATAAACAAATAGCGGAGCCGATCTTTCTCACAGATTTACATTTGTGAAGTTAAACTTGAGAATGTCTGTTGAATTAAAGCCAAAACAGTTGGAGACTTTGGAATATCTATATGATAAACGTGAAACGTTTACTGCATGGCCAACAGGGGTTAGGGTTAGAGTTATGGTGTTTAATGCCACTTTCAACAATATTTCAGTCATATCGTGGCGGTCAGTTTTATTCGTGGAGGAAACTAGAGCACCAGGAGAAAACCACTGACCCGCCGCAAGCCATGAGCGGGATTCGAACTCACAACGTTAGTGGTGATAGGCAATGATTGCGTTGGTAGTTGTAAACCCAATTACAATACAGTCATGACGGCCCCATGATTCTCTAAGCGTCACTCATTTATAAAAGAAGTGTAAAGTCCCTATTGCATCACGTCCAAGGTTATTGATGAGTGAAGAAATATCTGAGGAGTTCTGAGTGATGTGCAATCAGTAGGTTATGTGATAATATTTGTGGTTGAAACATTTGATACTACAGTGGAACCTGTCTAATCCGACACACCAAGGGACCAGGGAAATGTGTCAGATTGTACAGGATGTCAGAACCTGTCTAATACGACACACCAAGGGACCAGGGAAATGTGTTGGATTGTCCAAGATGTCGGAATACTCATGTTTTATTTTAGTTAACAGAACTACTTTGGGACCATCAATTTTTGTCGGATGTCACCGGATGTCGGATTGCATAGGTTCCACTGTACATCAACATAGATGTACTTCCTGCCAATGTAATACTTCTATGATCTGACTGATGTGTTTATAAATAGAACCTTGTTCCATTGAAGAATGAACATTTAACTTTGAACTATGAACTATGATTGCATTCTTAAAACATGACATGCAGAACAATTTCATTTCAGGCAAAAAATAAAAAAATAATATACATGTTTTACAATGATGTGACAAATGACAAATGAGTGATTTAAAACAACTGATTTTGTTGGGTTTTTTTTAATAATAAACATCAACATAATCATGGAAAATAAATAATAGTTTCCAACACCTTCTATTATCTTTAAATATTCTCCATTGCTACAGCCATCACAATTATTAGCTATAGTAACAAGAGGCTCACCTGAGCCTGTATGGCTCTACTCAGGTTATAAAATATCAATTTATTATTCCATGTATCATTTTATTTAGCATGGATTCAATCAGGTTTTATGTTTTTAAGAAGATATTAAAACATTTCTCCATTAGGTTCTTTTATTTTACTTTCAGCCATGGCTATTCTAAGCTTTTTCTGATCAACATAAAAAAAAATTGTTGAAGATCATCTTGGATTTCCAATCAACATAAAAACTAACGATCATTCTGAAAACTTTCCATCCTTGGATTTCTGATTAGCCCAATTAATCTACATTTTAAGAGGGTCATATAAGGAACAAGTCTATTTTCAAATATTGCAGTGATTCCAGAGAAATAGACTTTAAAAAGATTCTTCTCATAAGGTCCTAGTCGACCAAATAATATTCCTGCTAAGTTTATTTCCATTAGGATCAGTAGTTTTAGAGAAGCAAATTAATTTAAGATGACAATGCTGCCACCAATTTGGATCTGTTGAGCCATAATTAAATACATAAAAAAATAATGTTTTTATGAATAACATACATATATAACACTATATCCAAGCCCATATTTAGTTTTCTTCTTAACAAAATACAAATGTACATCAAAATAAGTCATGAAAACTAAATAAACTTCAAAATAATATTAACATGTGAAAGCATGGCTGGTCTAAAACAAATTAAAGCACTTTGTTGCTATTCCATAAAATCTTTAAACAATAAACAGGGAATGGTAAGACAATTTTGTTTTGTATTGATTCCTTTGTATAAAATAAAAAGTGGCAAAAAAAATAAATTCTGACGTCACACTACAAACATACTAGGGGTTAGTATTACAATCTATAGAATACTTACGATCCTTGAGGTGGACTGGTGGTACTGAAGATGGTCAAATCTTGTATTAGTAATTAACCCTTTTGTTTCCCAATTAAAAACAATTGCCATGGAAATTCAATACTTACCATTGGTCCAATAATAACGTAATTTTAGTTTTAAAAAAATAACACAAAAATGAAGGATTTCTTTATAGGATTAGGATAATCAATCCTTAATTCCAGTTCAAATTATACCATGGAGATCACACCCATCAGCACAGGGGTTTGCACACCCTCTTTGAAAACCTAAAAGGACTATTAAAATCACAATTTTGGTTGAATTATGACTATTAAAGTTCAGATTTAGAATCCCAGCCACAAGACCATGTGGCATAACAAGATTATCAAACAACCCCTCCCTTTGAAAAATCTCATCTATGGGATTCATGACCATATTTAGTGATTGAGGAAACAGATATAAAAGGAAAAAACCACAAACCTTCTATAAGTCATTGACAAACTTTATTACACCAGGCTGTAACAAGTATACCTTGACATGGACATGAGTCAAAACTGTGGATCAACAGTCTAAATAGGTTGAGAATTTTGGTGTTTAATGCCACTTTCAACAATATTTCAGCTATATCGTGGGGGTAAGTTTTATTAGTGGAAGAAACCGGAGTATCAAGTGAAAACCATCGACCTGTCGCAAGTTACTGACAAACTTTATCACATAATGTTGTATCACATATACCTCACCATGAGTGGTAGTTAGCTTTAGTGGTGATAGGCACTGATTGTACAGGTAGTTGTATATCCAACTACCATACGATTACGACCACAATGGCCACTTTGTATTTAAATGTTATATTTGTGAAATATGAAATTGAATAACCGATAAGAACTGGTAAAACTCATTTTTATTTATTATATCATGAAGACATCACATACATCTTTTTTTTACTTACATGATGGTACCATTTTCCCCCCCAAAAAGTACTTATCAATTGACTTTAGACCTGTTTTTCTGTAATTAGTAGGGTATCAAGCCATTAACTATTTACTTTTTATTCTACTGTCAAGAGTCCTATAACACTCTCAATGTAGACACAACAGCAAGTAATACAATTATCTGATGTATATTGACACCAGATGTTTATCTGTATAACTCAGCAAGTAATACAATTATCTGATGTATATTGACACCAGATGTATATCTGTATAACTCAGCAAGTAATACAATTATCTGATGTATATTGACACCAGATGTATATCTGTATAACTCAGCAAGTAATACAATTATCTGATGTATATTGACACCAGAACACAACAGCAAGTAATACAATTATCTGATGTATATTGACACCAGATGTATATCTGTATAACTCAGCAAGTAATACAATTATCTGATGTATATTGACACCAGAACACAACAGCAAGTAATACAATTATCTGAGGTATATTGACACCAGATGTATATCTGTATAACTCAGCAAGTAATACAATTATCTGATGTATATTGACACCAGATGTATATCTGTATAACTCAGCAAGTAATACAATTATCTGATGTATATTGACACCAGATGTATATCTGTATAACTCAGCAAGTATTACAATTATCTGATGTATATTGACACCAGATGTATATCTGTATAACTCAGCAAGTAATACAATTATCTGATGTATATTGACACCAGATGTATATCTGTATAACTCAGCAAGTATTACAATTATCTGATGTATATTGACACCAGATGTATATCTGTATAACTCAGCAAGTAATACAATTATCTGATGTATATTGACACCAGATGTATATCTGTATAACTCAGCAAGTATTACAATTATCTGATGTATATTGACACCAGATGTATATCTGTATAACTCAGCAAGTAATACAATTATCTGATGTATATTGACACCAGATGTATATCTGTATAACTCAGCAAGTAATACAATTATCTGATGTATATTGACACCAGATGTATATCTGTATAACTCAGCAATTAAAAAAAAAGAACATTCTTTCTATATTAAAATTGGACATTTATCAATTTTTTTTTAAAATGTCTGATTATGACCAAATATGATTAGTCAAACTTGCCCATGCAGTCACCTCTGTTAAGCAGTCACCTGTACTAAAAGGTCCCCCTTTTCTTGTCCTGTCATAGAAAAATTCATATGAATTGAACCTCTCTTAAGAGGTTACCTGTCTTATAAGGTCACGTTTTCTTTGTCCTAAAGGTGCCCTCTTAATACAGGTTTGACTGTATATCCAAATTTCAACATGCAATCAAACCAACAGAAACACAGCAATTCAAAATATATGATGATAATGATAGTGATACATAATGACAGTCTGTGCTGTTCCTCAGAACACAAAAAAATTAATACATTCATAATGAAATCTAAAAGCAATAATCAACATACTCCGAGGATAAGTTGTAAAGTTATATACAGTGACACCCGCCTAAACCGAAACATGAATAAAGAAATCCTGAATAAACTAAATTTTAAATAAAGTCCTGATGTAAGAAATCTTTGCAAATTTAACCTGTATAAGTCAAACACCTTTCTATTCCAAACACAAAGGCTGGTCCCAAGGAGGTCTGGTTTAGACAGGCACAAGTCTCACTGTACATAATATGCTACAATGCTTATAAATGAAAATGTGTGCACTAGAAAGTCTTTATTTTTACAATTCTAATGTACCGTACAACTTGTAAACAATTATAAACTTCAATAAAGGTGAGACAATAAAATAAACAAAATACATCTAAAATTTGTGTCTAAATTTTCATGTGGTTTATATGCCTAAAGTTTATAAAAAAAACTCAAGTAAAAAATAACCTGTATTCAATTTAAATGATAAAATAACAAATACATTTGGTCTAAATTTCTTTTATAAATCTTAACTATTTAAAAATGTTTTTCTTCCTTTCAGAAATCTCCAAATACAGGTTTTTTTTATTTTACAACATTCACATATAAGAACTCATTAAATCAGAAAATGACAAATGACCCGAGTTCTAATTCATCTATAGCTAGTTCTGTATTATACAACCATAAACACATACAAACAGGCTTGTAAACTCTAAGAAGTATACTAGTACACCAAAATATGCATCAACTTACAAGGTCTGTCAAACCCCCTAAACGTCTTATCATTTTATATGTTTTTCACTAGTCAGCAATTTACAGAGTAAATTACAACCTGACATGACTGTACACAGGTTTTTTGATTATTTCATATGCAGGAACAAAATATAATATTTGACATAAATAAATAATTCAAGAGACACATTCATTCTTTCACGTCCTCTCTCACTTTTACAACAACTACACATGGTGTTTTTCACATCTCATCATACATAGACAATTATGTAGAGTTGGTAAACCCTCATACACCTTACATCAATTGTAGATACTTACGTAGAGCCAGTAAAGCCAGAGAAGGATGGACACAGACAGGTGTATCCACCAAGTTGATCCTGACAAGATCCGTTGTTACATGGGTCGAAATTGTTGGCGAAGGCACAATCATCAATGTCTATCTCACAACGATCTCCAGAAAAACGAACTACAAAACACAATATAAATTACAACAATTTCTACTCCATCATTCTACAACAAAACAATATAATGTTACACATGTCATGTAAATATATACCAAGTGATTATTTACACATTTCTCACTTTGATTCTAAAATTATATGCTTAACACTAACAGAGTAACTTTCCCCTTTCATTCAAAGTTCAATGCAAATAACATATTTTTTATCATAATCTGTTTAAAATTTTAATGTCACAACATCTTGTGAATTTTCTTTTTGCTATGAAATTATCCTCTGAGTTTAAATATCTACAAATTGTGAGAGAATTAGTACTAAAATTCTTTGTCTTTTACATTACTCTTGCTACACCAGGTACCATTTTTCCCATCATAAGGGAAATAACTCATATCATAATGTATAAAAACATATAATTTTAAAATCAAATTGGGAGAAAAGGGTCTATTAGTTATAATAGTATATAACTTGTGTATCTGCTTTACAGAAAGTAGGGAAAATCATCATTTAAAAATTTTGATTTATATATTCAACAATTCTATTTCTAATATTGTATAAACGGTCTCTTATTTCACTAAATAAAATACATAAAATTGTGTGGAATAATTGAACAAAAGTAAGAACTCTGTATATGAAATATGAATAGGAATTCTGACAATGTTACTTTATAATACAACAAGATATTTTTTTTAAATTAAGAATTCTGATAATCTGAACAAGGTAAGATATATCTGTAAATTTTATATACAACAATATTTTTATAACAACATTTCTTTAAAGTAGTTGGTCAGAACTAATAGTTATATAATATCTACAGTAATATAGGGTGTGTGTGTGTCAATCAAACAAGTAGTATAGGGTGTGTGTGTGTCAATCAAACAAGTAATATAGGGTGTGTGTGTGTCAATCAAACAAGTAATATAGGGTGTGTGTGTGTCAATCAAACAAGTAATATAGGGTGTGTGTGTCAATCAAACAAGTAATATAGGGTGTGTGTGTCAATCAAACAAGTAATATAGGGTGTGTGTGTCAATCAAACAAGTAATATAGGGTGTGTGTGTCAATCAAACAAGTAATATAGGGTGTGTGTGTGTCAATCAAACAAGTAATATAGGGTGTGTGTGTCAATCAAACAAGTAATATAGGGTGTGTGTGTCAATCAAACAAGTAATATAGGGTGTGTGTGTGTCAATCAAACAAGTAATATAGGGTGTGTGTGTCAATCAAACAAGTAATATAGGGTGTGTGTGTCAATCAAACAAGTAATATAGGGTGTGTGTGTGTCAATCAAACAAGTAATATAGGGTGTGTGTGTGTCAATCAAACAAGTAATATAGGGTGTGTGTGTGTCAATCAAACAAGTAATATAGGGTGTGTGTGTCAATCAAACAAGTAATATAGGGTGTGTGTGTCAATCAAACAAGTAATATAGGGTGTGTGTGTCAATCAAACAAGTAATATAGGGTGTGTGTGTCAATCAAACAAGTAAGGTGTTCAGGAGAAGAACAACTGACATTTCAAACAGGACAGTCTTAACAAATGTATTTACATGACGGGTATCATCCACCTGTTACAAATCACTTCTACTTCCAAGGTATCAATAACTTTACAGGTTTAGGGTTATGGTGTTTAACGCCACTTTCAACAATATTTCAGTTATATCATGCACGTGGCGGTCAGTTTTATTGGTAGAGGAAACAGGAGTACCTGGAGAAAACCAAAGACCTGTCAGACTTTTTGAAATTTGTTTTCATTTTGCTGGGCATAGGTCCAGCACCCAGGAATTTTTTGCTGGACCCTCTGAATTTTTGCCGGACCTACATTTTTTATGTAAAATTGTTTTAATGCCAAGCAATGTCATACCGTTATTATTATTTTAGTCTAGCAGAGCGCTTTCTGTATTTAACTTCATTAGTACTGGTATAGGCCTAAAAATAGGAAGACCAGTCACCATCCAGAATAAATCAAAAAGTTGAAACCATGCACCAAAAAAAGAGTAGCCAAATCCAGCTAGGGATACCCTCAAACTTTGAAAAATTTACCAGATTTAAAACATAATTTTTTTAATTTTTATTGAGATTATATAATGTTGTATCAAGTACACCTTGCCTGAGCAGAGTTCAAATTCATGTTAGTGGTGATAGGCACTGATTGCATAGGCAGTTATAAATCCAACTACCATACAATCACCACCATGACGGTGCCATTTACAGGTTTATACACAGAAATTTTCTATTTGTTGCACAATATCGCATGTGTGTAAAACAAACATCCATTTATTGACTTTCACTAATTAAATGTCATAACATTACAATGACTTCATTAATCAAGAACTCAGTGCAGTTTAAAAGATAAACAGACTCAGTGCACTTTAAAATAAAGATAAACAGCAACATTGTTACTTAAATTGGACAAAAATTAATAGTGTGCTATTTAAGAATATCTAAAGTCTACATTTCCTGGTATACCAAGTCATCAAACCTTTAATAATGATACAGATGGATAATATAACTGGAGCTACCTCTTGGTAATGAAGAAAATTAATCTAATTAAAATTAGGCATTTGTTGTATCTTTAAAACAAAATGTTGTTTGGTGATAACAACTAAAGACATCCCTGACAGGGTCATGTCAGGATTCATATTTACATCTAGAATGGTATATTGTTAGATGTCAGAGAAAAAAAAAGATACAAAAAAACGTCTTATTTTAATTAAATTGTTGAGATAAAATAAGATATGTCCAGGTCTGTATGTAGTAGGAAATGGAATAGATGATAGATATATCTGGAGGGAGAGGATGGTCTTAAACTTCTAAAAATCTGTTGTTGTTAACACATTAACACACCAAAATATCACTTCAGTACCCATCTTAAGAATTAAATATCACTTCAGTATCCATCTTAAGAATTAAATATCACTTCAGTACCCATCTTAAGAATTAAATATCACTTCAGTATCCATCTTAAGGATTTGAATTGTTTAATGGCTTTATTTCCCTATTTGTTTACAAACTACATAGTAATACATGATAGAACATTACTTTATTGTGTTTGTGTGTTAGGGGTATCAATTTGCCTGTGTTTTCTATGATTTTTCTATTAGATTTTAGAACTGTTCTGACAGTATGTAAAAGTGTGTAATTTTTTGTTTTTCATTCAATTATCATTTGCTTCAACACTACTTCAATCAGACATTATTGTGCCTCACAACTCTACTGCCATGTCACATTTTCCATTATCCCTCTTTCTGCAATTTTTCTGATGGATTTTTAGAACTGTTCTGACACTGTTGTATTTTTTGTTTTTCTAGATTTTAGAACTGTTCTGACACTTGTATTTTTTGTTTTTCTAGATTTTAGAACTGTTCTGACACTGTTGTATTTTTTGTTTTTCCTAGATTTTAGAACTGTTTGGACACTGTTGTATTTTTTGTTTTTCTACATTTTAGAACTGTTCTAACACTGTTGTATTTTTTGTTTTTCTAGATTTTAGAACTGTTCTGACACTGTTGTATTTTTTGTTTTTCTACATTTTAGAACTGTTCTGACACTTGTATTTTTTGTTTTTCTAGATTTTAGAACTGTTCTGACACTGTTGTATTTTTTGTTTTTTCTAGATTTTAGAACTGTTCGGACACTGTTGTATTTTTTGTTTTTCTACATTTTAGAACTGTTCTGACACTTGTATTTTTTTGTTTTTCTACATTTTAGAACTGTTCTGACACTGTTGTATTTTTTGTTTTTCTACATTAAAGAACTGTTCTGACACTGTTGTATTTTTTGTTTTTCTAGATTTTAGAACTGTTCTGACACTTGTATTTTTTGTTTTTCTAGATTTTAGAACTGTTCTGACACTGTTGTATTTTTTGTTTTTCCTAGATTTTAGAACTGTTCGGACACTGTTGTATTTTTTGTTTTTCTACATTTTAGAACTGTTCTGACACTGTTGTATTTTTTGTTTTTCTACATTTTAGAACTGTTCTGACACTGTTGTATTTTTTGTTTTTCTACATTTTAGAACTGTTCTGACACTGTTGTATTTTTTGTTTTTCTACATTTTAGAACTGTTCTGACACTGTTGTATTTTTTGTTTTTTTCTAGATTTTAGAACTGTTCTGACACTGTTGTATTTTTTGTTTTTCTACATTTTAGAACTGTTCTGACACTGTTGTATATTTTGTTTTTCTACATTTTAGAACTGTTCTGACACTGTTGTATTTTTTGTTTTTCTACATTTTAGAACTGTTCTGACACTGTTGTATTTTTTGTTTTTCTAGATTTTAGAACTGTTCTGACACTTGTATTTTTTGTTTTTCTAGATTTTAGAACTGTTCTGACACTGTTGTATTTTTTGTTTTTCCTTGATTTTAGAACTGTTCGGACACTGTTGTATTTTTTGTTTTTTTTACATTTTAGAACTGTTCTGACACTGTTGTATTTTTTGTTTTTCTACATTAAAGAACTGTTCTAACACTGTTGTATTTTTTGTTTTTCTAGATTTTAGAACTGTTCTGACACTGTTGTATTTTTTGTTTTTCTACATTAAAGAACTGTTCTAACACTGTTGTATTTTTTGTTTTTCTAGATTTTAGAACTGTTCTGACACTGTTGTATTTTTTTGTTTTTCTAGATTTTAGAACTGTTCTGACACTGTTGTATTTTTTGTTTTTCCTAGATTTTAGAACTGTTCGGACACTGTTGTATTTTTTGTTTTTCTACATTTTAGAACTGTTCTGACACTTGTATTTTTTGTTTTTCTACATTTTAGAACTGTTCTGACACTGTTGTATTTTTTGTTTTTCTACATTAAAGAACTGTTCTGACACTGTTGTATTTTTTGTTTTTCTAGATTTTAGAACTGTTCTGACACTTGTATTTTTTGTTTTTCTAGATTTTAGAACTGTTCTGACACTGTTATATTTTTTGTTTTTCTAGATTTTAGAACTGTTCTGACACTGTTGTATTTTTTGTTTTTCTACATATTAGAACTGTTCTGACACTGTTGTATTTTTTGTTTTTCTACATTTTAGAACTGTTCTGACACTGTTGTATTTTTTGTTTTTTTCTAGATTTTAGAACTGTTCTGACACTGTTGTATTTTTTGTTTTTCTACATTTTAGAACTGTTCTGACACTGTTGTATATTTTGTTTTTCTACATTTTAGAACTGTTCTGACACTGTTGTATTTTTTGTTTTTCTACATTTTAGAACTGTTCTGACACTGTTGTATTTTTTGTTTTTCTAGATTTTAGAACTGTTCTGACACTTGTATTTTTTGTTTTTCTACATTTTAGAACTGTTCTGACACTGTTGTATTTTTTGTTTTTCTAGATTTTAGAACTGTTCTGACACTGTTGTATTTTTTGTTTTTTTACATTTTAGAACTGTTCTGACACTGTTGTATTTTTTGTTTTTCTACATTTTAGAACTGTTCTGACACTGTTGTATTTTTTGTTTTTTTCTAGATTTTAGAACTGTTCTGACACTGTTGTATTTTTTGTTTTTCTACATTTTAGAACTGTTCTGACACTGTTGTATATTTTGTTTTTCTACATTTTAGAACTGTTCTGACACTGTTGTATTTTTTGTTTTTCTACATTTTAGAACTGTTCTGACACTGTTGTATTTTTTGTTTTTCTAGATTTTAGAACTGTTCTGACACTTGTATTTTTTGTTTTTCTAGATTTTAGAACTGTTCTGACACTGTTGTATTTTTTGTTTTTCCTTGATTTTAGAACTGTTCGGACACTGTTGTATTTTTTGTTTTTTTTACATTTTAGAACTGTTCTGACACTGTTGTATTTTTTGTTTTTCTACATTAAAGAACTGTTCTAACACTGTTGTATTTTTTGCTTTTCTAGATTTTAGAACTGTTCTGACACTGTTGTATTTTTTGTTTTTCTACATTAAAGAACTGTTCTAACACTGTTGTATTTTTTGTTTTTCTAGATTTTAGAACTGTTCTGACACTGTTGTATTTTTTTGTTTTTCTAGATTTTAGAACTGTTCTGACACTGTTGTATTTTTTGTTTTTCCTAGATTTTAGAACTGTTCGGACACTGTTGTATTTTTTGTTTTTCTACATTTTAGAACTGTTCTGACACTTGTATTTTTTGTTTTTCTACATTTTAGAACTGTTCTGACACTGTTGTATTTTTTGTTTTTCTACATTAAAGAACTGTTCTGACACTGTTGTATTTTTTGTTTTTCTAGATTTTAGAACTGTTCTGACACTTGTATTTTTTGTTTTTCTAGATTTTAGAACTGTTCTGACACTGTTGTATTTTTTGTTTTTCTAGATTTTAGAACTGTTCTGACACTGTTGTATTTTTTGTTTTTCTACATTTTAGAACTGTTCTGACACTGTTGTATTTTTTGTTTTTCTACATTTTAGAACTGTTCTGACACTGTTGTATTTTTTGTTTTTTTCTAGATTTTAGAACTGTTCTGACACTGTTGTATTTTTTGTTTTTCTACATTTTAGAACTGTTCTGACACTGTTGTATATTTTGTTTTTCTACATTTTAGAACTGTTCTGACACTGTTGTATTTTTTGTTTTTTCTACATTTTAGAACTGTTCTGACACTGTTGTATTTTTTGTTTTTCTAGATTTTAGAACTGTTCTGACACTTGTATTTTTTGTTTTTCTACATTTTAGAACTGTTCTGACACTGTTGTATTTTTTGTTTTTCCTTGATTTTAGAACTGTTCGGACACTGTTGTATTTTTTGTTTTTTTTACATTTTAGAACTGTTCTGACACTGTTGTATTTTTTGTTTTTCTACATTAAAGAACTGTTCTAACACTGTTGTATTTTTTGTTTTTCTAGATTTTAGAACTGTTCTGACACTGTTGTATTTTTTGTTTTTCTACATTAAAGAACTGTTCTGACACTGTTGTATTTTTTGTTTTTCTAGATTTTAGAACTGTTCTGACACTGTTGTATTTTTTTGTTTTTCTAGATTTTAGAACTGTTCTGACACTGTTGTATTTTTTGTTTTTCCTAGATTTTAGAACTGTTCGGACACTGTTGTATTTTTTGTTTTTCTACATTTTAGAACTGTTCTGACACTGTTGTATTTTTTGTTTTTCTAGATTTTAGAACTGTTCTGACACTGTTGTATTTTTTGTTTTTCTACATTTTAGAACTGTTCTGACACTGTTGTATTTTTTGTTTTTCTACATTTTAGAACTGTTCTGACACTGTTGTATTTTTTGTTTTTCTACATTTTAGAACTGTTCTGACACTGTTGTATTTTTTGTTTTTCTAGACTTTAGAACTGTTCTGACACTGTTGTATTTTTTGTTTTTCTAGATTTTAGAACTGTTCTGACACTGTTGTATTTTTTGTTTTTCTACATTTTAGAACTGTTCTGACACTTGTATTTTTTGTTTTTCTACATTTTAGAACTGTTCTGACACTGTTGTATTTTTTGTTTTTCTAGATTTTAGAACTGTTCTGACACTGTTGTATTTTTTGTTTTTTCTAGATTTTAGAACTGTTCTGACACTGTTGTATTTTTTGTTTTTCTACATTTTAGAACTGTTCTGACACTGTTGTATTTTTTGTTTTTCTAGATTTTAGAACTGTTCTGACACTGTTATATTTTTTGTTTTTCTAGATTTTAGAACTGTTCTGACACTGTTGTATTTTCTGTTTTTTCTAGATTTTAGAACTGTTCTGACACTGTTGTATTTTTTGTTTTTCTAGATTTTAGAACTGTTCTGACACTGTTGTATTTTTTGTTTTTCTACATTTTAGAACTGTTCTGACACTGTTGTATTTTTTGTTTTTCTACATTTTAGAACTGTTCTGACACTGTTGTATTTTCTGTTTTTTTCTAGATTTTAGAACTGTTCTGACACTGTTGTATTTTTTGTTTTTTTCTAGATTTTAGAACTGTTCTGACACTGTTGTATTTTTTTTTTTTCTAGATTTTAGAACTGTTCTGACACTGTTGTATTTTTTGTTTTTCTACATTTTAGAACTGTTCTGACACTGTTGTATTTTTTGTTTTTCTACATTTTAGAACTGTTCTGACACTTGTATTTTTTGTTTTTCTACATTTTAGAACTGTTCTGACACTGTTGTATTTTTTGTTTTTCTACATTTTAGAACTGTTCTGACACTGTTGTATTTTTTTGTTTTTCTACATTTTAGAACTGTTCTGACACTGTTGTATTTTTTGTTTTTCTACATTTTAGAACTGTTCTGACACTGTTGTATTTTTTGTTTTTCTACATTTTAGAACTGTTCTGACACTGTTGTATTTTTTGTTTTTCTAGATTTTAGAACTGTTCTGACACTGTTGTATTTTTTGTTTTTCTACATTAAAGAACTGTTCTAACACTGTTGTATTTTTTGTTTTTCTAGATTTTAGAACTGTTCTGACACTGTTGTATTTTTTGTTTTTTTCTAGATTTTAGAACTGTTCTGACACTGTTGTATTTTTTGTTTTTCTACATTTTAGAACTGTTCTGACACTGTTGTATATTTTGTTTTTCTACATTTTAGAACTGTTCTGACACTGTTGTATTTTTTGTTTTTCTACATTTTAGAACTGTTCTGACACTGTTGTATTTTTTGTTTTTCTAGATTTTAGAACTGTTCTGACACTTGTATTTTTTGTTTTTCTACATTTTAGAACTGTTCTGACACTGTTGTATTTTTTGTTTTTCTAGATTTTAGAACTGTTCTGACACTGTTGTATTTTTTGTTTTTCTACATTTTAGAACTGTTCTGACACTGTTGTATTTTTTGTTTTTCTACATTTTAGAACTGTTCTGACACTGTTGTATTTTTTGTTTTTTTCTAGATTTTAGAACTGTTCTGACACTGTTGTATTTTTTGTTTTTCTACATTTTAGAACTGTTCTGACACTGTTGTATATTTTGTTTTTCTACATTTTAGAACTGTTCTGACACTGTTGTATTTTTTGTTTTTCTACATTTTAGAACTGTTCTGACACTGTTGTATTTTTTGTTTTTCTAGATTTTAGAACTGTTCTGACACTTGTATTTTTTGTTTTTCTAGATTTTAGAACTGTTCTGACACTGTTGTATTTTTTGTTTTTCCTTGATTTTAGAACTGTTCGGACACTGTTGTATTTTTTGTTTTTTTTACATTTTAGAACTGTTCTGACACTGTTGTATTTTTTGTTTTTCTACATTAAAGAACTGTTCTAACACTGTTGTATTTTTTGTTTTTCTAGATTTTAGAACTGTTCTGACACTGTTGTATTTTTTGTTTTTCTACATTAAAGAACTGTTCTAACACTGTTGTATTTTTTGTTTTTCTAGATTTTAGAACTGTTCTGACACTGTTGTATTTTTTTGTTTTTCTAGATTTTAGAACTGTTCTGACACTGTTGTATTTTTTGTTTTTCCTAGATTTTAGAACTGTTCGGACACTGTTGTATTTTTTGTTTTTCTACATTTTAGAACTGTTCTGACACTTGTATTTTTTGTTTTTCTACATTAAAGAACTGTTCTGACACTGTTGTATTTTTTGTTTTTCTAGATTTTAGAACTGTTCTGACACTTGTATTTTTTGTTTTTCTAGATTTTAGAACTGTTCTGACACTGTTGTATTTTTTGTTTTTCTAGATTTTAGAACTGTTCTGACACTGTTGTATTTTTTGTTTTTCTACATTTTAGAACTGTTCTGACACTGTTGTATTTTTTGTTTTTCTACATTTTAGAACTGTTCTGACACTGTTGTATTTTTTGTTTTTTTCTAGATTTTAGAACTGTTCTGACACTGTTGTATTTTTTGTTTTTCTACATTTTAGAACTGTTCTGACACTGTTGTATATTTTGTTTTTCTACATTTTAGAACTGTTCTGACACTGTTGTATTTTTTGTTTTTCTACATTTTAGAACTGTTCTGACACTGTTGTATTTTTTGTTTTTCTAGATTTTAGAACTGTTCTGACACTTGTATTTTTTGTTTTTCTACATTTTAGAACTGTTCTGACACTGTTGTATTTTTTGTTTTTCCTTGATTTTAGAACTGTTCGGACACTGTTGTATTTTTTGTTTTTTTTACATTTTAGAACTGTTCTGACACTGTTGTATTTTTTGTTTTTCTACATTAAAGAACTGTTCTAACACTGTTGTATTTTTTGTTTTTCTAGATTTTAGAACTGTTCTGACACTGTTGTATTTTTTGTTTTTCTACATTAAAGAACTGTTCTGACACTGTTGTATTTTTTGTTTTTCTAGATTTTAGAACTGTTCTGACACTGTTGTATTTTTTTGTTTTTCTAGATTTTAGAACTGTTCTGACACTGTTGTATTTTTTGTTTTTCCTAGATTTTAGAACTGTTCGGACACTGTTGTATTTTTTTTTTTTCTACATTTTAGAACTGTTCTGACACTGTTGTATTTTTTGTTTTTCTAGATTTTAGAACTGTTCTGACACTGTTGTATTTTTTGTTTTTCTACATTTTAGAACTGTTCTGACACTGTTGTATTTTTTGTTTTTCTACATTTTAGAACTGTTCTGACACTGTTGTATTTTTTGTTTTTCTACATTTTAGAACTGTTCTGACACTGTTGTATTTTTTGTTTTTCTAGACTTTAGAACTGTTCTGACACTGTTGTATTTTTTGTTTTTCTAGATTTTAGAACTGTTCTGACACTGTTGTATTTTTTGTTTTTCTACATTTTAGAACTGTTCTGACACTTGTATTTTTTGTTTTTCTACATTTTAGAACTGTTCTGACACTGTTGTATTTTTTGTTTTTCTAGATTTTAGAACTGTTCTGACACTGTTGTATTTTTTGTTTTTTCTAGATTTTAGAACTGTTCTGACACTGTTGTATTTTTTGTTTTTCTAGATTTTAGAACTGTTCTGACACTGTTGTATTTTTTGTTTTTCTAGATTTTAGAACTGTTCTGACACTGTTATATTTTTTGTTTTTCTAGATTTTAGAACTGTTCTGACACTGTTGTATTTTCTGTTTTTTCTAGATTTTAGAACTGTTCTGACACTGTTGTATTTTTTGTTTTTCTAGATTTTAGAACTGTTCTGACACTGTTGTATTTTTTGTTTTTCTACATTTTAGAACTGTTCTGACACTGTTGTATTTTTTGTTTTTCTACATTTTAGAACTGTTCTGACACTGTTGTATTTTCTGTTTTTTTCTAGATTTTAGAACTGTTCTGACACTGTTGTATTTTTTGTTTTTTTCTAGATTTTAGAACTGTTCTGACACTGTTGTATTTTTTTTTTTTCTAGATTTTAGAACTGTTCTGACACTGTTGTATTTTTTGTTTTTCTACATTTTAGAACTGTTCTGACACTGTTGTATTTTTTGTTTTTCTACATTTTAGAACTGTTCTGACACTTGTATTTTTTGTTTTTCTACATTTTAGAACTGTTCTGACACTGTTGTATTTTTTGTTTTTCTACATTTTAGAACTGTTCTGACACTGTTGTATTTTTTTGTTTTTCTACATTTTAGAACTGTTCTGACACTGTTGTATTTTTTGTTTTTCTACATTTTAGAACTGTTCTGACACTGTTGTATTTTTTGTTTTTCTACATTTTAGAACTGTTCTGACACTGTTGTATTTTTTGTTTTTCTAGATTTTAGAACTGTTCTGACACTGTTGTATTTTTTGTTTTTCTACATTAAAGAACTGTTCTAACACTGTTGTATTTTTTGTTTTTCTAGATTTTAGAACTGTTCTGACACTGTTGTATTTTTTGTTTTTCTACATTTTAGAACTGTTCTGACACTGTTGTATTTTTTGTTTTTCCTAGATTTTAGAACTGTTCTGACACTTGTATTTTTTGTTTTTCTAGATTTTAGAACTGTTCTGACACTGTTGTATTTTTTGTTTTTCTAGATTTTAGAACTGTTCTGACACTGTTGTATTTTTTGTTTTTCTACATTTTAGAACTGTTCTGACACTGTTGTATTTTTTGTTTTTCTACATTTTAGAACTGTTCTGACACTGTTGTATTTTTTGTTTTTTTCTAGATTTTAGAACTGTTCTGACACTGTTGTATTTTTTGTTTTTCTACATTTTAGAACTGTTCTGACACTGTTGTATTTTTTGTTTTTCTAGATTTTAGAACTGTTCTGACACTTGTATTTTTTGTTTTTCTAGATTTTAGAACTGTTCTGACACTGTTGTATTTTTTGTTTTTCCTTGATTTTAGAACTGTTCGGACACTGTTGTATTTTTTGTTTTTTTTACATTTTAGAACTGTTCTGACACTGTTGTATTTTTTGTTTTTCTACATTAAAGAACTGTTCTAACACTGTTGTATTTTTTGTTTTTCTAGATTTTAGAACTGTTCTGACACTGTTGTATTTTTTGTTTTTCTACATTAAAGAACTGTTCTAACACTGTTGTATTTTTTGTTTTTCTAGATTTTAGAACTGTTCTGACACTGTTGTATTTTTTTGTTTTTCTAGATTTTAGAACTGTTCTGACACTGTTGTATTTTTTGTTTTTCCTAGATTTTAGAACTGTTCGGACACTGTTGTATTTTTTGTTTTTCTACATTTTAGAACTTATCTGACACTTGTATTTTTTGTTTTTCTACATTTTAGAACTGTTCTGACACTGTTGTATTTTTTGTTTTTCTACATTAAAGAACTGTTCTGACACTGTTGTATTTTTTGTTTTTCTAGATTTTAGAACTGTTCTGACACTTGTATTTTTTGTTTTTCTAGATTTTAGAACTGTTCTGACACTGTTGTATTTTTTGTTTTTCTACATTTTAGAACTGTTCTGACACTGTTGTATTTTTTGTTTTTCTACATTTTAGAACTGTTCTGACACTGTTGTATTTTTTGTTTTTCTACATTTTAGAACTGTTCTGACACTGTTGTATTTTTTGTTTTTTTCTAGATTTTAGAACTGTTCTGACACTGTTGTATTTTTTGTTTTTCTACATTTTAGAACTGTTCTGACACTGTTGTATATTTTGTTTTTCTACATTTTAGAACTGTTCTGACACTGTTGTATTTTTTGTTTTTCTACATTTTAGAACTGTTCTGACACTGTTGTATTTTTTGTTTTTCTACATTTTAGAACTGTTCTGACACTGTTGTATTTTCTGTTTTTTTCTAGATTTTAGAACTGTTCTGACGCTGTTGTATATTTTGTTTTTCTACATTTTAGAACTGTTCTGACACTGTTGTATTTTTTGTTTTTCTACATTTTAGAACTGTTCTGACACTGTTGTATTTTTTGTTTTTCTAGATTTTAGAACTGTTCTGACACTTGTATTTTTTGTTTTTCTACATTTTAGAACTGTTCTGACACTGTTGTATTTTTTGTTTTTCCTTGATTTTAGAACTGTTCGGACACTGTTGTATTTTTTGTTTTTTTTACATTTTAGAACTGTTCTGACACTGTTGTATTTTTTGTTTTTCTACATTAAAGAACTGTTCTAACACTGTTGTATTTTTTGTTTTTCTAGATTTTAGAACTGTTCTGACACTGTTGTATTTTTTGTTTTTCTACATTAAAGAACTGTTCTGACACTGTTGTATTTTTTGTTTTTCTAGATTTTAGAACTGTTCTGACACTGTTGTATTTTTTTGTTTTTCTAGATTTTAGAACTGTTCTGACACTGTTGTATTTTTTGTTTTTCCTAGATTTTAGAACTGTTCGGACACTGTTGTATTTTTTGTTTTTCTACATTTTAGAACTGTTCTGACACTGTTGTATTTTTTGTTTTTCTAGATTTTAGAACTGTTCTGACACTGTTGTATTTTTTGTTTTTCTACATTTTAGAACTGTTCTGACACTGTTGTATTTTTTGTTTTTCTACATTTTAGAACTGTTCTGACACTGTTGTATTTTTTGTTTTTCTACATTTTAGAACTGTTCTGACACTGTTGTATTTTTTGTTTTTCTAGACTTTAGAACTGTTCTGACACTGTTGTATTTTTTGTTTTTCTAGATTTTAGAACTGTTCTGACACTGTTGTATTTTTTGTTTTTCTACATTTTAGAACTGTTCTGACACTTGTATTTTTTGTTTTTCTACATTTTAGAACTGTTCTGACACTGTTGTATTTTTTGTTTTTCTAGATTTTAGAACTGTTCTGACACTGTTGTATTTTTTGTTTTTTCTAGATTTTAGAACTGTTCTGACACTGTTGTATTTTTTGTTTTTCTACATTTTAGAACTGTTCTGACACTGTTGTATTTTTTGTTTTTCTAGATTTTAGAACTGTTCTGACACTGTTATATTTTTTGTTTTTCTAGATTTTAGAACTGTTCTGACACTGTTGTATTTTCTGTTTTTTCTAGATTTTAGAACTGTTCTGACACTGTTGTATTTTTTGTTTTTCTAGATTTTAGAACTGTTCTGACACTGTTGTATTTTTTGTTTTTCTACATTTTAGAACTGTTCTGACACTGTTGTATTTTTTGTTTTTCTACATTTTAGAACTGTTCTGACACTGTTGTATTTTCTGTTTTTTTCTAGATTTTAGAACTGTTCTGACACTGTTGTATTTTTTGTTTTTTTCTAGATTTTAGAACTGTTCTGACACTGTTGTATTTTTTTTTTTTCTAGATTTTAGAACTGTTCTGACACTGTTGTATTTTTTGTTTTTCTACATTTTAGAACTGTTCTGACACTGTTGTATTTTTTGTTTTTCTACATTTTAGAACTGTTCTGACACTTGTATTTTTTGTTTTTCTACATTTTAGAACTGTTCTGACACTGTTGTATTTTTTGTTTTTCTACATTTTAGAACTGTTCTGACACTGTTGTATTTTTTTGTTTTTCTACATTTTAGAACTGTTCTGACACTGTTGTATTTTTTGTTTTTCTACATTTTAGAACTGTTCTGACACTGTTGTATTTTTTGTTTTTCTACATTTTAGAACTGTTCTGACACTGTTGTATTTTTTGTTTTTCTAGATTTTAGAACTGTTCTGACACTGTTGTATTTTTTGTTTTTCTACATTAAAGAACTGTTCTAACACTGTTGTATTTTTTGTTTTTCTAGATTTTAGAACTGTTCTGACACTGTTGTATTTTTTGTTTTTCTACATTTTAGAACTGTTCTGACACTGTTGTATTTTTTGTTTTTCCTAGATTTTAGAACTGTTCTGACACTTGTATTTTTTGTTTTTCTAGATTTTAGAACTGTTCTGACACTGTTGTATTTTTTGTTTTTCTAGATTTTAGAACTGTTCTGACACTGTTGTATTTTTTGTTTTTCTACATTTTAGAACTGTTCTGACACTGTTGTATTTTTTGTTTTTCTACATTTTAGAACTGTTCTGACACTGTTGTATTTTTTGTTTTTTTCTAGATTTTAGAACTGTTCTGACACTGTTGTATTTTTTGTTTTTCTACATTTTAGAACTGTTCTGACACTGTTGTATTTTTTGTTTTTCTAGATTTTAGAACTGTTCTGACACTTGTATTTTTTGTTTTTCTAGATTTTAGAACTGTTCTGACACTGTTGTATTTTTTGTTTTTCCTTGATTTTAGAACTGTTCGGACACTGTTGTATTTTTTGTTTTTTTTACATTTTAGAACTGTTCTGACACTGTTGTATTTTTTGTTTTTCTACATTAAAGAACTGTTCTAACACTGTTGTATTTTTTGTTTTTCTAGATTTTAGAACTGTTCTGACACTGTTGTATTTTTTGTTTTTCTACATTAAAGAACTGTTCTAACACTGTTGTATTTTTTGTTTTTCTAGATTTTAGAACTGTTCTGACACTGTTGTATTTTTTTGTTTTTCTAGATTTTAGAACTGTTCTGACACTGTTGTATTTTTTGTTTTTCCTAGATTTTAGAACTGTTCGGACACTGTTGTATTTTTTGTTTTTCTACATTTTAGAACTTATCTGACACTTGTATTTTTTGTTTTTCTACATTTTAGAACTGTTCTGACACTGTTGTATTTTTTGTTTTTCTACATTAAAGAACTGTTCTGACACTGTTGTATTTTTTGTTTTTCTAGATTTTAGAACTGTTCTGACACTTGTATTTTTTGTTTTTCTAGATTTTAGAACTGTTCTGACACTGTTGTATTTTTTGTTTTTCTACATTTTAGAACTGTTCTGACACTGTTGTATTTTTTGTTTTTCTACATTTTAGAACTGTTCTGACACTGTTGTATTTTTTGTTTTTCTACATTTTAGAACTGTTCTGACACTGTTGTATTTTTTGTTTTTTTCTAGATTTTAGAACTGTTCTGACACTGTTGTATTTTTTGTTTTTCTACATTTTAGAACTGTTCTGACACTGTTGTATATTTTGTTTTTCTACATTTTAGAACTGTTCTGACACTGTTGTATTTTTTGTTTTTCTACATTTTAGAACTGTTCTGACACTGTTGTATTTTTTGTTTTTCTAGATTTTAGAACTGTTCTGACACTTGTATTTTTTGTTTTTCTACATTTTAGAACTGTTCTGACACTGTTGTATTTTTTGTTTTTCCTTGATTTTAGAACTGTTCGGACACTGTTGTATTTTTTGTTTTTTTTACATTTTAGAACTGTTCTGACACTGTTGTATTTTTTGTTTTTCTACATTAAAGAACTGTTCTAACACTGTTGTATTTTTTGTTTTTCTAGATTTTAGAACTGTTCTGACACTGTTGTATTTTTTGTTTTTCTACATTAAAGAACTGTTCTGACACTGTTGTATTTTTTGTTTTTCTAGATTTTAGAACTGTTCTGACACTGTTGTATTTTTTTGTTTTTCTAGATTTTAGAACTGTTCTGACACTGTTGTATTTTTTGTTTTTCCTAGATTTTAGAACTGTTCGGACACTGTTGTATTTTTTGTTTTTCTACATTTTAGAACTGTTCTGACACTGTTGTATTTTTTGTTTTTCTAGATTTTAGAACTGTTCTGACACTGTTGTATTTTTTGTTTTTCTACATTTTAGAACTGTTCTGACACTGTTGTATTTTTTGTTTTTCTACATTTTAGAACTGTTCTGACACTGTTGTATTTTTTGTTTTTCTACATTTTAGAACTGTTCTGACACTGTTGTATTTTTTGTTTTTCTAGACTTTAGAACTGTTCTGACACTGTTGTATTTTTTGTTTTTCTAGATTTTAGAACTGTTCTGACACTGTTGTATTTTTTGTTTTTCTACATTTTAGAACTGTTCTGACACTTGTATTTTTTGTTTTTCTACATTTTAGAACTGTTCTGACACTGTTGTATTTTTTGTTTTTCTAGATTTTAGAACTGTTCTGACACTGTTGTATTTTTTGTTTTTCTAGATTTTAGAACTGTTCTGACACTGTTGTATTTTTTGTTTTTCTACATTTTAGAACTGTTCTGACACTGTTGTATTTTCTGTTTTTTTCTAGATTTTAGAACTGTTCTGACACTGTTGTATTTTTTGTTTTTTTCTAGATTTTAGAACTGTTCTGACACTGTTGTATTTTTTTTTTTTCTAGATTTTAGAACTGTTCTGACACTGTTGTATTTTTTGTTTTTCTACATTTTAGAACTGTTCTGACACTGTTGTATTTTTTGTTTTTCTACATTTTAGAACTGTTCTGACACTTGTATTTTTTGTTTTTCTACATTTTAGAACTGTTCTGACACTGTTGTATTTTTTGTTTTTCTACATTTTAGAACTGTTCTGACACTGTTGTATTTTTTTGTTTTTCTACATTTTAGAACTGTTCTGACACTGTTGTATTTTTTGTTTTTCTACATTTTAGAACTGTTCTGACACTGTTGTATTTTTTGTTTTTCTACATTTTAGAACTGTTCTGACACTGTTGTATTTTTTGTTTTTCTAGATTTTAGAACTGTTCTGACACTGTTGTATTTTTTGTTTTTCTACATTAAAGAACTGTTCTAACACTGTTGTATTTTTTGTTTTTCTAGATTTTAGAACTGTTCTGACACTGTTGTATTTTTTTGTTTTTCTAGATTTTAGAACTGTTCTGACACTGTTGTATTTTTTGTTTTTCCTAGATTTTAGAACTGTTCGGACACTGTTGTATTTTTTGTTTTTCTACATTTTAGAACTGTTCTGACACTTGTATTTTTTGTTTTTCTACATTTTAGAACTGTTCTGACACTGTTGTATTTTTTGTTTTTCTACATTAAAGAACTGTTCTGACACTGTTGTATTTTTTGTTTTTCTAGATTTTAGAACTGTTCTGACACTTGTATTTTTTGTTTTTCTAGATTTTAGAACTGTTCTGACACTGTTGTATTTTTTGTTTTTCCTAGATTTTAGAACTGTTCGGACACTGTTGTATTTTTTGTTTTTCTACATTTTAGAACTGTTCTGACACTTGTATTTTTTGTTTTTCTACATTTTAGAACTGTTCTGACACTGTTGTATTTTTTGTTTTTTTCTAGATTTTAGAACTGTTCTGACACTGTTGTATTTTTTGTTTTTCTACATTTTAGAACTGTTCTGACACTGTTGTATATTTTGTTTTTCTACATTTTAGAACTGTTCTGACACTTGTATTTTTTGTTTTTCTACATTTTAGAACTGTTCTGACACTGTTGTATTTTTTTGTTTTTCTACATTTTAGAACTGTTCTGACACTGTTGTATTTTTTGTTTTTCTACATTTTAGAACTGTTCTGACACTGTTGTATTTTTTGTTTTTCTACATTTTAGAACTGTTCTGACACTGTTGTATTTTTTGTTTTTCTACATTTTAGAACTGTTCTGACACTGTTGTATTTTTTGTTTTTCTAGATTTTAGAACTGTTCTGACACTGTTGTATTTTTTTGTTTTTCTAGATTTTAGAACTGTTCTGACACTGTTGTATTTTTTGTTTTTCCTAGATTTTAGAACTGTTCGGACACTGTTGTATTTTTTGTTTTTCTACATTTTAGAACTGTTCTGACACTTGTATTTTTTGTTTTTCTACATTTTAGAACTGTTCTGACACTGTTGTATTTTTTGTTTTTCTACATTAAAGAACTGTTCTGACACTGTTGTATTTTTTGTTTTTCTAGATTTTAGAACTGTTCTGACACTTGTATTTTTTGTTTTTCTAGATTTTAGAACTGTTCTGACACTGTTGTATTTTTTGTTTTTCCTAGATTTTAGAACTGTTCGGACACTGTTGTATTTTTTGTTTTTCTACATTTTAGAACTGTTCTGACACTTGTATTTTTTGTTTTTCTACATTTTAGAACTGTTCTGACACTGTTGTATTTTTTGTTTTTTTCTAGATTTTAGAACTGTTCTGACACTGTTGTATTTTTTGTTTTTCTACATTTTAGAACTGTTCTGACACTGTTGTATATTTTGTTTTTCTACATTTTAGAACTGTTCTGACACTTGTATTTTTTGTTTTTCTACATTTTAGAACTGTTCTGACACTGTTGTATTTTTTTGTTTTTCTACATTTTAGAACTGTTCTGACACTGTTGTATTTTTTGTTTTTCTACATTTTAGAACTGTTTTGACACTGTTGTATTTTTTTGTTTTTCTACATTTTAGAACTGTTCTGACACTGTTGTATTTTTTGTTTTTCTACATTTTAGAACTGTTCTGACACTGTTGTATTTTTTGTTTTTCTACATTTTAGAACTGTTCTGACACTGTTGTATTTTTTGTTTTTCTACATTTTAGAACTGTTCTGACACTTGTATTTTTTGTTTTTCTACATTTTAGAACTGTTCTGACACTGTTGTATTTTTTGTTTTTCTAGACTTTAGAACTGTTCTGACACTGTTGTATTTTTTGTTTTTCTAGATTTTCGAACTGTTCTGACACTGTTGTATTTTTTGTTTTTCTACATTTTAGAACTGTTCTGACACTGTTGTATTTTTTGTTTTTCTACATTTTAGAACTGTTCTGACACTGTTGTATTTTTTTGTTTTTCTACATTTTAGAACTGTTCTGACACTGTTGTATTTTTTGTTTTTCTACATTTTAGAACTGTTCTGACACTGTTGTATTTTTTTGCTTTTCTACATTTTAGAACTGTTCTGACACTGTTGTATTTTTTGTTTTTCTACATTTTAGAACTGTTCTGACACTGTTGTATTTTTTGTTTTTCTACATTTTAGAACTGTTCTGACACTGTTGTATTTTTTGTTTTTCTACATTTTAGAACTGATCTGACACTGTTGTATTTTTAGTTTTTCTAGACTTTAGAACTGTTCTGACACTGTTGTATTTTTTGTTTTTCTACATTTTAGAACTGTTCTGACACTGTTGTATTTTTTGTTTTTCTACATTTTAGAACTGTTCTGACACTTGTATTTTTTGTTTTTCTACATTTTAGAACTGTTCTGACACTGTTGTATTTTTTGTTTTTCTAGATTTTAGAACTGTTCTGACACTGTTGTATTTTTTGTTTTTTCTAGATTTTAGAACTGTTCTGACACTGTTGTATTTTTTGTTTTTCTACATTTTAGAACTGTTCTGACACTGTTGTATTTTTTGTTTTTCTACATTTTAGAACTGTTCTGACACTGTTGTATTTTTTGTTTTTCTAGATTTTAGAACTGTTCTGACACTGTTGTATTTTTTTGTTTTTCTAGATTTTAGAACTGTTCTGACACTGTTGTATTTTCTGTTTTTTCTAGATTTTAGAACTGTTCTGACACTGTTGTATTTTTTGTTTTTCTAGATTTTAGAACTGTTCTGACACTGTTGTATTTTTTGTTTTTCTACATTTTAGAACTGTTCTGACACTGTTGTATTTTTTGTTTTTCTACATTTTAGAACTGTTCTGACACTGTTGTATTTTCTGTTTTTTTCTAGATTTTAGAACTGTTCTGACACTGTTGTATTTTTTGTTTTTCATTTTATCCTAACAATGTATCATTTTGGAAGTAGTTCTTATGTCAGAAAATTGTAAATACTGGAATGTGTGCTAGAGCATTGCTTGTTTGGCAAAGGACACTGCACAGAAATTTCATGGAAAAAAACCCCCACATTACTGTAAACTACTTATTAGGAACTGCACAATGACAACTTTTTCTGCTTCAAAAATTGAGCTTAAACAAAATGACCCCCTCCCCCCCCCCCACAACGGTTTGTTAGGTCAGTGATATTTTGATGTTAGATGTGTTAACAATATATATTTTACATACCACCTGTATTTCCTCCGACTGTAAACACATTAACACAATATACAACAAGATGTTATACTTAAACTTTTACCAAAATAATGTCAAATTAATATGGCTTTGACTGAAGCATCTACAGTATCAATGAATTATATCTAAACCTCATTTAGATGGAGATATCAGTAAGTTTATGTTCTATACCCTAGCTGTTACGTTTTCTTACGTCAAATATCATCTCTGCCACATTAAAAGTGGAATTTTGCCCTCTCACTAGAAAGCTCTTTTTTAGAGTTAATAGTTTGATGAAAGTTTGATAAATGCAAACAGAAAACAATTTCCAAATATCATTAACATATAGATGTAGAATTTCAATGACAAAATCTAGACAATCTGCATGTTTAGAAATCATTCATTAGGAATTCCCTTTATTACGGTATCAAACAACAAATTGTCACACTAATTGCATGAACTAAAAAAAAAATAAAAAAATTTGCATTTAAAACTAATATAATGGTTGATCTAATAAAACTTCATAAGATCAATATAAACAAAACAAAAACATGATTGATATATTCTAAATATATCTAAATATTTCATTCATGGCTGTATGTAATCCTCATGAAATAAATAAAGAATTAAAAATAATCAGTCAAATATTTTATATAAAAACAGATTATAAAAGTCACAGATGACACAACTCTAGGAAAAGTTAAACTTATAGAAGTATGATAATAATTAAATGTTGTACTTACTACCGGTACAGGTACATGTGTATGTTAAACCATTAGGTGTACACTGTCCTCCATTATAACATGGCTGAATATCACACAGGTTAACTGTGTTCTCACATGTAGGACCAGTATAACCTGAAATAAAACAATTATTGACTGTGTTTATCTAACATATAGGACCAGAATAACGTGAAATAAACAATTATTGACTGTGTTTAGTATCCAGTCTAAGTAAGAATTCCTCAACTTCGAACTGTCAGACATACAGGCATGGATGCCAGAATCATTACCCATATACTTTGTAGTGTCAGACAGTTGCATACATGTTATACCTCCTCTTTGAGAGGGAGACCCATCCTTTGGGTAAAAATTTAAACTTTTTCATTTGGAAAATAAATGAAATGTCTCTCTGACAATTTGCCAATTCCATGTATAATTCTAAGGCTATATGTTTATTTTATCTAAATTTAAAGATTCACACTATTTGTTCCTCATAGAGATCAGAAGTTACTGGTTTGGTTTGGTTTATGGTGTTTAACGTCACTTTGAACAATATTGCAGAGATCACAAGATATTGGACATTTGTAGTTTGATTGGCATTTGTGATGAGAAAACATCAGGACAAAATAGAAACTATAAATCTTAAAGCTCATTTATTATAATAACATAATTTATTGACTAATAATCTATATTTAATACTCTGGGGTTAGGGTTGTGGTGTTTAATGCCACTTTCAACAATATTTCAGCTATATCATGGTGGTCTGTTTTATTGATGGAGGAAACCGGAGTACCTGGAGAAAACCATCGACCTGCCGAAAGTCATTGACAAACTTTATCACATAATGTTGTATTAAGTACTTCTGGCCATTAGCGGGATTCGAACTCACAACATTATCGGTGATAGGCAGAATGCACAGGTAGTTGCAAATCCAACTACCATATGATCACGACCATGACAGCCTCTTTAAGACTCTTAGATTGTTCATCCTTTAACAGTATAAAGTTGTGAATGATTAGATCCAAATGACATCAACTTCTAATACTGATTCTAACATGACGTCCTTCTTTTGCTGTGTAAACAAACAAGCGATTTATCGATTGAGTATAATCTCATTAGCACATGCGCCGGTGCATGTGACTGACTTTCCCGTCGTAAATGTACATGTTGATGAATTATCGTCTGCTCAAATTGGGCAGCATAAATTGTGTGCGACATTGTCCGCAAACGTAAATATAAATTACCATCTTCCAATCAAAGTATACTACCGCATTTGTACTCTTAGACATATCAGAATCGAATTTACTAATATCTGCCAACCCATGTTAAAACTCAAAACACATTCTGGCTTCCATGAATTATTTCTTAACTTTACTGTAGCTTTACTTACCATTAGGACAAGAACAATAGTAATCGTGGTTGATTACGGTACAGGTTCCTCCATTTAAACATCTATCAGTACAAACAGAAGCAACTGAAAAAATAAATATCAGGTTGTTATTGTATTATTAAAAATAAGTCAAATTTACCACAAACTGGCAACACCATCCAGTTTGTAATATAGCACAGCAACCTTACCACAAACTGGCAACACCATCCAGTTTGTAATATATCACAGCAACCATGTACTCACACAATAACAGACGACAAATGTTTCATTGTACCAAAACTATCATTTATTTATTGAAAATTAAAAAAAATAATAGAAGCCATAGATCTACTGCATTATGAATGTACTTAATAAATACATTAATAAACTTGGCAAAGATGCCTAGCAGATAGTTTCCTCACTAACAATACAGTAACACACAACAAGAACGTCCTGTTTCTGGCACCATGGGCCTTTCATATACTTTTCATCACCATGTTCACCCCCATCAGTTTTTGACATCTTTTTCAAGAACTTTCGGATAGGCACATTCATTCACATACTGACTTTTTAATGCAAGTTGCGAAACTAATATATGTTATCTCCTATTGAATATGAAATTGTCGTAAATTCAAAACCAATTAAACAGCATGCTGAAGTTTTCATAATCAAAAATCGTTTAAAATTGCAACAACAAAAAAGAAGCTAATCTTAGCTAAATTAAACTTTCCTTGTAAAAATATGGACCCCACCCTCTAAAATAAACTCCTTGAATTTACATGAATGTCATAAAAAGCCCTGAACAGTTCCAAAAAACGGAAACCATCAAAATAAGGAGCACTTTCACCCATAAAATATTAAGCAGAACTGCCAAGACTGGATTATTCTACCATTTTAATAGGCATCTTATACCCTGCTTTAACCCCACCGCTCCACTGTCCTTATTATTACAGCCATCAATAAAACTGTCAAGACTGGATTATTCTATCATTTTAATAGGCATCTTATACCCTGCTTTAACCCCACCGCTCCACTGTCCTTATTATTACAGCCATCAATAAAACTGTCAAGACTGGATTATTCTACCATTTTAATAGGCATCTTATACCCTGCTTTAACCCCACCGCTCCACTGTCCTTATTATTACAGCCATCAATAAAACTGTCAAGACTGGATTATTCTACCATTTTAATAGGCATCTTATACCCTGCTTTAACCCCACCGCTCCACTGTCCTTATTATTACAGCCATCAATAAAACTGTCAAGACTGGATTATTCTACCATTTTAATAGGCATCTTATACCCTGCTTAAACCCCACCGCTCCACTGTCCTTATTATTACAGCCATCAATAAAACTGTCAAGACTGGATTATTCTACCATTTTAATAGGCATCTTATACCCTGCTTAAACCCCACCGCTCCACTGTCCTTATTATTACAGCCATCAATAAAACTGTCAAGACTGGATTATTCTACCATTTTAATAGGCATCTTATACCCTGCTTTAACCCCACCGCTCCGCTGTCCTTATTATTACAGCCATCAATAAAACTGTCAAGACTGAATTATTCTACCATTTTAATAGGCATCTTATACCCTGCTTAAACCCCACCGCTCCACTGTCCTTATTATTACAGCCATCAATAAAACTGTCAAGACTGGATTATTCTACCATTTTAATAGGCATCTTATACCCTGCTTAAACCCCACCGCTCCACTGTCCTTATTATTACAGCCATCAATAAAACTGCCAAGACTGGATTATTCTACCATTTTAATAGGCATCTTATACCCTGCTTTAACCCCACCGCTCCACTGTCCTTATTATTACAGCTATCAATAAAACTGTCAAGACTGAATTATTCTACCATTTTAATAGGCATCTTATACCCTGCTTTAACCCCACCGCTCCACTGTCCTTATTATTACAGCCATCAATAAAACTGTCAAGACTGAATTATTCTACCATTTTAATAGGCATCTTATACCCTGCTTTAACCCCACCGCTCCACTGTCCTTATTATTACAGCCATCAATAAAACTGCCAAGACTGGATTATTCTACCATTTTAATAGGCATCTTATACCCTGCTTAAACCCCACCGCTCCACTGTCCTTATTATTACAGCCATCAATAAAACTGTCAAGACTGGATTATTCTACCATTTTAATAGGCATCTTATACCCTGCTTAAACCCCACCGCTCCACTGTCCTTATTATTACAGCCATCAATAAAACTGTCAAGACTGGATTATTCTACCATTTTAATAGGCATCTTATACCCTGCTTAAACCCCACCGCTCCACTGTCCTTATTATTACAGCCATCAATAAAACTGCCAAGACTGGATTATTCTACCATTTTAATAGGCATCTTATACCCTGCTTAAACCCCACCGCTCCACTGTCCTTATTATTACAGCCATCAATAAAACTGCCAAGACTGGATTATTCTACCATTTTAATAGGCATCTTATACCCTGCTTTAACCCCACCGCTCCACTGTCCTTATTATTACAGCTATCAATAAAACTGTCAAGACTGAATTATTCTACCATTTTAATAGGCATCTTATACCCTGCTTTAACCCCACCGCTCTACTGTCCTTATTATTACAGCCATCAATAAAACTGTCAAGACTGAATTATTCTACCATTTTAATAGGCATCTTATACCCTGCTTTAACCCCACCGCTCCACTGTCCTTATTATTACAGCCATCAATAAAACTGCCAAGACTGGATTATTCTACCATTTTAATAGGCATCTTATACCCTGCTTAAACCCCACCGCTCCACTGTCCTTATTATTACAGCCATCAATAAAACTGCCAAGACTGGATTATTCTACCATTTTAATAGGCATCTTATACCCTGCTTTAACCCCACCGCTCCACTGTCCTTATTATTACAGCTATCAATAAAACTGCCAAGACTGGATTATTCTACCATTTTAATAGGCATCTTATACCCTGCTTAAACCCCACCGCTCCACTGTCCTTATTATTACAGCCATCAATAAAACTGCCAAGACTGGATTATTCTACCATTTTAATAGGCATCTTATACCCTGCTTTAACCCCACCGCTCCACTGTCCTTATTATTACAGCCATCAATAAAACTGCCAAGACTGGATTATTCTACCATTTTAATAGGCATCTTATACCCTGCTTTAACCCCACCGCTCCACTGTCCTTATTATTACAGCCATCAATAAAACTGCCAAGACTGGATTATTCTACCATTTTAATAGGCATCTTATACCCTGCTTAAACCCCACCGCTCCACTGTCCTTATTATTACAACCATCAATAAAACTGCCAAGACTGGATTATTCTACCATTTTAATAGGCATCTTATACCCTGCTTTAACCCCACCGCTCCACTGTCCTTATTATTACAGCCATCAATAAAACTGTCAAGACTGAATTATTCTACCATTTTAATAGGCATCTTATACCCTGCTTTAACCCCACCGCTCCACTGTCCTTATTATTACAGCCATCAATAAAACTGTCAAGACTGGATTATTCTACCATTTTAATAGGCATCTTATACCCTGCTTAAACCCCACCGCTCCACTGTCCTTATTATTACAGCCATCAATAAAACTGTCAAGACTGGATTATTCTACCATTTTAATAGGCATCTTATACCCTGCTTTAACCCCACCGCTCCACTGTCCTTATTATTACAGCCATCAATAAAACTGTCAAGACTGGATTATTCTACCATTTTAATAGGCATCTTATACCCTGCTTTAACCCCACCGCTCCACTGTCCTTATTATTACAGCCATCAATAAAACTGCCAAGACTGGATTATTCTACCATTTTAATAGGCATCTTATACCCTGCTTAAACCCCACCGCTCCACTGTCCTTATTTTTACAGCCATCAATAAAACTGCCAAGACTGGATTATTCTACCATTTTAATAGGCATCTTATACCCTGCTTTAACCCCACCGCTCCACTGTCCTTATTATTACAGCCATCAATAAAACTGCCAAGACTGGATTATTCTACCATTTTAATAGGCATCTTATACCCTGCTTAAACCCCACTGCTCCACTGTCCTTATTATTACAGCCATCAATAAAACTGCCAAGACTGGATTATTCTACCATTTTAATAGGCATCTTATACCCTGCTTTAACCCCACCGCTCCACTGTCCTTATTATTACAGCCATCAATAAAACTGCCAAGACTGGATTATTCTACCATTTTAATAGGCATCTTATACCCTGCTTTAACCCCACCGCTCCACTGTCCTTATTATTACAGCCATCAATAAAACTGCCAAGACTGGATTATTCTACCATTTTAATAGGCATCTTATACCCTGCTTAAACCCCACCGCTCCACTGTCCTTATTATTACAACCATCAATAAAACTGCCAAGACTGGATTATTCTACCATTTTAATAGGCATCTTATACCCTGCTTTAACCCCACCGCTCCACTGTCCTTATTATTACAGCCATCAATAAAACTGTCAAGACTGAATTATTCTACCATTTTAATAGGCATCTTATACCCTGCTTTAACCCCACCGCTCCACTGTCCTTATTATTACAGCCATCAATAAAACTGTCAAGACTGGATTATTCTACCATTTTAATAGGCATCTTATACCCTGCTTAAACCCCACCGCTCCACTGTCCTTATTATTACAGCCATCAATAAAACTGTCAAGACTGGATTATTCTACCATTTTAATAGGCATCTTATACCCTGCTTTAACCCCACCGCTCCACTGTCCTTATTATTACAGCCATCAATAAAACTGTCAAGACTGGATTATTCTACCATTTTAATAGGCATCTTATACCCTGCTTTAACCCCACCGCTCCACTGTCCTTATTATTACAGCCATCAATAAAACTGCCAAGACTGGATTATTCTACCATTTTAATAGGCATCTTATACCCTGCTTAAACCCCACCGCTCCACTGTCCTTATTTTTACAGCCATCAATAAAACTGCCAAGACTGGATTATTCTACCATTTTAATAGGCATCTTATACCCTGCTTTAACCCCACCGCTCCACTGTCCTTATTATTACAGCCATCAATAAAACTGCCAAGACTGGATTATTCTACCATTTTAATAGGCATCTTATACCCTGCTTAAACCCCACCGCTCCACTGTCCTTATTATTACAGCCATCAATAAAACTGCCAAGACTGGATTATTCTACCATTTTAATAGGCATCTTATACCCTGCTTTAACCCCACCGCTCCACTGTCCTTATTATTACAGCCATCAATAAAACTGTCAAGACTGGATTATTCTACCATTTTAATAGGCATCTTATACCCTGCTTAAACCCCACCGCTCCACTGTCCTTATTATTACAGCCATCAATAAAACTGCCAAGACTGGATTATTCTACCATTTTAATAGGCATCTTATACCCTGCTTAAACCCCACCGCTCCACTGTCCTTATTATTACAGCCATCAATAAAACTGTCAAGACTGGATTATTCTACCATTTTAATAGGCATCTTATACCCTGCTTTAACCCCACCGCTCCACTGTCCTTATTATTACAGCCATCAATAAAACTGTCAAGACTGGATTATTCTACCATTTTAATAGGCATCTTATACCCTGCTTAAACCCCACCGCTCCACTGTCCTTATTATTACAGCCATCAATAAAACTGTCAAGACTGGATTATTCTACCATTTTAATAGGCATCTTATACCCTGCTTTAACCCCACCGCTCCACTGTCCTTATTATTACAGCCATCAATAAAACTGTCAAGACTGGATTATTCTACCATTTTAATAGGCATCTTATACCCTGCTTTAACCCCACCGCTCCACTGTCCTTATTATTACAGCCATCAATAAAACTGTCAAGACTGGATTATTCTACCATTTTAATAGGCATCTTATACCCTGCTTTAACCCCACCGCTCCACTGTCCTTATTATTACAGCCATCAATAAAACTGTCAAGACTGGATTATTCTACCATTTTAATAGGCATCTTATACCCTGCTTTAACCCCACCGCTCCACTGTCCTTATTATTACAGCCATCAATAAAACTGTCAAGACTGGATTATTCTACCATTTTAATAGGCATCTTATACCCTGCTTTAACCCCACCGCTCCACTGTCCTTATTATTACAGCCATCAATAAAACTGTCAAGACTGGATTATTCTACCATTTTAATAGGCATCTTATACCCTGCTTAAACCCCACCGCTCCACTGTCCTTATTATTACAGCCATCAATAAAACTGTCAAGACTGGATTATTCTACCATTTTAATAGGCATCTTATACCCTGCTTAAACCCCACCGCTCCACTGTCCTTATTATTACAGCCATCAATAAAACTGTCAAGACTGGATTATTCTACCATTTTAATAGGCATCTTATACCCTGCTTTAACCCCACCGCTCCACTGTCCTTATTATTACAGCCATCAATAAAACTGCCAAGACTGGATTATTCTACCATTTTAATAGGCATCTTATACCCTGCTTTAACCCCACCGCTCCACTGTCCTTATTATTACAGCCATCAATAAAACTGTCAAGACTTGATTATTCTACCATTTTAATAGGCATCTTATACCCTGCTTAAACCCCACTGCTCCACTGTCCTTATTATTACAGCCATCAATAAAACTGCCAAGACTGGATTATTCTACCATTTTAATAGGCATCTTATACCCTGCTTAAACCCCACCGCTCCACTGTCCTTATTATTACAGCCATCAATAAAACTGTCAAGACTGGATTATTCTACCATTTTAATAGGCATCTTATACCCTGCTTTAACCCCACCGCTCCACTGTCCTTATTATTACAGCCATCAATAAAACTGTCAAGACTGGATTATTCTACCATTTTAATAGGCATCTTATACCCTGCTTTAACCCCACCGCTCCACTGTCCTTATTATTACAGCCATCAATAAAACTGCCAAGACTGGATTATTCTACCATTTTAATAGGCATCTTATACCCTGCTTTAACCCCACCGCTCCACTGTCCTTATTATTACAGCCATCAATAAAACTGCCAAGACTGGATTATTCTACCATTTTAATAGGCATCTTATACCCTGCTTTAACCCCACCGCTCCACTGTCCTTATTATTACAGCCATCAATAAAACTGTCAAGACTGGATTATTCTACCATTTTAATAGGCATCTTATACCCTGCTTAAACCCCACCGCTCCACTGTCCTTATTATTACAGCCATCAATAAAACTGTCAAGACTGGATTATTCTACCATTTTAATAGGCATCTTATACCCTGCTTTAACCCCACCGCTCCACTGTCCTTATTATTACAGCCATCAATAAAACTGCCAAGACTGGATTATTCTACCATTCTAATAGGCATCTTATACCCTGCTTAAACCCACCGCTCCACTGTCCTTATTATTACAGCCATCAATAAAACTGCCAAGACTGGATTATTCTACCATTTTAATAGGCATCTTATACCCTGCTTTAACCCCACCGCTCCACTGTCCTTATTATTACAGCCATCAATAAAACTGCCAAGACTGGATTATTCTACCATTTTAATAGGCATCTTATACCCTGCTTAAACCCCACCGCTCCACTGTCCTTATTATTACAGCCATCAATAAAACTGTCAAGACTGAATTATTCTACCATTTTAATAGGCATCTTATACCCTGCTTAAACCCCACCGCTCCACTGTCCTTATTATTACAGCCATCAATAAAACTGCCAAGACTGGATTATTCTACCATTTTAATAGGCATCTTATACCCTGCTTTAACCCCACCGCTCCACTGTCCTTATTATTACAGCCATCAATAAAACTGCCAAGACTGGATTATTCTACCATTTTAATAGGCATCTTATACCCTGCTTAAACCCCACCGCTCCACTGTCCTTATTATTACAGCCATCAATAAAACTGTCAAGACTGAATTATTCTACCATTTTAATAGGCATCTTATACCCTGCTTAAACCCCTACCGCTCCACTGTCCTTATTATTACAGCCATCAATAAAACTGTCAAGACTGGATTATTCTACCATTTTAATAGGCATCTTATACCCTGCTTTAACCCCACCGCTCCACTGTCCTTATTATTACAGCCATCAATAAAACTGTCAAGACTGGATTATTCTACCATTTTAATAGGCATCTTATACCCTGCTTAAACCCCACCGCTCCACTGTCCTTATTATTACAGCCATCAATAAAACTGTCAAGACTGGATTATTCTACCATTTTAATAGGCATCTTATACCCTGCTTAAACCCCACCGCTCCACTGTCCTTATTATTACAGCCATCAATAAAACTGTCAAGACTGGATTATTCTACCATTTTAATAGGCATCTTATACCCTGCTTAAACCCCACCGCTCCACTGTCCTTATTATTACAGCCATCAATAAAACTGCCAAGACTGAATTATTCTACCATTTTAATAGGCATCTTATACCCTGCTTAAACCCCACCGCTCCACTGTCCTTATTATTACAGCCATCAATAAAACTGTCAAGACTGAATTATTCGACCATTTTAATAGGCATCTTATACCCTGCTTAAACCCCACCGCTCCACTGTCCTTATTATTACAGCCATCAATAAAACTGTCAAGACTGAATTATTCTACCATTTTAATAGGCATCTTATACCCTGCTTAAACCCCACCGCTCCACTGTCCTTATTATTACAGCCATCAATAAAACTGTCAAGACTGAATTATTCTACCATTTTAATAGGCATCTTATACCCTGCTTAAACCCCTACCGCTCCACTGTCCTTATTATTACAGCCATCAATAAAACTGTCAAGACTGGATTATTCTACCATTTTAATAGGCATCTTATACCCTGCTTTAACCCCACCGCTCCACTGTCCTTATTATTACAGCCATCAATAAAACTGTCAAGACTGGATTATTCTACCATTTTAATAGGCATCTTATACCCTGCTTAAACCCCACCGCTCCACTGTCCTTATTATTACAGCCATCAATAAAACTGTCAAGACTGGATTATTCTACCATTTTAATAGGCATCTTATACCCTGCTTAAACCCCACCGCTCCACTGTCCTTATTATTACAGCCATCAATAAAACTGTCAAGACTGGATTATTCTACCATTTTAATAGGCATCTTATACCCTGCTTAAACCCCACCGCTCCACTGTCCTTATTATTACAGCCATCAATAAAACTGTCAAGACTGGATTATTCTACCATTTTAATAGGCATCTTATACCCTGCTTAAACCCCACCGCTCCACTGTCCTTATTATTACAGCCATCAATAAAACTGTCAAGACTGAATTATTCTACCATTTTAATAGGCATCTTATACCCTGCTTAAACCCCACCGCTCCACTGTCCTTATTATTACAGCCATCAATAAAACTGTCAAGACTGAATTATTCTACCATTTTAATAGGCATCTTATACCCTGCTTAAACCCCACCGCTCCACTGTCCTTATTATTACAGCCATCAATAAAACTGTCAAGACTGGATTATTCTACCATTTTAATAGGCATCTTATACCCTGCTTAAACCCCACCGCTCCACTGTCCTTATTATTACAGCCATCAATAAAACTGTCAAGACTGGATTATTCTACCATTTTAATAGGCATCTTATACCCTGCTTAAACCCCACCGCTCCACTGTCCTTATTATTACAGCCATCAATAAAACTGTCAAGACTGAATTATTCTACCATTTTAATAGGCATCTTATACCCTGCTTAAACCCCACCGCTCCACTGTCCTTATTATTACAGCCATCAATAAAACTGTCAAGACTGGATTATTCTACCATTTTAATAGGCATCTTATACCCTGCTTAAACCCCACCGCTCCACTGTCCTTATTATTACAGCCATCAATAAAACTGCCAAGACTGGATTATTCTACCATTTTAATAGGCATCTTATACCCTGCTTAAACCCCACCGCTCCACTGTCCTTATTATTACAGCCATCAATAAAACTGTCAAGACTGGAATTATTCTACCATTTTAATAGGCATCTTATACCCTGCTTAAACCCCACCGCTCCACTGTCTATTATTACAGCCATCAATAAAACTGTCAAGACTGGATTATTCTACCATTTTAATAGGCATCTTATACCCTGCTTAAACCCCACCGCTCCACTGTCCTTATTATTACAGCCATCAATAAAACTGCCAAGACTGGATTATTCTACCATTTTAATAGGCATATTATACCCTGCTTAAACCCCACCGCTCCACTGTCCTTATTATTACAGCCATCAATAAAACTGTCAAGACTGAATTATTCTACCATTTTAATAGGCATCTTATACCCTGCTTAAACCCCACCGCTCCACTGTCCTTATTATTACAGCCATCAATAAAACTGTCAAGACTGAATTATTCTACCATTTTAATAGGCATCTTATACCCTGCTTAAACCCCACCGCTCCACTGTCCTTATTATTACAGCCATCAATAAAACTGTCAAGACTGAATTATTCTACCATTTTAATAGGCATCTTATACCCTGCTTAAACCCTACCGCTCCACTGTCCTTATTATTACAGCCATCAATAAAACTGTCAAGACTGGATTATTCTACCATTTTAATAGGCATCTTATACCCTGCTTTAACCCCACCGCTCCACTGTCCTTATTATTACAGCCATCAATAAAACTGTCAAGACTGGATTATTCTACCATTTTAATAGGCATCTTATACCCTGCTTAAACCCCACCGCTCCACTGTCCTTATTATTACAGCCATCAATAAAACTGTCAAGACTGGATTCCATTTTAATAGGCATCTTATACCCTGCTTAAACCCCACCGCTCCACTGTCCTTATTATTACAGCCATCAATAAAACTGTCAAGACTGGATTATTCTACCATTTTAATAGGCATCTTATACCCTGCTTAAACCCCACCGCTCCACTGTCCTTATTATTACAGCCATCAATAAAACTGTCAAGACTGGATTATTCTACCATTTTAATAGGCATCTTATACCCTGCTTAAACCCCACCGCTCCACTGTCCTTATTATTACAGCCATCAATAAAACTGTCAAGACTGAATTATTCTACCATTTTAATAGGCATCTTATACCCTGCTTAAACCCCACCGCTCCACTGTCATTATTACAGCCATCAATAAAACTGTCAAGACTGAATTATTCTACCATTTTAATAGGCATCTTATACCCTGCTTAAACCCCACCGCTCCACTGTCCTTATTATTACAGCCATCAATAAAACTGTCAAGACTGGATTATTCTACCATTTTAATAGGCATCTTATACCCTGCTTAAACCCCACCGCTCCACTGTCCTTATTATTACAGCCATCAATAAAACTGTCAAGACTGGATTATTCTACCATTTTAATAGGCATCTTATACCCTGCTTAAACCCCACCGCTCCACTGTCCTTATTATTACAGCTATCAATAAAACTGTCAAGACTGGATTATTCTACCATTTTAATAGGCATCTTATACCCTGCTTTAACCCCACCGCTTCACTGTCCTTATTATTACAGCCATCAATAAAACTGCCAAGACTGGATTATTCTACCATTTTAATAGGCATCTTATACCCTGCTTAAACCCCACCGCTCCACTGTCCTTATTATTACAGCCATCAATAAAACTGCCAAGACTGGATTATTCTACCATTTTAATAGGCATCTTATACCCTGCTTTAACCCCACCGCTCCACTGTCCTTATTATTACAGCCATCAATAAAACTGCCAAGACTGGATTATTCTACCATTTTAATAGGCATCTTATACCCTGCTTTAACCCCACCGCTCCACTGTCCTTATTATTACAGCCATCAATAAAACTGCCAAGACTGGATTATTCTACCATTTTAATAGGCATCTTATACCCTGCTTTAACCCCACCGCTCCACTGTCCTTATTATTACAGCCATCAATAAAACTGCCAAGACTGGATTATTCTACCATTTTAATAGGCATCTTATACCCTGCTTAAACCCCACCGCTCCACTGTCCTTATTATTACAGCCATCAATAAAACTGTCAAGACTGGATTATTCTACCATTTTAATAGGCATCTTATACCCTGCTTAAACCCCACCGCTCCACTGTCCTTATTATTACAGCCATCAATAAAACTGCCAAGACTGGATTATTCTACCATTTTAATAGGCATCTTATACCCTGCTTTAACCCCACCGCTCCACTGTCCTTATTATTACAGCCATCAATAAAACTGTCAAGACTGGATTATTCTACCATTTTAATAGGCATCTTATACCCTGCTTTAACCCCACCGCTCCACTGTCCTTATTATTACAGCCATCAATAAAACTGCCAAGACTGGATTATTCTACCATTTTAATAGGCATCTTATACCCTGCTTAAACCCCACCGCTCCACTGTCCTTATTATTAACAGCCATCAATAAAACTGCCAAGACTGGATTATTCTACCATTTTAATAGGCATCTTATACCCTGCTTAAACCCCACCGCTCCACTGTCCTTATTATTACAGCCATCAATAAAACTGTCAAGACTGGATTATTCTACCATTTTAATAGGCATCTTATACCCTGCTTTAACCCCACCGCTCCACTGTCCTTATTATTACAGCCATCAATAAAACTGTCAAGACTGGATTATTCTACCATTTTAATAGGCATCTTATACCCTGCTTTAACCCCACCGCTCCACTGTCCTTATTATTACAGCCATCAATAAAACTGCCAAGACTGGATTATTCTACCATTTTAATAGGCATCTTATACCCTGCTTAAACCCCACCGCTCCACTGTCCTTATTATTACAGCCATTAATAAAACTGTCAAGACTGGATTATTCTACCATTTTAATAGGCATCTTATACCCTGCTTAAACCCCACCGCTCCACTGTCCTTATTATTACAGCCATCAATAAAACTGCCAAGACTGGATTATTCTACCATTTTAATAGGCATCTTATACCCTGCTTTAACCCCACCGCTCCACTGTCCTTATTATTACAGCCATCAATAAAACTGCCAAGACTGGATTATTCTACCATTTTAATAGGCATCTTATACCCTGCTTTAACCCCACCGCTCCACTGTCCTTATTATTACAGCCATCAATAAAACTGCCAAGACTGGATTATTCTACCATTTTAATAGGCATCTTATACCCTGCTTAAACCCCACCGCTCCACTGTCCTTATTATTACAGCCATCAATAAAACTGTCAAGACTGGATTATTCTACCATTTTAATAGGCATCTTATACCCTGCTTTAACCCCACCGCTCCACTGTCCTTATTATTACAGCCATCAATAAAACTGCCAAGACTGGATTATTCTACCATTTTAATAGGCATCTTATACCCTGCTTAAACCCCACCGCTCCACTGTCCTTATTATTACAGCCATCAATAAAACTGCCAAGACTGGATTATTCTACCATTTTAATAGGCATCTTATACCCTGCTTAAACCCCACCGCTCCACTGTCCTTATTATTACAGCCATCAATAAAACTGCCAAGACTGGATTATTCTACCATTTTAATAGGCATCTTATACCCTGCTTAAACCCCACCGCTCCACTGTCCTTATTATTACAGCCATCAATAAAACTGCCAAGACTGGATTATTCTACCATTTTAATAGGCATCTTATACCCTGCTTTAACCCCACCGCTCCACTGTCCTTATTATTACAGCTATCAATAAAACTGCCAAGACTGGATTATTCTACCATTTTAATAGGCATCTTATACCCTGCTTTAACCCCACCGCTCCACTGTCCTTATTATTACAGCCATCAATAAAACTGTCAAGACTGGATTATTCTACCATTTTAATAGGCATCTTATACCCTGCTTAAACCCCACCGCTCCACTGTCCTTATTATTACAGCCATCAATAAAACTGCCAAGACTGGATTATTCTACAATTTTAATAGGCATCTTATACCCTGCTTAAATCCCACCGCTCCACTGTCCTTATTATTACAGCCATCAATAAAACTGTCAAGACTGGATTATTCTACCATTTTAATAGGCATCTTATACCCTGCTTAAACCCCACCGCTCCACTGTCCTTATTATTACAGCCATCAATAAAACTGCCAAGACTGGATTATTCTACAATTTTAATAGGCATCTTATACCCTGCTTAAACCCCACCGCTCCACTGTCCTTATTATTACAGCCATCAATAAAACTGCCAAGACTGGATTATTCTACCATTTTAATAGGCATCTTATACCCTGCTTAAACCCCACCGCTCCACTGTCCTTATTATTACAGCCATCAATAAAACTGCCAAGACTGGATTATTCTACCATTTTAATAGGCATCTTATACCCTGCTTAAACCCCACCGCTCCACTGTCCTTATTATTACAGCCATCAATAAAACTGCCAAGACTGGATTATTCTACCATTTTAATAGGCATCTTATACCCTGCTTAAACCCCACCGCTCCACTGTCCTTATTATTACAGCCATCAATAAAACTGCCAAGACTGGATTATTCTACCATTTTAATAGGCATCTTATACCCTGCTTTAACCCCACCGCTCCACTGTCCTTATTATTACAGCTATCAATAAAACTGCCAAGACTGGATTATTCTACCATTTTAATAGGCATCTTATACCCTGCTTTAACCCCACCGCTCCACTGTCCTTATTATTACAGCCATCAATAAAACTGTCAAGACTGGATTATTCTACCATTTTAATAGGCATCTTATACCCTGCTTAAACCCCACCGCTCCACTGTCCTTATTATTACAGCCATCAATAAAACTGCCAAGACTGGATTATTCTACAATTTTAATAGGCATCTTATACCCTGCTTAAACCCCACCGCTCCACTGTCCTTATTATTACAGCCATCAATAAAACTGTCAAGACTGGATTATTCTACCATTTTAATAGGCATCTTATACCCTGCTTAAACCCCACCGCTCCACTGTCCTTATTATTACAGCCATCAATAAAACTGCCAAGACTGGATTATTCTACAATTTTAATAGGCATCTTATACCCTGCTTAAACCCCACCGCTCCACTGTCCTTATTATTACAGCCATCAATAAAACTGCCAAGACTGGATTATTCTACCATTTTAATAGGCATCTTATACCCTGCTTAAACCCCACCGCTCCACTGTCCTTATTATTACAGCCATCAATAAAACTGCCAAGACTGGATTATCATACGGTTTTAGAAGACATGTTCTGGCTTTCATACCTTTTATAAACCCCAGCCCTCTCCTGCCCTAATACTTACAACCATCAATACAATCAGCTGGTGATGTCTTCCCTTCAGACTGTGTGACTTGATTACCACCACATTCTAGACATTGTCTCTGGCCTCTTTGAGCCTGGTAGAAGTTTTTAGGACAAGCTGTACAGACTTCTAAACCATTATAAGAATAGTATCCAACTGGACAAGACCCTGTGAATAATTGAACATGAATTTAAAAATAGAAGCAATTATATGATGTAAGATTCAGCGGGTTAGGGTTCTGGTGTTTGATGCCACTTTCAACAATATTTCAGTTATATTGTGGCGGTCAATTTTATTGGTGGAGGAAACCGGAGTACCCGGAGAAAACCACCGACCTGTCGCAAGTCACTGACAAACTTTATCACATAATGTTGTATCGAGTACACCTTGCCTGACTAAGAGCAGGATTCAAACTCATAACATTAGTTGTGATAGGTACTGATTACATAGGTAGTAATAAATCCAACTACCATATGATCACGATCACGACGGCCCCTTGTGTAAGATTCAAATTGGTGTTACAAGGTGTATTTAATTTTTTTTTCTTAAATGAGAATGAAAAGTTGTATTTATGTTTTCAGAAATAAAATAATTACTGTATCAGTTTTCATTGTATAGAAATGCAAAGATATCCATAGATATCCTGATATATTTCAGGATCAAGAAAGCTCTGTTATACTGACCAAACAACTGCTCAAAAAGTTCAAAGAGAAAATTTGAAGGATTCCCAACCCACCTTTGAATACATATAGCAAGCCACTGTACATATATATGTAAATAGTTATTTTTGTTTATATTTGTTGATATTACTTTTAAAGTAAATTGTTCATGTACAGAGTGCACACAGTTCCTGGACGCTACACACTAGTCTAGTCCTGTATTTGGAAGAAGAAGAAGAAGAAGAAGAAAATGGAAATATCATAGATAATTATAAAAACCTACTTCTACAATCTGATGCTGTGGTTTTACCAACACCTGTAGTCTTTAATCCATTACAAGAGGAACAGGACAGCCCATTGGATGAATAGGAATCACGTCCACACTGGTTACAAGGAGCTTCACCATTGGTTGATGTCATACCTTTAGGACAGGAAACTGAAAAATATAATAAGATGATTAAATATAACGGAAAAATATAATAAGATGATTGAATCCAACGGAAAAATATAATGAGATGATTGAATCCAATGGAAATCCAAGTGGAGGTAGGATAAATCTCACGTTGTAAACAGGGTTTAATGTTTATTTATTGATTGACTGTTCAATCAGATCTGAAAGACCAGACACATTTGCATAAGATTTCAGATTTCTCAACCTCCTTAAATCTGTTCATAGGCAAGAAATTTGACTCTTGACTAGTATTGTCATTGGTGATAGATACTAAATAGTCCAACTCCTTAAATGGGTCCAAACTAACTCTTAATCACTACAGATTTGTCTTGAAAAGATCATATAGGGGCCGTCGTGGCCGTGGTCGTATGGTAGTTGGATTTAAACTACCTGTGCAATCAGTGCCTATCACCACTAACGCTGTGAGATCGAATTCCACCCAGGTGAGGTGTACTCAATACAACATTATGTGATAAAGTTTGTCAGTGACTTGCGACAGGTCGGTGGTTTTCTCCGGTTTACTTCACCAATAAAATTTACTGCCACGATATAACTGAAATATTGTTGAAAGTGGCGCTAAGCACCATAAAACCAAACCAAACCAATTGAAAAGATCATAAAAATATCATAATAAATAGTGATTACAATGGTTCTGAGTAGAAACAAATCTGTGTAGTTTTTTTTTTATTGTTTAATTTATGTCTGTATTGCCATTAGGGATCCAATTATCAAGGCTGGGGAGGGTTAGGATACCATTGACCTGTTTAACTCTGCCACTTATTTGTGTCTGTCTCAAGACAGGAGCTGAATTTCCAACACCATAACTCATGGTCTTTTTTTGTGCTTAATGATTTTGAGGTGAGAGGTTGTTGTTTGTTGTGTTGGTGGTTGAGGTGAGAGGTTGTTGTTTGTTCAGTTGATGGTGATTGAGGTGAGAGGTTGTTGTTTGTTGTGTTGGTGGTTGAGGTGAGAGGTTGTTGTTTGTTGTGTTGGTGGTTGAGGTGAGAGGTTGTTGTTTGTTGTTGGTGGTTGAAGTGAGAGGTTGTTGTTTGTTGTGTTGGTGATTGAGGTGAGAGGTTGTTGTTTGTTGTGTTGGTGATTGAGGTGAGAGGTTGTTGTTTGTTGTGTTGGTGGTTGAGGTGAGAGGTTGTTGTTTGTTGTGTTGGTGATTGAGATGAGAGGTTGTTGTTTGTTGTGTTGGTGGTTGAGGTGAGATGTTGTTTGTTGTGTTGGTGGTTGAGGTGAGAGGTTGTTGTTTGTTGTGTTGGTGGTTGAGGTGAGAGGTTGTTGTTTTTTGTGTTGGTGGTTGAGGTGAGATGTTGTTTGTTGTGTTGGTGGTTGAGGTGAGAGGTTGTTGTTTGTTGTGTTGGTAATTGAGATGAGAGGTTGTTGTTTGTTGTGTTGGTGGTTGAGGTGAGATGTTGTTTGTTGTGTTGGTGGTTGAGGCGAGAGGTTGTTGTTTGTTGTGTTGGTAATTGAGGTGAGAGGTTGTTGTTTGTTGTGTTGGTGGTTGAGGTGAGAGGTTGTTGTTTGTTGTGTTGGTGATTGAGGTGAGAGGTTGTTGTTTGTTGTGTTGGTGATTGAGGTGAGAGGTTGTTGTTTGTTGTGTTGGTGGTTGAGGTGAGAGGTTGTTGTTTGTTGTGTTGGTGGTTGAGGTGAGATGTTGTTTGTTGTGTTGGTGGTTGAGGTGAGAGGTTGTTGTTTGTTGTGTTGGTAATTGAGGTGAGAGGTTGTTGTTTGTTGTGTTGGTAATTGAGATGAGAGGTTGTTGTTTGTTGTGTTGGTGGTTGAGGTGAGATGTTGTTTGTTGTGTTGGTGGTTGAGGTGAGAGGTTGTTGTTTGTTGTGTTGGTAATTGAGGTGAGAGGTTGTTGTTTGTTGTGTTGGTGGTTGAGGTGAGAGGTTGTTGCTTGTTGTGTTGGTGATTGAGGTGAGAGGTTGTTGTTTGTTGTGTTGGTGATTGAGGTGAGAGGTTGTTGTTTGTTGTGTTGGTGGTTGAGGTGAGAGGTTGTTGCTTGTTGTGTTGGTGATTGAGGTGAGAGGTTGTTGTTTGTTGTGTTGGTGATTGAGGTGAGAGGTTGTTGTTTGTTGTGTTGGTGGTTGAGGTGAGAGGTTGTTGTTTGTTGTGTTGATGGTGGTGGGATTCTTTTCATAATCTTGGATCTTTTCTTGTAAATAAGTTATTTTTTCAAATGTCATGGAAAATGAAAGAATTAATTTTATAGTAGTTCTATACTTTGATAAAAATCAGCTGCGATTCTTGATGAAAATTTGAGGTGAAAAAGAAAATCTCTGATGTTTTAAGTTTCATACTTATATAATTATCTGACGACAGTATATATATCTAACATATCAGTATATATTCTAGATATTTCCTTTTACAGTGAAATCTGTCCAGAGATGCAGCTAATCGTCGGACCTAGGGGGCAGAATTTTAGAGGGTCCGACAAATGACGTCTTTGTGTCAGACCTAATGACCGGCAAACATTTTTACTGCTTGGGGCTGTCAAAAATCTAATTTCTGTTGGTCCTGGTTACCTCTTAGACCCCTAAGTGAAGGATCTTTGATTATCGTTAATAAAGTCAAAAGTCGTAAACAAATCGGTAAAAATTTCTGTTCCTTTCTGTTTATGCTAAATTTCGGGAAACAGTTCCCATTCCGGATTTTATTTTGTATCCTATCGGTAATCGTTGTAAATTGTAATTTGATCATTTCCGTTATGGCTACATGGCCAATTAAGAGTTTACGGAGGGGTCTAAATCTGGAAAAAAGCACCCACTACCTATCGATTTATCTACTGAGAATAAAAAAGCCAAAAGGTCGGCATATGAGAAGGAGAGGCGACCGGGGCGGTCCTTTAATCGAAAATGGAAGGACAAAATGAACAAACAAATGACGGCTTGATATCAAAATACTCATTAGAGGAATAATAAAATCTTACTAATATGAAGTATTGAATATTTGATGTTGCAGGGCTATCTAAATTGAATGTGGTCTCAGTCACTAACCCCCCCTTTGGCAATATCCTTAATCTGATTCTGGTCATAGTAGTCGTTAACTGTGTCAAGGCTTTAAGATTGTACCTTTAATCATACTGTATTGAAAGTGAAATATTAAAAAATTTCTAAAAAAAAAGTAGGTCTGGCAAAACTCTCTTACTTGCAGGACACAATGTCTGACAAGAATTTTTTTTTATCTGCAACTCTGCTGTCTAAACCAAACTTCCTTAGGACCAACTATTGTGTTCAGAATAGACAAGTGTCTGGTTTGTACAGGTTAAATCAACAAAGGTTTCCTACATTAGGACTTTATTTAAAGTTCAATCTATACAGGGTTCTGGTTTATTAGGGGTTTGGCTTTGACAGGTGTGCCTTTTCAATTTAAGCCGGCAGCCGGCAAAATCAGCCGCCTATCACAGAATTTTTTCCGGCTATGAAATTTCCCTTAAATATAACTCAGTAGCGTATTTGCGTATGAGGTCAGATTTGTCATATTCGTTTTAGAAAGTCAATTTCCATGCCATCACTTGTGCGCTTGATTATATGGCAAGTTGTTATAAGAAAAGGTGATCTAGATTCAATACGATTTTATAAACAAACCATGACAGAAAAGCGAAAAGGAAAGATAGATGATTTCTTTCAACCCCTCGCAAAACGGAAGCAGAGTAAAGGTAAGAAGTTCATCATAATGTTTACATAATGCATGGAAGTCCACTCGTCCTCAATATGTATTTAATTACTTTATCAAGTTCGGCGGCGAACGACCCACACGTAGAAAGGGAGAAGGAGGGGGTACCCGTTGACAAGAAACAAGTGCCTGTCGATCAACTGACTTTTCAAAGTTCTGCCTACAATTTTTGACTAACTATTTATTTAACAGTGTTCTCTCCACTTCTAGGACTATAGAAAATAACTTTAATATGCAGCAAGGCTTTGGATTTAATGAAAATATATTGAAAGAAAGTGTTGATTCGGAATTAAGTGTAAAAACATAAAAAAGAAAGATCTGACTGATTGCAACAAATCATGAATGGGGTTGTATTGTTAGTATATTTTGGTCCGTAATTTGATGATCGTAAGCTAAATATTGTCAGGGACAGATCATTTAACATCATGGGGGGGTGCTACAGGAAATCTTACTCCATTTTTATTAGTCTATGAATTTCAAAGAATATTGGGGGCCTGTGCAATCAGTGCCTATCACCACTAATGTTGTGAGTTCAAATCCCCTCATGGTGTACTCAATACAACATTATAAGATATAATTTGTCAGTGATTTGAGACAGGTACTCCATTTTCCTCCACCGACAAAACTGACCGGCACCATGAAAGAGCTGAAATATTGTTGAAAGTGGCATTAAACACCATAACCCCAACAATGACTCTCAACGAAGATTGAATTGAAAAGATAACAAAGTGAAATCATAGATCAAATGAGCTCTTAATGCATTTCTTGGTAAGAGAAAGGGGGCCATCAGATAGTCTGAGAGGCCATGAAAAATGACCCCAAAATGCTAAATCTCTTTTTCGGCCAGGTGGACCCCCTACCAGGGCTTAAGTGACCCCTAGATCCCTCGCCGATATATTTTTTTCTGCCTATTTGCCAATTTTTTCCTCCTATTGAAATTATTTCTGAAAACACTGGTGTGCTAGTACCTTCTTCCTTCCCAGAAATCCTCTTAAGACAATAAAAAAAACAATACTTACGAAAGCAATCTAATTGTCTGGTTAATCCTGTTTTCTGACTGTTGGTTCCTACAGGACAAGCATCACAACTATCACGGTTTCCAGTTGACAGATAAAATCCTGCTCCACACGCAATGCATTGACGTTTGTCAACGGAGTAATATCCTAAAGCACAATCAACTGAAAAAAACCACAATTTCTTCTAGATATAATATCCTACAATTCTATTCTTCACAAAGTCTAAATACCATTTTAAACTGTAGTCTACTTATGCCAAAAAAATAAGTTATAAAATTTTCAATACTTTTTTCATGTAGTTAAATATATAAAAACTATCCTCATATTAAGGTTTAAATTTTTGTTTGGGCGTTGGTTAACGTCAAGTCAGTAGTGTTTCAGTCATCTTCACAACAAAATCAAGTATACAAAACAAATCATATAGGTAAAAGCCAGCATGAGTCTATGAATGGATGTTTTGAATGCCTTAGGGAAAACTGGAAATGACTGATCACTAACTTCCACTATAACATTGTGGAATTCAACAAAAACAAGACACTTATTCACATGTTGTTCCTATAGAGGTGAGTTGCTTATTTGATTCATCTCTGAAAAATGCAATGTCCCGGAAGGGATTCGATACCAGGACCTCTTACATTGTAAGAAATGCCCTACCAACTAAGTTAAAGGTGATCTCCACTAGCACAGTTAGTGGATGGTGGTAATGAACCTACTACGGTTCCTATAACCTTGGTTAGAGTGTAGCAACCTTGGGTAGAGTATACCAATTACTTATCTCTCACCTCAAGGGTGACAACGAATTGCTGTTTTGAAACAAGTTTTACTTCTATTTGTATACAGTCTAGTTGTGGTCGTGATCGTAAGGTAGTTGGAGCTACAACTACCTGTGCAATCAGTACCTATCAACACTAAATCTGTTAGTTTGTCAGTGACTTGCGACAGGTAGGTGGATTTCTCCGGGTACTCCGGTTTCCTCCATCAATAAAACTGGCTGCCACAATATAACTGAAATATTGTTGGAAGTGGCATTAAACATTATAAACCAAATCAAACTAAACAGCCATATTGTTTCAGATTTCCTAAGTTGTCTTTGGTACAATAAAACATGTATTTACTGGGTATTCAGACAATAACAAGTTTATTTTCCCTAAACTAACTATATTCCTCCACATTGCATTGTGAATATAGCTGGTGTCTCAGGAGAAAATAACTTGCTATTGTCGTCATAGCCAGTAAATAGGGGGACCAGCGTGGTCATAATCATACGGTAGTTGGATTTACAACTACCTGTGCAATCAGTATCAATCACCACTAAAGTTGTGAGTTCGAACCCTGTTCGATACAACATTTTGTGATAAAGTTTGTCACTGCCTTGCGACTGGTTGGTGGTTTTCTCTGGTTTCCTCCACCAATAAAACTTACCGCCACGATATAACTGAAATATTGTTGGAAGTGGCATTAAACACCATAAAACCAAATCAAACCAAACAGCCATATTGTTTCAGATTTCCTAGGGTGTCTTTGGTACAATAAAACATGTATTTACTTGTTATTCAGACAATAATAAGTTTATTGTCCAGAAACTAACTATTTCCATTCACATTGCATCGTGAAATAGGTAGTGTCTCTGTGGAAAATAAATTTCTATTGTCCTCATAGCCAGCATATAGGTGCATACTAGTAACTAAGATGTTATATTTATGTCAGTTATAAATACTTACAACAGGCTGACTTAGAATCTGCATTTATTGTTTGAACTCCAGCATGTGTTGTACACACAAAATAATTCTTCAAAGTCCTTTCATATGCAACTGATCCAGAAGGCACTGTTGGACAGGTTCCTTGTGCAGACAGGGAAATAATTGGATTTAACTGTGATTGTTTGTTGATAAAGGCATTACTTATCAGCTGGGCACAGTTTGTATAGGCAACATCAACATAGTCAGCTGGGGTCATGTCGAAAGTGAAAGTAGCATAAAGAATACCCTGAAAAGTATAAACAACATCTTAGTATTCAATTGAGAGGTTATGCTGAAAGTGAAAGTAGTACAGAAAATACCTTAAAATATAATGTAACATCTATATATCAGCTGGGTCATATTTAAAGTGAAAGTAGCATAAAGAATACCCTGAAAAATATAAACCACATCATAGTATTCTACTTGGGGGGGGGGGGGGGGGGGGGGGGGGGGTAAAAGTGAAAGTGGCATAGACAATAAAAAAAATATAATGCAACATCTACATATCAGCTGGGTCATATTTAAAGTGGAAGTTAATTTACCATTATTAATAATACCTTGATATGTATAAACCACATCTTAATAGTAAGCTGGGGGTAGCAGATCCATACCCTAAAATCATAATATAATTCTAAACTTTCACTGAAGCTTTTTAAACCACTTTTCCTAACTCTGGAAATGAGACCCAAAATTTTATGAAAATTTAAACATCCTTTAAAGAGATATTAAAGCTCGTCTTAACATATATTTTTTCAACTCGTGACAAAGGTTGTTTCTTTTCAATTTAATTGTAAAAACAATCCAAAAATACTTTGCACACCCATATAATCCCTAATATCGTTAAAATATCACTTAAAAGGATCGAAAAGAATTTTTGTCCAGTAAGCAAAAATTCAATTATTGGAAGAAAAAAACGAGAAAACCGCAAGATATGTTAGAATTATCAACGAATTATGTCACTTTTACAAAGTTTCATTGATAAAAACTGGGTTAATGTTTTATAAATATCATTCATTGAACCAATTGCAAGTTTTCATGAGACACAAAAAATTACCAAAATGAGCTTTAATATCCCTTTAACTATATTTGTATTCATTTAACAGAATGTGTATTACCTTGAAACATGTGACATAATCTGGTATACAATGTACACTATGTATAAAGGTTATAATAATTCATTAACACAAAACTATTAATAGACAATATATGTACATTGTCGGAAAATATAAAATTTATTTGTATATTGTGTTTATCCTGCAATGTCAAAAAGCCCAAAACAATTACCAACTAGTCTAAAAAGAGCAGAAATAAGTGTCGTTCTAACTGTTTTTGATGGTGTCCTCTGTGACGTCCAAGCTTATACTGTTATCATTTCTTACTGTCACTCAACATGAATCATGTACCAGAAAAACTATATCTTCATCAGTAACAGTATAAAACTATATCTTCATCAGTAACAGGATAAAACTATATCTTCATCAGTAACAGGATAAAACTATATCTTCATCAGTAACAGGATAAAACTATATCTTCATCAATAACAGTATAAAACTATATCTTCATCAGTAACAGGATAAAACTATATCTTCATCAGTAACAGGATAAAACTATATCTTCATCAGTAACAGGATAAAACTATATCTTCATCAGTAACAGGATAAAACTATATCTCCATCAGTAACAGTATAAAACTATATCTTCATCAGTAACAGGATAAAACTATATCTTCATCAGTAACAGTATAAAACTATATCTCCATCAGTAACAGGATAAAACTATATCTTCATCAGTAACAGTATAAAACTATATCTCCATCAGTAACAGGATAAAACTATATCTTCATCAGTAACAGTATAAAACTATATCTTCATCAGTAACAGGATAAAACTATATCTCCATCAGTAACAGGATAAAACTATATCTTCATCAATAACAGTATAAAACTATATCTTCATCAGTAACAGGATAAAACTATATCTTCATCAGTAACAGTATAAAACTATATCTCCATCAGTAACAGTATAAAACTATATCTTCATCAGTAACAGTATAAAACTATATCTTCATCAGTAACAGTATAAAACTATATCTTCATCAATAACAGTATAAAACTATATCTTCATCAGTAACATGATAAAACTATATCTTCATCAGTAACAGTATAAAACTATATCTTCATCAATAACAGGATAAAACTATATCTTCATCAGTAACAGTATAAAACTATATCTTCATCAATAACAGGATAAAACTATATCTTCATCAATAACAGTATAAAACTATATCTTCATCAGTAACAGGATAAAACTATATCTTCATCAGTAACAGTATAAAACTATATCTCCATCAGTAACAGGATAAAACTATATCCTCATCAGTAACAGGATAAAACTATATCTTCATCAGTAACAGTATAAAACTATATCTTCATCAGTAACAGGATAAAACTATATCTTCATCAGTAACATGATAAAACTATATCTTCATCAGTAACAGTATAAAACTATATCTCCATCAGTAACAGGATAAAACTATATCCTCATCAGTAACAGGATAAAACTATATCTTCATCAGTAACAGTATAAAACTATATCTTCATCAGTAACAGGATAAAACTATATCTTCATCAGTAACATGATAAAACTATATCTTCATCAATAACAGGATAAAACTATATCTTCATCAGTAACAGGATAAAACTATATCTTCATCAGTAACAGTATAAAACTATATCTTCATCAGTAACAGGATAAAACTATATCTTCATCAGTAACAGTATAAAACTATATCTTCATCAGTAACAGGATAAAACTATATCTTCATCAGTAACATGATAAAACTATATCTTCATCAATAACAGGATAAAACTATATCTCCATCAGTAACAGGATAAAACTATATCTTCATCAGTAACAGGATAAAACTATATCTTCATCAGTAACAGTATAAAACTATATCTTCATCAGTAACAGGATAAAACTATATCTTCATCAGTAACATGATAAAACTATATCTTCATCAATAACAGGATAAAACTATATCTTCATCAGTAACAGGATAAAACTATATCTTCATCAGTAACAGGATAAAACTATATCTTCATCAGTAACAGTATAAAACTATATCTCCATCAGTAACAGGATAAAACTATATCTTCATCAGTAACAGTATAAAACTATATCTTCATCAGTAACAGTATAAAACTATATCCTCATCAGTAACAGGATAAAACTATATCTTCATCAGTAACAGTATAAAACTATATCCTCATCAGTAACAGGATAAAACTATATCTTCATCAGTAACAGTATAAAACTATATCTTCATCAGTAACAGGATAAAACTATATCTTCATCAGTAACAGGATAAAACTATATCTTCATCAGTAACAGGATAAAACTATATCTTCATCAGTAACAGTATAAAACTATATCTTCATCAGTAACAGTATAAAACTATATCTCCATCAGTAACAGGATAAAACTATATCCTCATCAGTAACAGGATAAAACTATATCTTCATCAGTAACAGTATAAAACTATATCTTCATCAGTAACAGGATAAAACTATATCTTCATCAGTAACATGATAAAACTATATCTTCATCAGTAACAGGATAAAACTATATCTTCATCAGTAACAGTATAAAACTATATCTTCATCAGTAACAGGATAAAACTATATCCTCATCAGTAACAGGATAAAACTATATCTTCATCAGTAACAGTATAAAACTATATCTTCATCAGTAACAGGATAAAACTATATCTTCATCAGTAACAGTATAAAACTATATCTTCATCAGTAACAGGATAAAACTATATCTTCATCAGTAACAGTATAAAACTATATCTTCATCAGTAACAGGATAAAACTATATCTTCATCAGTAACAGTATAAAACTATATCTTCATCAGTAACAGGATAAAACTATATCTTCATCAGTAACAGGATAAAACTATATCTTCATCAGTAACAGTATAAAACTATATCTTCATCAATAACAGTATAAAACTATATCTTCATCAATAACAGGATAAAACTATATCTTCATCAGTAACAGGATAAAACTATATCCTCATCAGTAACAGTATAAAACTATATCTTCATCAGTAACAGGATAAAACTATATCTTCATCAGTAACAGGATAAAACTATATCTTCATCAGTAACAGGATAAAACTATATCTTCATCAGTAACAGTATAAAACTATATCTTCATCAGTAACAGTATAAAACTATATCCTCATCAGTAACAGTATAAAACTATATCTTCATCAGTAACAGGATAAAACTATATCTTCATCAGTAACAGGATAAAACTATATCTTCATCAGTAACAGTATAAAACTATATCTTCATCAGTAACAGGATAAAACTATATCTTCATCAGTAACAGTATAAAACTATATCTTCATCAGTAACAGGATAAAACTATATCTTCATCAGTAACAGTATAAAACTATATCTTCATCAGTAACAGGATAAAACTATATCTTCATCAGTAACAGGATAAAACTATATCTTCATCAGTAACAGTATAAAACTATATCTTCATCAATAACAGTATAAAACTATATCTTCATCAATAACAGGATAAAACTATATCTTCATCAGTAACAGGATAAAACTATATCCTCATCAGTAACAGTATAAAACTATATCTTCATCAGTAACAGGATAAAACTATATCTTCATCAGTAACAGGATAAAACTATATCTTCATCAGTAACAGGATAAAACTATATCTTCATCAGTAACAGGATAAAACTATATCTTCATCAGTAACAGTATAAAACTATATCTTCATCAGTAACAGTATAAAACTATATCTTCATCAATAACAGTATACATTTTGCATAACAAAAATTTATCCAGCCAATACAATTTGACTGCTCAAATAGAACAAGTGCAGGATAATTCATTTTACACATAACTTACATTGCTATATGCTACACCAAGTCTAGCTACAGTCATATCTATAGGTTGCACTATAGCCAGATTATAAGCTGGTTGTGCTGTATTACACATGGTCTGTAAGTTAGATGCCATAGTACTCCATTGACTATTTAGTTCGGCCTCGTAGTTTGTTCTACAGGTAGAAGGTTCAGTTAAAGCACCAGTCACATACCTCATTACAAACGATTGCCTGTAGTAAGCTGGATTTCTTGCTGTCAACACAAACATTAAAAAATACAGGCATCTATCTAATACAATATCCAATTAATATCTATCATATAAAATTACAACTGCAGATTTCATGCTAACCCTCTTGCCCAAAGCCCAGGACAAGTGAAAATTTATGAAAGAATATGTTTGAATAATTAAGAATTTACTTTTTTTTTATTTGGCTTTCGGGCAAGTAGGTGAAAAAATTTAAGGCAAAGATTGCAACAGTCTATTTATAACTTTTCTTGTTATGGAATTTCTCTTGATTTGCAATCAATATACAGGGCTCACCACACTTGGGCGAAGTGAGGGCAAATCTAAGTGACTTCCGAAAAACTTATATATTATTGTTTCTTTCCAGGCTACTGGATGTCTCCCTACCATTCACAAAACAAACATGCTGCACTACGATCAACAAGTTGGGAATAAAATATTTAATATAAAATCCTGCATAAGTCAAATGTCAGGAACATGGGCACTCCTTATATGTGAATATTGAAGAAAAATTAAGATTATTGGTGAAAAAGTACACTAGAATACTGACTTCCAGACCGACAGGGTGACTAAAACTTCACTTTATAGTGGTAATAGGGGGGACAAGTCTACTACTTCACCTGGTTTGGTGAGCCTTGATATACAGCCGTGACAGGTTAAATATACCTAAACCCAGGTGAGCCCTGATATACAGCTGTGACAGGTTAAATATACCTAAACCCAGGTGAGCCCTGATATACAGCCCTGACAGGTTAAATATACCTAAACCCAGGTGAGCCCTGATATACAGCCGTGACAGGTTAAATATACCTAAACCCAGGTGAGCCCTGATATACAGCCGTGACAGGTTAAATATACCTAAACCCAGGTGAGCCCTGATATACAGTCGTGACAGGTTAAATATACCTAAACCCAGGTGAGCCCTGATATACAGCCATGACAGGTTAAATATACCTAAACCCAGGTGAGCCCTGATATACAGCCGTGACAGGTTAAATATACCTAAACCCAGGTGAGCCCTGATATACAGCCGTGACAGGTTAAATATACCTAAACCCAGGTGAGCCCTGATATACAGCCGTGACAGGTTAAATATACCTAAACCCAGGTGAGCCCTGATATACAGCCATGACAGGTTAAATATACCTAAACCCAGGTGAGCCCTGATATACAGCTGTGACAGGTTAAATATACCTAAACCCAGGTGAGCCCTGATATACAGCCGTGACAGGTTAAATATACCTAAACCCAGGTGAGCCCTGATATACAGCCGTGACAGGTTAAATATACCTAAACCCAGGTGAGCCCTGATATACAGCCGTGACAGGTTAAATATACCTAAACCCAGGTGATCCCTGATATACAGCCCCGACAGGTTAAATATATCTAAATCCAGGTGAGCCTTGATATACAACTAAAGTTGTGTACTCGATAACAACATGATGTGATAAAGTTTGTCATTGACTTGCGACAGGCCGGAGGTTTTCTCCATTTTCCTCCGCAAATAGAACTGAAATATTGTTGAAAGTGGCATTAAACACCATAACCCTAATCCTAACCCCATACTTTCCATGTCTTTTCAATTTAATGCCCGTTATTTCATAATCTTGTAATTTGATGATACATGTATATTGTCATTTCTAATGTTGGTACAAGTGTTGGAGAAGATTTTAAAAGTTTTAAAACTTGTGTCTAACCCATTCGTCTTTATACCTTCCATGTCATTTCAATGTTATGCCTGTTACTGTATTTTATAATAACTGTAACTTATAATTTATCTGTAATATATTGTCTTTTATCAAGTTTGTACATGCAATGCAGAAGCCTTTATTAGAATTTAAAACATGTGTCTTACCCATTCGTCATTAGTTTTGACAATAAAACATGCTTAAACTACCTAGGAATATATTTACATAATGGGGAAAACATAAAAAACCTGTCTTCATTATCATATTTACCTGATTTTTGTCAAAAGCCTTATTGACAGGCAAATATGTAAATATTAGTACTTATCACCACTAACATTGTGAGTTTGAATCCCACTCAGGCGATACAACATTATGTGATAAAGTTTGTCAGTGACTTGCAGCAGGTCGATGGTTTTCCCCGGGCACTCAGGTTTCATCCACCAATAAAACTGACCGCCACGATATAACTGAAATATTGTTGAAAGAGGTGTTAAACACCATAAACCCAAACCCATCGTAAATAATTTGACTTGATAATATTTGACAAATTACCTGAACACGACGGGGTGGTGGTGGTGGTGGGGGGGGGGGGGGGGGGGGGGGGGGGACTTCTATTCAATTTGACAAATTACCTGAACATGATGGAGGTTTTCTATTCCAGTCATTATTGTTAAAACAGCTGACAACAATGCTCTCAGTGTTCACTTCATTAGAGAAGTAATAGCCAGTATTACAGGTAAAAGTACAATCATATCCTGCGTTCCCAGTTTTACCTACACATGATTTAGAGGCATTAGCTCCACTTATAGTCCATGGCTGACATTTGTTAGAAACTGAAAAATACAAAAAAATACATACATATAAATTTCAGCTTGTTCATTAGAAAAATTTGGCTTTGTAGGTGTGCTTTACCTTATTTTCTATTTATAGTAACAGCAACCATGTTGGATGATTAGCAGAATCTTCAGATATAATTTTGAAGTAGACAACCCAAGGTTGATTCAGGCTGATTTTGCTTGAAATTTACTAAATGGTTTAAGTGAGTGAACGATAGTTAACGCCAAATGAGTAATTTTTCAGCTATATATAACAAGTTACATTCAATTAAATGATGATGTCTGCTTTGTACAGATCAACATGCTTAATTAGATATTTAAAGCTCACTGAAACAAGTTTGTGAGTAGACATGTCGCTCCACTCAGACACATTATCCTGATACCATACTGTCTTTGTTCTTACATCTTAAAGCTGTGTACTTAGTGTGAGAAGTAACAAATACCAACTTTATAGTCTTTGGTTTGACCCGACTTAGACTAGAACCCACAATCTATTTACCTGTGGTATAGACTTGTAAGGTACAGGATGCTGTATTTACCTGTGGTATAGACTTGTAAGGTACAGGATGCTGTATTTACCTGTGGTATAGACTTGTAAGGTACATGAAGCTGTATTTACCTGTGGTATAGACTTGTAAGGTACAGGATGCTGTATTTACCTGTGGTATGGACTTGTAAGGTACATGATGTTGTATTTACCTGTGGTATAGACTTGTAAAGTACATGATGTTGTATTTACCAGTGGTATAGACTTGTAAGGTACAGGATGGTGTATTTACTTGTGGCATAGACTTGTAAGGTACATGATGTTGTATTTACCTGTGGTATAGACTTGTAAGGTACAGGATGATGTATTTACCTGTGGTATAGACTTGTAAGGTACATGATGTTGTATTTACCTGTGGTATAGACTTGTAAGGTACAGGATGCTGCATTTACCTGTGGCATAGACTTGTAAGGTACAGGATGCTGTATTTACCTGTGGTATAGACTTGTAAGGTACATGAAGCTGTATTTACCTGTGGTATAGACTTGTAAGGTACAGGATGCTGTATTTACCTGTGGTATAGACTTGTAAGGTATATACAACATCATGTATCTTACAAGTCTATACCACATATAGACTTGTAAGGTACATGATGTTGTATTTACCTGTGGTATAGACTTGTAAGGTACAGGATGCTGCATTTACCTGTGGCATAGACTTGTAAGGTACAGGATGCTGTATTTACCTGTGGTATAGACTTGTAAGGTACAGGATGCTGTATTTACCTGTGGTATAGACTTGTAAGGTACAGGATGCTGTATTTACCTGTGGTATAGACTTGTAAGGTACAGGATGCTGTATTTACCTGTGGTATAGACTTGTAAGGTACAGGATGCTGTATTTACCTGTGGTATAGACTTGTAAGGTACAGGATGCTGTATTTACCTGTGGTATAGACTTGTAAGGTACAGGATGCTGTATTTACCTGTGGTATAGACTTGTAAGGTACATGATGTTGTATTTACCTGTGGTATAGACTTGTAAGGTACAGGATGCTGTATTTTGAGCATCATCAATGGCTGTGAGGGTGATCTGTCTTACTCTCCCTACATCTGATTTATTCAATACAAATGATGCTGAATTAGCTGTGACTGTGGCACCTTTCTCTACATCCGGAACCAAACTTAAAGGATCTACATTGACTGTTGAATTCTCTGTATCAATGTTGTAAGTTACAGAACGTCTACAGGTTATAGATGGAGGAATTTGATCTGAAAATTTTAAACAATATAATTACCTACTGAACAAGTCAAACCATCATTATGAGGGTAAATAAATGCTAAAGCAAGAATGTAGTTGTTTCAGAAAGACAACAGATACATTATAAAGATTTATGGTGTTTTCCGAAATTTTGGGATAAAAATTAAAAACAGCATATCTCCAAATAGTCTAACAAATGAACTATTAATTTTGTGCATGTAAAAAATAAAGCCAAGGGTTATAATATTGAATGAACTGAAAACATGGGATCTGTCCATTGAACCATGCACATGTAGAGCACAGAAATACCAAATAAGTATGTATTGTTTGCCTGTATGATTTGAAACGGAAATGACACATCCATAGTTGTCTATGTATCAGTCACTGAATAGACAACACATGGTTAGGGTTGTCATAGTTACAACTGACTTGCCCTTAATGTTGACCTAGAATGAACAAGTCATAGTGTTGTTGTTGCCATCTATTGCTGTGCATGTAACAGTCCCTGTAGATAAAACATATAATAAGGGTTGTCATGGTTACCACTGATTCACCCTTTATGTTGACATAAAAGGAATAAGTCCAAACGTTGTTTTTGTCATCCATTACTGTGTATGCAAGTCATTTTGGAAGGTGCCAATCACATGTAGAGCTTTATATAGTTTGTTGTCATAGTAACTAATGACTTACCCTTGATATTCACTTTAAAAGAACAGGTTCCAGTATTTCCGTTGTCATCTATCGCTGTGTATGTAACAGTCATTGTCGAGGAAGCCACATGGGTAGGTTTATAGTTGATTGGTGTGGTTACTATTGACCTAACAAATCCTGATTGGTCAGTAGCTGTAGGGATGTCATGGTTTGGTGCTTTATACAACTCCACAGTAAAGTTTTGGGTAAAACAGTTCAAAAATGTAGGTGCAGTCTTATCTGAAGAAAACAAGTTTACTATTTTCAAAATACTGAATACATATACATGTAATATCAAAAATTCCTAATATTTGACAAGGTGGTTGTATAAGAGAGAGACTCCTGTATTTAAAATGCCCACAGATGATACATCATAACATGGGAAATTATCTGTGTGTTAATGAAAGAGCTTGTTACAAGTCATCATTTATATACATGTCACTGCTGTATAAAAAATAGACTGCAGTGACCTACCTAGATTACAGGTGTGTAAACATCACAAAAACACATTAATTAAAGGTAGATAAAGGTTTCTGGCTCATACTGCCATGTAGAATAAAAACAAAATGTAAAAAAAAGTAACATGTACTACAGAACAAATTATAATAGACTGAATTTTATTATTTTTAAGACTTTTTTTGTCAACACAAGGACTTAGTCATAAAACTTTCTAGTATGATTTTTGTAATCATACTCGAAAAAGGACCGATTGGACCACATCCAATATGTTGTGAATGGACAATTTTGATTGGATCACCACATCTAATATGTTGTGAATGGACAATTTTGATTGGATCACCACATCCAATATGTTGTGAATGGACAATTTTGATTGGATCACCACATTCAATAGGCTGTGAATGGACAATTTTGATTGGATCACAACATCCAATATGTTGTGAATGGACAATTTTGATTGGATCACCACATCCAATATGTTGTGAATGGACAATTTTGATTGGATCACCACATCCAATATGTTGTGAATGGACAATTTTGATTGGATCACCACATTCAATAGGCTGTGAATGGACAATTTTGATTGGATCACAACATCCAATATGTTGTGAATGGACAATTTTGATTGGATCACCACATCCAATATGTTGTAAATGGACAATTTTGATTTGATCTCACCACATCCAATATGCTGTGAATGGACAATTTTGATTGGAACACCACATCCAATATGTTGTGAATGAACAATTTTGATTGGATCACCACATCCAATATGTTGTGAATGGACAATTTTGATTGGATCACTACATCCAATATGTTGTGAATGGACAATTTTGATTGGATCACCACATCCAATATGTTATGAATAAACAATTTTGATTGGATCACCACATCCAATATGCTGTGAATAGACAATTTTGATTGGATCACCACATCCAATATGTTGTGAATGGACAATTTTGATTGGATCACCACATCCAATATGCTGTGAATGGACAATTTTGATTGGATCACCCCATCCAATAGGCTGTGAATGGACAATTTTGATTGGATCACAACATCCAATATGCTGTGAATGGACAATTTTGATTGGATCACAACATCCAATATGTTGTGAATGGACAATTTTGATTGGATCACCACATCCAATATGCTGTGAATGGACAATTTTTATTGGATCACCACATTCAATATGTTGTGAATGGACAATTTTGATTGGATCACCACATCCAATATGTTGTGAATGGACAATTTTGATTGGATCACCACATCCAATATGTTGTGAATGGACAATTTTGATTGAATCACCACATGCAATATGCTGAGAATGGACAATTTTGATTGGATCACCACATCCAATATGCTGTGAATGGACAATTTTGGAGTATTAGTACAAAACTACTACTCAAACATTTTATGACTGTAAGAACTAGTAGCTGTGTGGTCCAAAAGAAATATATGTCTTGTTTCTATATACAGGGTAAATTTACTATGTCTAAAATGATCAGGAATTATCTGTCAACAGGAACATGATCCAAGTAATTAATACAAGTTGAGCATGTGAGCATGTGAGCATGTGAGACTCAAAATGTACTACAACAAATCCAAATGAGTAAAACATCTTATTGATTGATTGATGTTTAATGCCAACTTTAGCACCTATATTGTGGCGAGAACAAATTTTATAAATTAATTTCCTCAACTAGAAGCCCTTAGACATAAGACATGGAAGACATATTTGAGCAAAAAATATATTTAGGATATATCTTTGAGAAACATTTCAATGGATACTACCAAGAAATGTATAAGATCTTTATTTGTTTATACATAGCAGATGTATATAAAATGTAAAGTTGTCTAATTCTCTAATCCATTTGACTTAAAAAACAATTTTAACTTTGATCTGGGGTGGTCATGGTTGTGATCGTATGGTAGTTGGATTTACAACTACCTGTGCAATCAGTGACTATCACCACTGAAGTTGTGAGATCGAACCCCGGCCAGATGTACACGATACAACATTATGTGATAAAATTTGTCAGTGACTTGCGACAAGTTGGTGGTTTTCATCGGGTACTCCGGTTTCCTCTACCAATAAAACTGACTGCCACGATATAACTGAAATATTGTTGAAAGTGGCATTAAACACCATCAAGCAAACAAACATACTATCAGTGATAAACCATAATGTTGATACTTACCAACGCAGGTAGGAATGATGGGATCATCACCGACGTACGACACATTCCATCGAGCAGTATTTCCTATATTTAAACATTGTATGGGATAAATTGGCTGGGGACCATATCCTGCTCTCTTACATTGATAAAACACCAATGACCCAATCTCATATGATACTGCCACCTGTGTGGCATCCGGTGGAGTGCCAGGATCAGTACAGAGGGCACTGATACATCTTAAATCCCCCAGATCCCATCGTCCATCCACTCCACACCTCACTACAGCATCACCACTGGAGCTGGAGCCTGCTAACTGATACGACCCTGCACAACTCAATATAAAGCTACATCCATAATTAGTACAGGAATAGGAGTATGTATTACTTCCTGAAACAGTAGGTGGAGTACCACAACTTCTGGCTGAAAAACATCAAAATACATCAATGAAAATCTAATATATAATACATGAGGGTGTTCCAAACCCAGGGAAAAAAATGTGTCTACTGTTTTATCTGACTTGTTTTCTTATGAGGTATCGTATATCATACTTCTATTTTATTATTAAATGTATGTAAATCATGTAACTATTCCTCAAGAGGGTCAATTCTTTTATGGAAATAAAACATTCTTCTACTATTATCATATGTGTAAAATACCAGTATGTCATGGATTACATACTAAATACCAGTATGTCATGGATTACATACTAAATACCAGTATGTCATGGATTACATACTAAATACCAGTATGTCATGGATTACATACTAATTACCAGTATGTCATGGATTACATACTAAATACCAGTATGTCATGGATTACATACTAAATACCAGTATGTCATGGATTACATACTAAATACCAGTATGTCATGGATTACATACTAATTACCAGTATGTCATGGATTACATACTAAATACCAGTATGTCATGGATTACATACTAAATACCAGTATGTCATGGATTACATACTAAATACCAGTATGTCATGGATTACATACTAAATACCAGTATGTCATGGATTACATACTAAATACCAGTATGTCATGGATTACATACTAAATACCAGTATGTCATGGATTACATACTAAATACCAGTATGTCATGGATTACATACTAAATACCAGTATGTCATGGATTACATACTAAATACCAGTATGTCATGGATTACATACTAAATACCAGTATGTCATGGATTACATACTAAATACCAGTATGTCATGGATTACATACTAAATACCAGTATGTCATGGATTACATACTAAATACCAGTATGTCATGGATTACATACTAAATACCAGTATGTCATGGATTACATACTAAATACCAGTATGTCATGGATTACATACTAAATACCAGTATGTCATGGATTACATACTAAATACCAGTATGTCATGGATTACATACTAAATACCAGTATGTCATGGATTACATACTAAATACCAGTATGTCATGGATTACATACTAAATACCAGTATGTCATGGATTACATACTAAATACCAGTATGTCATGGATTACATACTAAATTAGGACACAGAATTCTGAAATGTTAGACATACTACGTAGAAGACATACAGTATACATACTTTCAATGATTAGTGAGTCATAATTAACCATCAATTAAAATTCTAAAAATATTTGGTTTAAGTATCAAACATTCAAAGAAAAATTCAAACATCAAATGTTTATCTTACTCCATAGTAAAGAGAAGATTTGTGGAAAAAAATGTTATTGATTCTTCTGCTTGAAGCGCTAGCATTATAAAAATAAAAAAACGGCTGGGGTGGTCTAGTGGTTAAAACGATGGCTTCTGACCACAAGAATAACACCTCTGATGCTAGTTTGAGCCCTAATACCCATCTCACGTGTCAAGGCTTCAAGACACCTACCACAAGCTTGGGGTTTCACAGGTCAGTTCATTATAACTGTCCAGGCTTTCTGATACCAAACAAGTTTAGTAGTCATAATGTAGCTAGAAAACTGCTGAAAGTGATAATGATAAACCCAATAACCCTCAAAATCATAAAAACTAATCCTGGCAGTCAGTTTTATTGGTGGAGAAAACAGGAGGACCCAGAGAAAAACATCAATCTGTCGCAAATCACTGACAAACTTTATCCCATAATGTTGTACGCCTCGCCCTGATCGAGGTTCGAACTCACAACATCAGTGGTGAAAGGCACTGATTGCATAGGTAGTTGTAAATCCAACCAACATACGATCACCGCCACGACTGCCCCTAAATAATAGTGCAATAGAGTAGATAATAAATGAGAAGACACAAATTGTACTTTACTTCTTTATAGAAGAAAACTGAAGATGTAAGTTACCTGGACAATGTAAGTCATCACCAACTGTACCGTAACGCTTAGTTATAGGTTTATAAGCGCAGTATCTAGTCAGTGTAACTCCCGTACTGTTGGTCGAATCACAGATCAGCTGATAAGTACTGCCGTAGTTTATATTCGTAACTGGAGTTGTGTTAGAATCGGCACTGACGTCCAAAAAGCAGGTAGCAACTATAAACAAAACACAAATAATTAGGTTAATATTATATGTGGGAGATGTGTTGGAATCTACGCCCACGTCAAAAAATCTGTAGCAATTGTAAATAAAAGACATAAAATTAAGCAATGACTTTTCTAATACTATACGTATCTATGCTCAAGTCTTAATATCTGTCGATTTTTTGGTAAATTGTAATGGCAAAGTTTAATGCTTCATTGAAATTGCATTCAAGATGCATAATGGATGGAATCATAATATATGATGAACATTGAATTAATACTGAAAATCATCATAAAAAGACACCTATATATACTAGTCAAAAATAGAAACGTTACATCAGTTTTTCATATTTTTTGTTCAGCAGATGCTCCATACATATGTTTTTAATTAATTAATATAAAAATTAGGTTATTAGCCTATCGATTCCGGCATTGTTATTTTTTTACAGAATGACGTTACATCAGATTCGGGAATTCCTGTTTTTCATCATTTCGATAATTTAAAATGTATGCAGGTGTGCTCGATTAGAATTAAAGGTCATAAAATGTGTCGTTTGCAATTGTAAACAAAAGGCCACTTCAACAAAAAAAAATTCTACACGTATGTCTATGCCCCGCTTACTCCAAAATGAGAGGGAACATGCCGTTGGGGTGTTTCAAGCCGGAATGACACAAATAGAGATAGCAAACCATTTTAATGGTTCAAGATTGACAATTTACAAATTGCTTGTTCGTGTAAGAGCAACCGGCACAACATATGATCGTCAACATAGTGGTAGACCACGAAAAACGACGTTACATCAAGATAGACACATCACACTAATTCACTTATGTAATCGCTTTGTTACTGCTGTGGACACAGCAAGGAGTACCCCTGGTATATGCAACAACATAATTTCTGATCAAACAGTTCATAATCGGTTGCATCAGTCTGGTCTCCGTTCACGTCGCCCTCTCAAAGGTATGGAGTTAAAACGTCGACACAGGATTGCTAGGCTTCAATGGGCACATGCACGTCTTCGGTGGAGGCAAAACATTAGGCAGAACATTTTGTTTTCTGATGAATCCAAGTTTAATTTGAAATTTAGTGACGGAAGAGTGCGTATTTATCGTCGTCGTAGAGAACGTTTCGCTGATGGTTGTGTAAAGGAAACCGACCGATTTGGAGGCGGTGGTGTAATGGTATGGGGTGGAATTAGTCATGTTGGAAAGACTAACCATAAAATAGTGGTTGGAAGCTTAAATGGCATTCACTATCGTGACGAAATCTTGGCTCCAATTGTACTCCCGTTTATTAGAACACATCACTTCAATCATGTTTTTCAGCAAGATAACGCTAGATGCCATATTTCACGTGTTGCCATGAACTCCCTTAATGATAACCACATTCGCACTCTACCTTGGCCGGCATTATCACCAGACTTTAATCCCATCGATCATTTGTGGGATGAGCTTGGAAGATGCGTCCGTAGACGAGTTAATCCCCCTAAATCTATTGATCAGCTTCAAAGGGCACTCACAGATGAGTGGAAAAACATTCCATAGGCATTTGTCATGCGTCTGATAGGATCTATGCGCCGTAGGTGTCTAGCTGTCATCAATGCAAGAGGAGGACACACACGCTATTAAACTGTTATTTACGTTTTTAGGGTGTTCCGTTTTGTTGCGCTCCCTTACAGTTAAAGTTGAACTGAAATGAATTTTGTGCACATGTTTTGTTCATAACAACATAAAATATTGTTTGTATTAAAAATGATATAAAAATAGAAAGAGGTGTAACGTTTCTTTTTTTGACTAGTATATATATATTTAAGGAATATTTGAAATTGTTGAACAGGTTATATGATATAACCTGGCTTGGGTCAGTTTACGCTTAATAAACCGCTTAAAAGTGTAAAATGACCCAAACCAGGTTGTGCAAGTTTAACCTGTTCAACAATTTCAAATATTCCTTACAATTCAATTTTTATAACAAAATTTAATGATTCCTCGATTTTAATTACGATTATTTCATGTGACTATTTGAATTTGTTGTTGGCGGATGAACACGTTGGTGACGTCACAATACCAACCCAGGTTATCGAGTATAACCAAAATTTTCTCCAGGCAGATTAGCCAATCAGATTGAAATATTCAAATCAAATTAAATTATATATAAATATATATATGTGCAATGTAAAATTTTAACTGTAAAAACCTAAGCTGACAGAACTTACTTGTACAAGAAGGAATGGTTGGATTCCATGTCCCGTCTCCCTGACAAGAAATAGTCATAGTGGCTGAATTAGATCCTGCTATAACATAGCCTACATCACACAGAACTTACTTGTACAAGAAGGTATGGCTGGATTCCATGTCCCGTCTCCCTGACAAGAAATAGTCATAGTGGCTGAATTAGATCCTGCTATAACATAGCCTACATCACACAGAACTTACTTGTACAAGAAGGTATGGCTGGATTCCATGTCCCGTCTCCCTGACAAGAAATAGTCATAGTGGCTGAATTAGATCCTGTTATAACATAGCCTACATCACACAGAACTTACTTGTACAAGAAGGAATGGCTGGATTCCATGTCCCGTCTCCCTGACAAGAAATAGTCATAGTGGCTGAATTAGATCCTGTTATAACATAGCCTACATCACACAGAACTTACTTGTACAAGAAGGAATGGCTGGATTCCATGTCCCGTCTCCCTGACAAGAAATAGTCATAGTGGCTGAATTAGATCCTGTTATAACATAGCCTACATCACACAGAACTTACTTGTACAAGAAGGTATGGCTGGATTCCATGTCCTGTCTCCCTGACAAGAAATAGTCATAATGGCTGAATTAGATCCTGCTATAACATAGCCTACATCACACAGAACTTACTTGTACAAGAAGGAATGGCTGGATTCCATGTCCTGTCTCCCTGACAAGAAATAGTCATAGTGGCTGAATTAGATCCTGTTATAACATAGCCTACATCACACAGAACTTACTTGTACAAGAAGGTATGGCTGGATTCCATGTCCCGTCTCCCTGACAAGAAATAGTCATGGTGGCTGAATTAGATCCTGTTATAACATAGCCTACATCACATAGAACTTACTTGTACAAGAAGGTATGGCTGGATTCCATGTCCCATCTCCCTGACAAGAAATAGTCATAGTGGCTGAATTAGATCCTGTTATAACATAGCCTACATCACACAGAACTTACTTGTACAAGAAGGTATGGCTGGATTCCATGTCCCGTCTCCCTGACAAGAAATAGTCATAGTGGCTGAATTAGATCCTGTTATAACATAGCCTACATCACACAGAACTTACTTGTACAAGAAGGAATGGCTGGATTCCATGTCCCGTCTCCCTGACAAGAAATAGTCATAGTGGCTGAATTAGATCCTGCTATAACATAGCCTACATCACATAGAACTTACTTGTACAAGAAGGTATGGCTGGATTCCATGTCCCGTCTCCCTGACAAGAAATAGTCATAGTGGCTGAATTAGATCCTGCTATAACATAGCCTACATCACACAGAACTTACTTGTACAAGAAGGTATGGCTGGATTCCATGTCCCGTCTCCCTGACAAGAAATAGTCATAGTGGCTGAATTAGATCCTGCTATAACATAGCCTACATCACATAGATACTGTACAGAATCACCCTGTGTAAATATTAGCTGTAATGATAGAGATCTACCATGGCTGATGGTCTGGTTAGGTACTGGACACTGCTTCACTAAAATTAAAGTCACATGAATGTTATTGCTAGAGATTATTTATAGTTTCTAGAAGTGATACAATGAAACCAGTCTAAACCGAACCTCAGACCAGTTTTTTTTGCTTGGAAGTTTAGTTTATGATGATTTTATTTGTTAAATTAACAAAAGGGATAGGACACAAGTTTTGCCAACTTATGAAGTCTTCTCCCATTAATACAATAAATTAACATAAGGGTAATAACAAAATTACCGAACACCGAGCAATCTTCCAAAGGGAAAGGCAAAACTCATAAGTATAATGATCGCTTTGAGTGTGCATATAATACATATAGAACTATATTGTAAACAATTAACGAGTTACTAAAAAGGTTGTGTTGGATGGATGCGAGGTTGGAGAGTAGATACTTATCGAGTAATTATACTACAAGGAATCTCTCTGAAGATTTAATAAAATTGAAAACGTGTTTAAAGATATTGATATTTTTTTCGTATGTTAAATCATCAGACCCACAGGTTAGTAGATTGAGATCGATTGTTCCTACCCAATTTAAATTTTTCATCATAGTAAGTCTTATTTCAGTATAGTTTGGACAAGTAAAAAAAATAATGGAATGCATCTTCCCGTGGAGCTCCACAGGAACAAGCAGCATCATTTACTATATTAACCTTTGATAAATCGTAATTTAGAAAGGAATACGAGTTACGAAGTTGGGTAAGAATAATATTAAGTTTTCTGGGACCATAATAAAAATGTTTCGGGATACGCTTTGTATTATCTGACTGTTCCTTTTGAATGGCTTTTCTAAATTTAATGTGTCAAGATTACGATCAGATTGATCTAGCCAGTTCCAGAGTTTAACAGTAGATGGAATAAAAGATTCAGTTGTAATCTACAAAAAGGTATTATTAAATCCGAACCATTTCTTAAGGGGTAAATAGTTGTGCATGTCCATTCTTTATATTATAAAATAACTGGAGTTTCCTATTATGTCTTCTACTGGAGAGAGTAGCCCATCCTGTTGTGTTTGTGAAAATTGGTAATCCAGTTACAATCCTTGCAGCATCTAGTTGCAATTTTTCAAGTTTGGTTGAATAACACACTCCATTTGCTTGGAATAAAAAGGTGTTTGGTTTATACGGGTTAAATTAACTTTTAGGTTATCTACATTGGGACTTTATTTAAAGTTCACTGTAATGCTGCTATGTAAATATTGTGTTAAAGTTATCAAAGCCAATTGATACAATACAAATGTGAGAGAGCTACATTATTGTCATATTACATTTATACTGAATATTAGACAATTAGGAAAATTCTCACTTTTGTTTCTCTAAACAAGTTTCAATGTATAACCATTATTTCTTCAATCATAAGAATACAAACTTATTCCTTTAAATATTAAAAAAAAATTATATGGTAGAAAACGTAAGTCATTATAATGCCTAAAATTTCTAAAAGAATTGAGGTAGAATTATTTATTTTAGTAAGGTAACAATTGTGTACGGACAATTTACACATGATCATCAAAATCAATGCTAATTTTCTAAAAATGAAAAAGCCACATAAACAAAATTGAACTTAGCCTTCTTTTAATGGTCCCTGGCCTTGTGTATAAATTTTAAATAATTTACAAGTGGGAACTTAAGTTATTGAGCAGAAATCAAATGAGGGCTGTACAGATGGACAGAAAGACTTCAGGGTAAAACTTAATGTCCCATGCATAGCAGTGGGGGGCATAAAATATATTCATTAAAATAGCCTGCTATACCAAATATTAATACGTTATGGTGTTTAGTTTACAATAAAAGATAGAAACTTACAAACACAGGAATGTCCTATATGATAGGTGTCTGATGGTGAATTGCCATCTTCTCCTGCTTGTAATGTTAGTCCCTGGAAACCATTATATGTATAGAGGTCGTAACCATAGTTACAGGTACAGTTATATGACCCATCTACATCAAGACAACTGTGATCACATTTTCCATTGATGTAGGCACATTCATCAATATCTGTAGAGAAAAAAATAGATAACAATTAATTCTGACATTGTATGTATAGAGGTCGTATCCATAGTTACAGGTACAGTTATATGACCCCTCTACATCAAGACAACTGTGATCACAGTTTCCATTGATGTAAGCACACTCATCAATATCTGTAGAGAAAAAAATAGATAACAATTAATTCTGACATTGTATGTATAGAGGTCGTATCCATAGTTACAGGTACAGTTATATGACCCCTCTACATCAAGACAACTGTGATCACAGTTTCCATTGATGTAAGCACACTCATCAATATCTGTAGAGAAAAAAATAGATAACAATTAATTCTGACATTGTATATAACTAGTAATCAAAATGTAGATATCTAATTTAGTGCACACAAAACATTTCTCACATGACCTTCACCCTGTACACTTACAGTCAAACAATTAGAAAGCAAAATATTAGTAATTAAAGACTTTTGATTGCAAGAAAACCAAGAAATCTAAACAAGAAAGTCAAAATCTACTATAGTAACCTAGTTCATGTTGGCTTATATCAGTAGAGATTTATGCCATCATGATAATTCATGTTGGTTTATATCAACCAGTAGAGATTTATGCCATCATGATAATTCATGTTGGTTTATATCAACCAGTAGAGATTTATGCCATCATGGTAATTCATGTTGGTTTATATCAACCAGTAGAGATTTATGCCATCATGATAATTCATGTTGGTTTATATCAACCAGTAGAGATTTATGCCATCATGGTAATTCATGTTGGTTTATATCAACCAGTAGAGATTTATGCCATCATGGTAATTCATGTTGGTTTATATCAACCAGTAGAGATTTATGCCATCATGGTAATTCATGTTGGTTTATATCAACCAGTAGAGATTTATGCCATCATGGTAATTCATGTTGGTTTATATCAACCAGTAGAGATTTATGCCATCATGATAATTCATGTTGGTTTATATCAACCAGTAGAGATTTATGCCATCATGATAATTCATGTTGGTTTATATCAACCAGTAGAGATTTATGCCATCATGGTAATTCATGTTGGTTTATATCAACCAGTAGAGATTTATGCCATCATGGTAATTCATGTTGGTTTATATCAACCAGTAGAGATTTATACCATCATGGTAATTCATGTTGGTTTATATCAACCAGTAGAGATTTATGCCATCATGGTAATTCATGTTGGTTTATATCAACCAGTAGAGATTTATGCCATCATGATAATTCATGTTGGTTTATATCAACCAGTAGAGATTTATGCCATCATGGTTATAAGATCCACTCTAAGGGAGGAGATATAATTAATATAACATTATGTGATTAAGTGTAACTGAGAGAAGGTCATGGTTTTATTTGCACCCTCAGTTTCACTTACTGAAGAAATAGACATATGACTTTACCCCTTTGTCAATAAATGCACAAATACACTTGCAGTACTATGTCACTCCTTTCAGTTTCTACTTCTGTTGACCTATTATTATATCCTTAATTTTCATTGTTCAAAATCAAATCATCTGGTTCAAGTCTACTTAAAAAATCATCTATAACTTTAATTTTACTTCTAAAAACTTGCCATTCTCTAAAAAATATTATATATTATACCAGATTTCCTGTACCATTTAACAAATGTATTTACCAATTGCTCAATGAATATTGACCAACTGGTATTTAAACTCCTAGAAGTCACATTGGTGTTGGTCAGAAAAAGTTTAAAGTTCCTATTGTTGAGAAATCAAGTTCCTATTGTTGGGCAATCAATGAACAATAGGAACTGTGTTTTATAAACTTCTTTACTGATGAAAACTTCCTCTCTGATGAAACTTCTTTAACGTTATTTCAAGTTGAAAAATTTCTTCATTGGAATTCATTTCTTTCATATAATTGGCATTATGCATATGAAAAATAATTATTCTTTTCTAATTTGATGAATAAAATAATGCAATTACATTTATTTGCTTTTTGGTTAGTAAATTATAATTTGGTCAAATATAAAATAATGATAATAATCCTGAAAATTATTTATGAAAATCAGGTTTAATTTTTTTTTTTTTTCATAAACATTTCATCCTGTATACTATATATTTTTGGACTCAAAATAAAAAAAAGTTACCCATTGCCATCCTATGTTATAAATATTTTTTCAAAATAGAAGTTTAATAGGTAACTTTTTTATTTTGAGTCCAAAAAATCTGTAAATATTTGCTCGAGTTTGTATATAGTATACAAGATGAAATATTTATAAAGAAATAAATATATAATTAAATCCAATTTTTAATAAATTTTGTCCCCTATTTTCAGAGTCACCAAATGGACTATAAACTATGTAAATGTCTGCATTATGGATACTGCATCTTCCCAAGTCGAAGTGTTTTCGATCTGATTGTTCTCCCCACAAACAGATGGTGAACACAAGCAGATAAAAAAAAACACTTGACTTGTGAAGATGTGATACAGTGGATCCTTATGTGGACTATCAATTTCACCTTCATGCAGTTATATATAATGTCAGGGTTATAAACCTGGCAAAAATGGAATTTGGTCATTGTTGGTACATGAAATCAGTATTTTGCAATATTTTGCAAATTTGAATATTGTACACATACATGTACTATATCCATATCTAGATATTGTTATTGTGAAAATGAGCAATTCACAAAACATCATTTTCCATATCTGCATGAATTCCAAATATAAAAGAAGAAAAAAGGAAAAATATAAATGTTAAAAAAATGTTTACCAGCTATCTAAATTAAAAACAATGGGAGTTATTTCTCAAATTAGGAAAAGATTATAATATGATATATATATACGTTATACAGTGCCTGTTATCAGGTATATGAAAGAAAGATAATCATTCTAATGAAGTAATTTTTCAAATTGAAATAACATCAAAGAAGTTTCATCAGAGAGAAAGTTTTCATCAGGAAAGAAGTTTAAACACAGTTCCTATTTTTCATTGATTGCCCAACAATAGGAACTTGATTTCTTAACAATAGGAACTTTAAACTTTTTCTGACCAACACCAATGTGACTTCTAGGAGTTTAAATACCAGTTGGTCAATATTCATTGAGCAATTGGTAAATACATTCGTTAAATGGTACAGGAAATCCAGTATAATATATATAAAATTTAGTCAATTAATGAAATAAAGCTCTATATATAACATAGAAAAATAAGTGTACACATGTTTATTATGTAGAGCTAAATTGTCTGATAGAATAATTCATAAAATTGTTTAATGTCCTTGACATAGGGCCCTGATTACTCAAAAATGATATCCACACATCAGCATTCCCTCAACCACCCTCTATCCTGACACCCACCTTCACAGACTGTTGGGTTAGTTGTAGAAATCCTGTATCCACTGTTACAAGTACAATAATATCCTCCTATGATATTCACACAATTTTGGTTACATGTGGCAGTTCCTGCTGTACATTCATCTATATCTGTAAGTTAACATATATAATTGTAAATAAGACAAATGTCCATGTGGCCAATCATATGTTGAAACAACTTTAAAATGAAACAATAACAATTTATTCCACATGTTTTCTCAAATCATTTGTAACAGGTACTCTCCTCTACCTAAGATTATATGAACTGAAGTGAGATTTATAACAATCTTCTGCTAACTGTGTTAGTGGAGATTCCCTTTGGTTCAGTTGGTAGAACATTGGCTATAGGTCACAGGATCAAATCCCATCCGGACATTGCATTTTTCAGAGATAAAATATGCACTACTGTTATATATTAACGATTAAAGTGCTCTTGTATCATTATGATATAAGGTGACTATTCCAAATGAGTGAGTGATTGTTGTTCAATACCAAATGAGCAATTTTCAGTCATATCATGGCAAGAAGAAGTTACATTTGATGAGATGATAACTATGTCAGATTTGTATTAGACCAACACGCTTAGTTGGATTTTTATAGTGCTAGCTCACTGAAACAACAGTCTACAGGTAGACATGTCGCTTCACTCCGACACATTATCCTAATTCCGAGACAACCAGTATTCCCCCCTCCTCTTCTGTAATCTGAGTGCTTAGTGGAGATGCAACAAATACCAAATTCATAGTCTTTGGCTTGACTCGACCAGGGCCTCGAACCCACGATCTAATGCATGTCAACCATTGCACAACCGATGCTGTTCTATTCCTTATGACATTTAGTAAATAGAACACATATTCTGAATGAGCACTCTTTAAAAACACTTAAATCAAGCCCGTGACCAGGACTTTTAAAGGGGGGGTGGGGGGTCAATAAATATGTGATATAACATGGTCTTGTGACCAGTGGTCATTAAAAAAATATGGAAAAATGTGTCCATAAGACATGGATCTTAAAGTTCAAGTAAACAGGTATCAAGAGCCATAACTCCAGAGCAGAAAAGCGGTAATGTTGGAAATTGAATCTGGTCCACCTTTTATGATAACTGACCTTGTGTATAAATTTCAATGATTTGATTAAGTTGAACTTCAGTTGTTGAGCGGACACCAAATATGGGACGGACGACAGATATAGCTAAAACTTAATGCCTCTGATGCCAAGCGGAGATGTCATAAAAAGACAAATGTTATTATTACTGTGTAACTGCAATAAAAAGCTTCTAACATATAAATATATCTTACCTTGACAAGTAGGAGCATTCTGTATACCACATTTGTAAGGATTTGATCCTGTCACTTCAAACCCTGTATTACATGAAACTGTGACATCATTTCCCTGATAGAGAACACCAGTAAAAACAACTGTACCATTAGTAATATGCTGTGGGGGACATCTGATTTCTACAGAGAGAAGACACGGTTATGATGAATGCATGTAATGTTTTTTGAGAAAGTCAACTTATTTATTTAAATAAAAGACTTGGTATTTATATACTTTAATCTCACGGAGGGACATTGTCAATTTCAATGGATTGATTCTGATACAATGTGATGTCTAACACACGTTTTCAAGATAAAAACAATAACATCATTTTTGAAGTCTCCACAAACATTATTACTAGTATCAGAGATCGTTCTATCTGGCTGTGATACTAGCTATAATGTCTGACTCGACATTCATAACCACTGTTATTCTGAATGCATTTCAACTGGTGTATCTTTATATGTTATGTCATATTGCATGTGATAATATAATTATTTGCTTACAATGTTTTTTAATTAAATTTCCCCACTACCACCACCTTCCAGAAGAACCATGCAATTGTTCTCTGGATTTATGCTATAGTCCAAGGAATATGATGGACAATAAATTAATGAATTTATCTCTTTAAGCCCTCATCTTAATTAAATGACACAGTCTTAAGAATAAAAATAGAATATGATTAGCAAAATGCTATATCTGAAAGAGACCTTGAATCTATATATAAAACAATAACGATACTAAAGACACAATTTTTGAAAAATTTATTACTTGAAGAAATTTTCAATGACAATGTGCAAAGAGAAATCTCTTCTAAAAAAATCTATAAATACCCCAAATTATTTCAGAAAATATTTTCTTTCTCTTTTGAAATATTACAAAAATACTATACATGTATGACATTGTTTGGTATAAATAGACTTAAACATACGTTGACAGGACGGTACATTAAAGGACCATGTTCCATTGGCACAGAGGATTCTAGATGAACCAATCAGCTGATAGTTCTGGTCACATGCGAAGGATATTATTGATTCATGTGACGTTCCATTACCGTGGACAATTTCTCGACGTCCTGATGTAATGGCTAGAGGTGGATCTGAACATAAGCTTGCTGGAAAAAAAACCAATAAGTTTAGAGAAGAGATAAAAAAATAAACAAACCAATTTGTTAAGTACAAAAGTCGTCAACATCTGTATGTTCTACATTTTTCAATAATTTGATTCTTAGGAGAATATTCAGTTTTGAAGAACTTCATAGCTGCTTTCAATAAATAAAATATTTCAGAAATTTATCATCTAGAATTGATTTTTAGTGCAAATTATACTGATTTTCATACCTTATCTCACATTAAAAATATGGTGATCACGTAATTATGCAATGTATTGTATTTTTTTATTAGTTCTATGATAAACTTTTTTTAGAATCCTACATTAAACCCATCATATATGATTACTAGAATAAACATAAGTTACTAGCTAAAATACGATACAATTCTTACCAAAGTGATCACAAAGTCCATAGACAATGAAAATGAGGTTAAGTCAGATGACATGTGCCTTGGTTTAGATATGAATGATAGCAAGAAGGCTTGGATCATTGATCTAAAGTTGCTAGAAAAACAGATGTACCGTATTTAGGGTTGTATAATGCACAGGATTTTGCCCAGATTCTTTATTTGGTAGGAGGTGTGAGCATTATAAACAGGAACAATGTGTTTCACTCTTTCCCAGACCGGGAAATCACATGTCTGCCAATAAAACCCAATACATTTAATATTTTGCAACTTTATTGAAGATGAAAAGATATAAATGGTTCTAAAATTCTCCCAGCAAATGAAACATGCTCAAAGGACTGAAAAATATATACGACTGATATTTAATTCTTACATTTCCGACGACGATTTTTTTCAAAAGTCCATGCGCATTATAGACACGAACTAGTTTTTTCTGGAGATTTTCAAGGCCAAGAGTGGGTTGCGCATTATGCAACCCTAAATACGGTAATCAAAAAAATTCTGACATTGTTAATGAAATTGTTGCTAATAATTGTCTTGAAATAATATTGTCACATACAAAACAAACACCACAGTCCTAGTAAGTAAAGCATAAGACAAACATTATATATAATTTATTTACCTGTACAAGATGGTGGAGTTTCCCACAGACTGTTACTCTGACAGGTAATAGATAGAACTGTACCTTGAGGTGGACTGTAACCAGGGTTACAAGCATAAACAACCTGTCCTGCACCATATATGGTAGTAGATGATACAACATAACCATTATTTATTGCTGGTACCATTCCACAGAAAGCCTCTGTAAAACATAAGATACAATGATTTACAATTAATCTTTGATACAGTCATTTTAATCTGTAGAAATAATCTCTTTTTCTATATACATATTATAGCTTCATAATAATAAATTAAGATAAAAAAAGGTTAAATGACAAAAAATGTTAAATAATAGAATTTTCTAGCATACTTTTGTGTAATTGAGTTAATGTAACTAAATAAGTATCATTTATATATACATATTTGTTGGTTAAATAGTAGAAGAGAATTAACATAAAAATAAATTAAAGAGAAATAATTAAAAAGTAAAATAAAAGTTGAGTTGTCTCAGTATATGAATCAAAAGTCTGTGTTAATTGTATATCCTTATAGCATGTTCATGCTGTTGTTTTGATGGCTGTAAAATTTCATGATTTGAGAAGAAAAAATATGCATATATTTTGCATTTTTGAACTTCATGATTAAGATAGGATTTTCATAATATAGTATCATTTGGGGTTTAGGGTTAGGGTTATGGTGTTTAATGCCACTTTCAACAATATTTCAGCTATGTAATGGCGGTCAGTTTTATTGGTGGAGCTTAGGAGGAAACTGGAGTTCCAAGAGAAAACTATTGACCTGATGCCAGTCACTGACAAACTTTATCACATAATGTTGTATCAAGAACACCTCGCCATAAGCGGGATTTAAATCACAACTTAAGTAGTGATAGGAACTGATTGCAAAGGTAGTTGTAAATTCAACTACCATAAGATCATGACCCCGAGGGCCCCTAATATCATTTAGATTTTGAGACAACAAAGACTATGCTGCTATTCCATTTAAATCTACATCCTTACTACACAAGAAAGGCAGATTACTAACATGCTATATATGGTATGTTATGAAAAATAAAAGCTAAAACATTAGAATATGAATATAGAGAAAACGTGGCAAAATGAAAAACGGTAACTTAATGGTAACACTAATAGTGGATTAGAGGAGTAAAGTTTAAAGAATATTGATCAATCCTTGTGGATGACTGTGGATGATTGTGGATAATTGTGGATAACAGTGAATTATTGGTGGATTTCTACAAACAATTCCTATCAAAGTTTACAACAGGAAATCTTAGTGGCTTATCTCCCCTTGTGAAGGAAGGTAGACTTAATATTAGTCCTTCAACATTAAACAATGTCTAATATGGATTCTAAGGTAGATAAGCCACTAACTTTCCCATGTTTCCAAGCCAATGGACATTGTGCAATTAAAAAAAGGTGTGATCTTTGATTAAAGGATTTTGTGAATTTTACAGAAAGGGTTTGGTGAACTTTTACAGAAAGGATTTGGTGAACTTTTCAGAAATAAAAACTACAAGGACATTTTACCACTGTTATTGAGTATACCTAATAATAATTATAATAATAAGGTAGGTTTAAGAGGGAAACACAATTAATACTGAAGCCTTCGAATATAAAACAATATTATGATATTATAGATACAGTAGATACAAGTGACACATACATGTACAATACATCGTAAGCACACAGATAAAATAAAATAAAAGACTACACTAATCAAAGGTTATAAGATCGTCGGTGAAAAACGGCTGATCACATAGAGTGATGATATAGTGATGATACAGTACTTTTTTTTGTATATATTATGTTTGATTTATTGTAAGATTAAACAAGATTTATAGAAAACAAACACATTCAGAAACTTTAACTGTATTTGTTACACTCATAATGTGTGTCTATCCCAAAAGTCAGATCCTAAATGTGTGCCTATCACAAAAGTCAGATCCTAAATGTGTGCCTATCACAAAAGTCAGATCCTAAATGTGTGCCTATCACAAAAGTCAGATCCTAAATGTGTGTCTATCCCAAAAGTCAGATCCTAAATGTGTGCCTATCACAAAAGTCAGATCCTAAATGTGTGCCTATCACAAAAGTCAGATCCTAAATGTGTGCCTATCACAAAAGTCAGATCCTAAATGTGTGCCTATCACAAAAGTCAGATCCTAAATGTGTGCCTATCACAAAAGTCAGATCCTAAATGTGTGTCTATCCCAAAAGTCAGATCCTAAATGTGTGCCTATCACAAAAGTCAGATCCTAAATGTGTGCCTATCACAAAAGTCAGATCCTAAATGTGTGCCTATCACAAAAGTCAGATCCTAAATGTGTGTCTATCCCAAAAGTCAGATCCTAAATGTGTGCCTATCACAAAAGTCAGATCCTAAATGTGTGCCTATCACAAAAGTCAGATCCTAAATGTGTGCCTATCACAGAAGTCAGATTCTAAATGTGTGCCAATCCCAAAAGTCAGATTCTAAATGTGTGCTTATCACAAAAGTCAGATCCTAAAATAATGTGTGCCTATCCCAAAAGTCAGATCCCAAATGTATGTCTATCCCAAAAGTCAGATCCTAAATGTGTGCCTATCACAAAAGTCAGATCCTAAATGTGTGCCTATCACAGAAGTCAGATTCTAAATGTGTGCCAATCCCAAAAGTCAGATTCTAAATGTGTGCTTATCACAAAAGTCAGATCCTAAAATAATGTGTGCCTATCCCAAAAGTCAGATCCCAAATGTGTGCCTATCCCAAAAGTCAGATCCTAAATGTGTGCCTATCACAAAAGTCAGATCCTAAATGTGTGCCTATCACAAAAGTCAGATCCTAAATGTGTGCCTATCACAAAAGTCAGATCCTAAATGTGTGTCTATCCCAAAAGTCAGATCCTAAATGTGTGCCTATCACAAAAGTCAGATCCTAAATGTGTGCCTATCACAAAAGTCAGATCCTAAATGTGTGCCTATCACAGAAGTCAGATTCTAAATGTGTGCCAATCCCAAAAGTCAGATTCTAAATGTGTGCTTATCACAAAAGTCAGATCCTAAAATAATGTGTGCCTATCCCAAAAGTCAGATCCCAAATGTATGTCTATCCCAAAAGTCAGATCCTAAATGTGTGCCTATCACAAAAGTCAGATCCTAAATGTGTGCCTATCACAGAAGTCAGATTCTAAATGTGTGCCAATCCCAAAAGTCAGATTCTAAATGTGTGCTTATCACAAAAGTCAGATCCTAAAATAATGTGTGCCTATCCCAAAAGTCAGATCCCAAATGTGTGCCTATCCCAAAAGTCAGATCCTAAATGTGTGCCTATCACAAAAGTCAGATCCTAAATGTGTGCCTATCACAAAAGTCAGATCCTAAATGTGTGCCTATCACAAAAGTCAGATCCTAAATGTGTGTCTATCCCAAAAGTCAGATCCTAAATGTGTGCCTATCACAAAAGTCAGATCCTAAATGTGTGCCTATCACAAAAGTCAGATCCTAAATGTGTGCCTATCACAGAAGTCAGATTCTAAATGTGTGCCAATCCCAAAAGTCAGATTCTAAATGTGTGCTTATCACAAAAGTCAGATCCTAAAATAATGTGTGCCTATCCCAAAAGTCAGATCCCAAATGTATGTCTATCCCAAAAGTCAGATCCTAAATGTGTGCCTATCACAAAAGTCAGATCCTAAATGTGTGCCTATCACAGAAGTCAGATTCTAAATGTGTGCCAATCCCAAAAGTCAGATTCTAAATGTGTGCTTATCACAAAAGTCAGATCCTAAAATAATGTGTGCCTATCCCAAAAGTCAGATCCCAAATGTGTGCCTATCACAAAAGTCAGATCCTAAATGTATGCCTATCACAAAAGTCAGATCCTAAATGTGTGCCTATCACAAAAGTCAGATCCTAAATGTGTGCCTATCACAAAAGTAAGATCTTCAATGTGTGCCTATCCCAAAAGCCATATTCTAAATGTGCGTCTATCACAAATTCAGATCCTAAATGTGTGCCTATCACAAAAGTCATATCCCAAATGTGTGGATATCCCAAAAGTCAGATCCTAAATGTGTGCCTATCCCAAAAGTCAGATCCCAAATGTGTTCCTATCCCAAAAGTCAGATCCTAAATGTCTGCCCATCACAAAAGTCAGATCCTAAATGTGTGCCTATCCCAAAAGTCAGATCCCAAAAGTCAGATTCTAAATGTGTTCCTATCCCAAAAGTCAGATCCAAAATGTGTGCCTATCCCAAAAGTCAGATACTAAAATGTGTGTCTATCACAAATTCAGATCCTAAATGTGTACCTATCCCAAAAGTCAGATCCTAATTGTGTTTCTATCACAAATTCAGATCCTAAATGTGTACCTATCCCAAAAGTCAGATCCTAAATGTGTGCCTATCACAAAAGTCATATCCCAAATGTGTGGATATCACAAAAGTCAGATCCTAAATGTGTGCCTATCCCAAAAGTCAGATCCTAAATGTGTGTCTATCACAAAAGTCAGATCCTAAATGTGTGCCTATCACAAAAGTCAGATCCTAAATGTGTGTCTATCACAAAAGTCAGATCCTAAATGTGTGCCTATCACAAAAGTCAGATCCCAAATGTGTGTCTATCACAAATTCAGATCCTAAATGTGTACCTATCACAAAAGTCAGATCCTAAATGTGTGTCTATCACAAATTCAGATCCTAAATGTGTGCCTATCCACAAAGTCAGATCTTAAATGGGTGCCTATCCCAAAAGTCGGATCCTAAAATTCCTGCAGTCTTTGATATTGTACCCATTGAGTTTTAAGTGTTTACGATAGATCAGAGAAGCCAATAAAATGCTTAACAACAGTTGGACTATCAACCATTACGGTTTCAAGACTTTTTTGTCATTCAATCAACGATTTTCTCATGATTTTTAAATATATATCATCACAATTTATACAACAAACAAAAACTCTTGTCATTAATAAATCAATAAATTAATTCTTTAACTTACGTGAACACTCTGGTACAGTTTTGTCATACTCTCCGTCAGACTGACAGGTCAAGTCAACAGTAGTCTTCCCTGCATACGGAGCTTGGAATGTATATCCTGTGTTACATGAGACAGTCAATACATCACCAGATATAACTGATGTCCGTCCTGGAGTGATGGTATATGACGTGCCTGACAATAGTTCACAGCCAGTTGTATATACAGCAGTAAATCCTCTGAGGTTGCCTACGGCACTGGTAATAAACTTTATGGCAAGTTTACCTGTGTTTGAGATTAATGGTGGAGGTGTACTACCAGAATATCCATCTCCAGTATGTATGGGGGTCCCTTTATCATCAATACCTACCCAAGCCTGAAAGTAACACAGTAATGAAATAAATTATTATAACAGTGTGTGAGGTGTACAACAAAATAATGCATTTCCTGTATGCATACTGGCAGAAAAATAAATAAAGGATACACATATATTTTCAAAAGATTAAATTCAATGATTTATGTACCTTTGTGATATTTTTAACTTACATATATGTATGCAATTGTTAATCACTGAATTTAGATTTTTCACATTCAGTCTAGTCAAAATATTGTGGGTATTAAATTGTTTTTGGGGCATTTTTAGCAAGTGCAATATTGATAACTTGTAATGTCACAACAAAGTTTTCCTCAGGCTAACACCAGAAGTGGTTTTCTCTGAGTACTCTGGTTTCCTCTGCCAATAAAACTCATTGTAACGATATAACTGAAATATTGTAGAATGTGGTATTAAACACCACAAACCTAACCTAACACCAGAAAACTTCCTCAATACGATAAGAGAGAACATGCCTTATAGATGTTTAAGACAGGTTGATGTATGGCCAATTTATATTATTATTCTTGATTTTTAGATGTTTAAGACAGGTTGATGTATGGACAATTCATATTATTATTCTTGATTTTTAGATGTTTAAGACAGGTTGATGTATGGACAATTCATATTATTATTCTTGATTTTTAGATGTTTAAGACAGGTTGATGTATGGACAATTCATATTATTATTCTTGATTTTTAGATGTTTAAGACAGGTTGATGTATGGACAATTCATATTATTATTCTTGATTTTTAGATGTTTAAGACAGGTTGATGTATGGACAATTCATATTATTATTCTTGATTTTTAGATGTTTAAGACAGGTTGATGTATGGACAATTTATATTATTATTCTTGATTTTTAGATGTTTAAGACAGGTTGATGTATGGACAATTTATATTATTATTCTTGATTTTTAGATGTTTAAGACAGGTTGATGTATGGGCAATTCATATTATTATTCTTGATTTTTAGATGTTTAAGACAGGTTGATGTATGGACAATTCATATTATTATTCTTGATTTTTAGATGTTTAAGACAGGTTGATGTATGGACAATTCATATTATTATTCTTGATTTTTAGATGTTTAAGACAGGTTGATGTATGGACAATTCATATTATTATTCTTGATTTTTAGATGTTTAAGACAGGTTGATGTATGGACAATTCATATTATTATTCTTGATTTTTAGATGTTTAAGACAGGTTGATGTATGGACAATTCATATTATTATTCTTGATTTTTAGATGTTTAAGACAGGTTGATGTATGGACAATTCATATTATTATTCTTGATTTTTAGATGTTTAAGACAGGTTGATGTATGGACAATTCATATTATTATTCTTGATTTTTAGATGTTTAAGACAGGTTGATGTATGGACAATTCATATTATTATTCTTGATTTTTAGATGTTTAAGACAGGTTGATGTATGGACAATTTATATTATTATTCTTGATTTTTAGATGTTTAAGACAGGTTGATGTATGGACAATTCATATTATTATTCTTGATTTTTAGATGTTTAAGACAGGTTGATGTATGGACAATTCATATTATTATTCTTGATTTTTAGATGTTTAAGACAGGTTGATGTATGGACAATTCATATTATTATTCTTGATTTTTAGATGTTTAAGACAGGTTGATGTATGGACAATTCATATTATTATTCTTGATTTTTAGATGTTTAAGACAGGTTGATGTATGGACAATTCATATTATTATTCTAGATTTTTAGATGTTTAAGACAGGTTGATGTATGGACAATTCATATTATTATTCTTGATTTTTAGATGTTTAAGACAGGTTGATGTATGGACAATTCATATTATTATTCTTGATTTTTAGATGTTTAAGACAGGTTGATGTATGGACAATTCATATTATTATTCTTGATTTTGCACTATTGTTTTTTTTTGGTGGCGTTAGGCCATACTCTGAATGTGATAATTTAGTGATTAGTTAAGGACAGATTTATCATTATGTCTGAGTTAACATAAAATCTTTTCATGCCACGATATAGCTGAAATATTGCTAAAGTTGGTGCTAAACACCAATCAATCAACCAACTTATCATTATGTTACTGCATTGAAAAAGATCAAGATTCTAGATACACTATCATCCTTTGAGTGGGGAAAAAGCAATTATTGACCTTTTGTCCACCATTTGAAAAGATTTGGTAAAAAAATTCTACAGACATGTAGCTAAGTTACAAAGAATGAGTAAAACATACCTGCACAAAATCTTTACCATTTTCTACTTCATAATCAGTGAAGGTCAATCTTAGAGGTCGTCCATGTACAGATGATATTACCCAGAAACATTCTAGTGCACCAGGGTAGTTTATTACACCATAACCAGGAGAAAATATTGTCCCTGTGTTACTTTGTATGTTAAAGTTACATGCTGAAATAACAAATATTACAGACAGTTGATAGTAATAAATCACTAAGTAAAAAGGATTAGCAGTCCTAATTTTTCATTACGAAGTCTCAAGAACCCATGTTATAAACATTCACACACATTTATACTTTCTATATGATACTGTGAGATCCCCATACCAAGTTTAACCAGCTACATTTTTATGCCTAACCCTAAGTCAGAATCTGGATTTCTAACTGCATATGTCATGGTTTGAGGTGAGCGATGACTGCCCAATTTGTTGATATTGGTGGAATTGTAGACCGTCACTCATGTTTAAACTTTATTTTCATTAAACAAATTTCATACTTTCTGTATGATACAATGTATTAAAAATATACCTGATTAAAAACACATCTTATTGTTTATTGCTACAATATGGAAATAAAAGCATGTAGTTTCAATATTTTTATGCATTTGTCTGTTTTAAAAGGTTGTTGATTCCATGTTTTAACGAAGGAAGTAATTAAAGATAATGAAGATAAAATATATTGATACAAGTGTCGGTCTGGTTGTCATTGTGTTGAAGTAGAAAGACAATTTTACCTCACGTCAAGTATTAGAGTTATCTAAGGTGTGGTGGTTAAAATAGCATGTTAATCTAACATATTACCAATATATCACAACTCATTAATTCAAACACAAATATAATTTGTGAAACACAACAACACACTTTTATTAGTACAATAAAAAAGTAGATATCAACATTTAGTGTGTACAACACAATTATTGAATAACTTTCATCAGGTACGCTCAGAATAACTTTCATCAGGTACGCTCAAAATAACTTTCATCAGGTACGCTCAGAATAACTTTCATCAGGTATGCTCAGAATAACTTTCATCAGGTACACTCAGAATAACTTTCATCAGGTACACTCAGAATAACTTTCATCAGGTACACTCAGAATAACTTTCATCAGGTACACTCAGAATAACTTTCATCAGGTACGCTCAGAATAACTTTCATCAGGTACACTCAGAATAACTTTCATCAGGTACACTCAGAATAACTTTCATCAGGTACACTCAGAATAACTTTCATCAGGTACACTCAGAATAACTTTCATCAGGTACACTCAGAATAACTTTCATCAGGTACGCTCAGAATAACTTTCATCAGGTACGCTCAGAATAACTTTCATCAGGTACACTCAGAATAACTTTCATCAGGTACGCTCAGAATAACTTTCATCAGGTACACTCAGAATAACTTTCATCAGGTACGCTCAGAATAACTTTCATCAGGTACACTCAGAATAACTTTCATCAGGTACACTCAGAATAACTTTCATCAGGTACACTCAGAATAACTTTCATCAGGTACGCTCAGAATAACTTTCATCAGGTACACTCAGAATAACTTTCATCAGGTACGCTCAGAATAACTTTCATCAGGTACACTCAGAATAACTTTCATCAGGTACACTCAGAATAACTTTCATCAGGTACGCTCAGAATAACTTTCATCAGGTACACTCAGAATAACTTTCATCAGGTACACTCAGAATAACTTTCATCAGGTACGCTCAAAATAACCTTCATCAGGTACACTCAGAATAACTTTCATCAGGTACACTCAGAATAACTTTCATCAGGTACGCTCAAAATAACCTTCATCAGGTACGCTCAAAATAACTTTCATCAGGTACGCTCAAAATAACTTTCATCAGGTACGCTCAAAATAACTTTCATCAGGTATGCTCAGAATAACTTTCATCAGGTACGCTCAAAATAACTTTCATCAGGTGCTCAAAAGTCAAAAGATTGAAAAGCCAAATAATTCCAAAGTCTATGGGAACTAGAAAACCCAAGGGTTTAAACAGGATCGCCAAACACTTGCTAAGGTACCATGTGCTTCAGGGAGGAGAACCATAGTCTTAATAATATATTTAAATGGATAACAAGGCAGATCTAGTAGGTATAGAAAATATATAAAGGAAATACAGAACAAATCTTTTTCTATTTTTTTGTTAAAGATTATCTTATCATTCTTATAATAACGAGTGTTCAATTAAATATTTCTAGTGTGAGATATATCCTTATTCGGTCAAACCTGCACATCTGCATAACAAATCACTGTCTATAGATAGCAGCCTCATTTTTCCCATTAATGAATAGTGCATATAATTTTAACCTGTATATAAAGGGCAACTGCTCAATAAGGGCATATTACCGAGTTCCCTTTATATACATTTAATCTACAGTGAGTTATGTCCTTATGTTAATCCACAGTGAGGTAAATCCCTGTGTTTAATCAAACAAATCTACAGTGAGTTATGTCCTTATGTTAATCCACAGTGAGGTAAATCCCTGTGTTTAATCAAACAAATCTACAGTGAGTTATGTCCTTATGTTAATCCACAGTGAGGTAAATCCCTGTGTTTAATCAAACAAATCCACAGTGAGTTATGTCCTTATGTTAATCCACAGTGAGGTAAATCCCTGTGTTTAATCAAACAAATCCACAGTGAGGTAAATCCCTGTGTTTAATCAAACAAATCCACAGTGAGTTATGTCCTTATGTTAATCCACAGTGAGGTAAATCCCTGTGTTTAATCAAACAAATCCACAATGAGTTTTCATCCTAAACTTACCTTCTGCACCTTATGAAACAAAAGTCCACACAAAAATAAAATAATCAACTATGGAATGTTTTATAAAAACAATATGGCAGTATGATTACATGATGATTACTTGTCAAATAACATCATAATGCTGAAGTTGTATTATACAAATATATCCTGTTAGAGAGGGTTATTTGCGAAAAATACCGGTTGAGAGGAGAGGCAAATTTCCTGAGCCGCCTCGTCATTTTTAGTACATTTGAGAAAAATACAGATCTTCCGAAATCACTTCCGGTGTTATTTCAAAAGTAAATTTACCGCTATACAAAGGTTTTAAGCTGAAAATTACTAATAAATGATGACCGCTGACCACATTGAACAGGTGACCGCTATATCGAATTAAAATATATAGTAAAGCGTACCAGGGGAGCATGAAAGTGACCGTTATGAACAGGTGACCATTATACAAAGGTGACGGTTATTTATATATTATATATATATATTTATGAAGGAAATATTAATGTTTATAATATCATCAACTTTTACTCAAATAAAACACCAGTTGTACTGATAGGAAGTTTTTGCTTTGAAATACTCTCCAAGAAACCATTACAAACATTGATATTATTTGAAATAAACAGACAAACAATAAATATTGATAATGTTGGTTTTATAAGACAGACAACATGAAGATTTCATAGAACTCTTATCACATTTTATAACTCAATACTCTGATACAAATGTATCAAATTTACATATATGATATGTACCATTATCCCCAGCTTGAAAATTATAACAACTTTTGATTGGTTAAAACCCTGGGCATAAAAACACATATTCGCAGGTGTTGCTAAGCCATATTACCGGGTGTAATTAGCAATTTCCCCGGGGGATATCTACGGACAGGAACATAAATAATGAATTTATCTCCGGTTATAGTCAAAAATAAAACATTGACTTATAAATTTCTTTAAAATCTCGACTTTTGACTACTGACCTGCTTTATATGACAACAATACGCCTCTACATTTGAGATGTTCCTTCAGTTTCATGTACACATACATTCTGTTTCCTGTTGACATAATTATCTCCCCTGCCATTGAGGATGAGGTCAAGGTCATCAGTGTAGGTGTAATGGGATTGTCACCATCTTTTATAACCACTGAATCTGATCCACATAATTCTATATCTTTAACCTGTAGAATACAACATTTAAATATATATTCAAGGAGACAGAGTAGTAAAAGCCATAATTAGCTTGTTTCCGAATCCTACAATTTTAGATATTGTAGTCTATTTTTGAGCGTACCTGATGAAAGTTATTCCAGAAACACATTAAATTTGATATCTACATTTTTACTCTTAAATGAATACATAAAATGTATGTTTAAACTAAATATATATAGACAAACCTTGTACATGTTACATACAATATTTTTGCGATTTCAGATTTACATACATACAAGTGAAATAATTGGAGTTCCACTGTGAATGTTCTACTGCAACACTTGGTGTAACAAAACATTTGATTAGATGATGTTATATGATTACCATGGTTATTCTTTGTGTCATATTGTTTGTTATACTTTGACTATATTATAAAAATCTGTGAAAGACAAGGGAACTTCAATTTTAGATCTAACTATTATATTCAAGTTATTTGAAGTATATTATGGGTTATAAGTGAGTTTTATGGTAATTTAACATAATTTTCTACAAACACGACAGGTGCCACTAGTGAAGCAGGAACTTCTCACCCTTCCGGAGCACCTGAGTTCACCCCCGCTTTTCAGTGGGGTTCGTGCTACTTGATCTTTAGTTTTATAAGTATGTTTTGTAGATCGTTGTTTGTCCGTTTGTACTTTTTCTTTTGGCCATTGTGTTGTCTGTTCTTCTTCGATATACAGATTCTGATTACCCCTTTGGTATCTTCAAACTCTTCTCATTTCAGTTATATTGTCAGTATCAACGAACTGAATCTGATACTGAAAATTATCATTCGGTGTGACGTCAAACACATTATGGTGTCACAGATAAAAACAATAACAGAACTTTTGAAGGTTTGAACATCTAATTTTACCTCTAATGTAATAATAACAGTCCCTGAACTCTGTATAACCCACATTGTCTCTAGATTACCAGGATAATGTATTGGGTAGAGGGGAGAATAGATGTACTGGTCATAGGTTGTTCCATAAACTGTTCCTCCTAATGAGGGTATATCATCTCTAACTGAAAAATCAAATATAGCTTAATAATATTAATTCATAAAGATAGCAACTGTTTGCTATACTATACAATTACAGTAGAACTTCAGTGGCTTGAACTCGAAAGGACTGTCAAAATGTGTTCAAGTTATCAGAAGATTGAGCCACCGAAGTTCCGTAATTTATGATAGAAAAAAATCTGGCTCTGGCCTGGGACAGTTTCATTACACTTTGATAAACTGATACACAGTACATACAGTGGGCCTTAGTCATAAAAAATATCTAATCATTTACAAAGTTCTCATAGACTACAGAGAAATTAATATGAGTCTGTAGGCCAAGGTCAATATTGATTCCTTAGGTCTATAATATAGTGTTATTAAATGAGTATTTTCATACAAAGCCTGTATTATGTCCTCGTACAGTCATATTGGGCCTCGATCAGCTGTATAGGCCCTCTGCGTTGCCTTGGGCTTATACAGCTGACCTCGACCCAATACGACTGCCTCGGACATAATACAGGCTTTATATGAAAATACCCATCTTATGACACCTTTATTAACCAATGATTTAAAATTACAGTATTTTTCTTATTTTTTCGTTGTGGTCATAACTATACAGCTGATCAAGACCTGATACGACTGCATGATGACTTAATACAGGTTGTATTAATCCTAACAGGTCCATATATAACATATTGACAGAGTAAAAAGTCCTTAATTTTTATATTACATATGTTTTTCAATATTATTATTTAAATATTAAAATTTTGAAATTTTATGAAAACTGAAATTTTTGAAATCTCATGAAAATTTTGAAATCTTATGAAAATTTTGAATTTTTTTGAAATTTTGAAATTTTTTAACTTTAATTTTTTTATTTTATAATTTTGAAATTTTTTGAAAATTTCACAAGTTCAGTCAAGTTTGCATATATAGTCTATTTCAGGAGCCGGAAGTTTACAAATACAAATTAATACAGGGCATATGCCCCATATAAATCTGTAATTGGTTCTGTATAAATGTCAGGTTAAAGAACGTGCTGTCATATTAAATGGTCAATTTCTATTGTATTTTAAGTCATTGGTTAATAAAACTTCATATTGACCAAACTAATAGACTGTAACTGTTGTATTACATAATAAATGAAAGGGAATAGTAGTCAATAAAAGTTTTAATCAACACAAAAGATTGTTAGTCAAAAATTCTAACATAAAATTAAAACTGAGTCAATTTGAGGTTTAATAAAAACAATCTCAGGATTAACATGTCACCCGACGGAATCTAAACCAATAGAAATAGAAAAATGTATTTAAAATCATTATGTTATAAAGAATTACATTGGTGATAGAAATAAATTTCACCAATTCATGGGTTTTTGGTGTTCATTGTTAGCAATGTATAGTCGTCTTCCTCTTGTAAGGCCACTCCCACCAAAGGTAGCTCCTCTTATTAGGCTTGATTCAAGATGTACTGAAATAGTCAAATGTATAGTCGTCTCCCTCTTGTAAGGCCACTCCCACCAAAGGTAGCTCCTCTTATTAGGCTTGATTCAAGATGTACTGAAATAGTCAAATGTATAGTCGTCTCCCTCTTGTAAGGCCACTCGCACCAAAGGTAGCTCCTCTTATTAGGCTTGATTCAAGATGTACTGAAATAGTCAAATGTATAGTCGTCTCCCTCTTGTAAGGCCACTCCCACCAAAGGTAGCTCCTCTTATTAGGCTTGATTCCAGATGTACTGAAATAGTCAAATGTATAGTCGTCTCCCTCTTGTAAGGCCACTCCCACCAAAGGTAGCTCCTCTTATTAGGCTTGATTCCAGATGTACTGAAATAGTCAAATGTATAGTCGTCTCCCTCTTGTAAGGCCACTCCCACCAAAGGTAGCTCCTCTTATTAGGCTTGATTCCAGACGTACTGAAATAGTCAAATGTATAGTCGTCTCCCTCTTGTAAGGCCAATCCCACCAAAGGTAGCTCCTCTTATTAGGCTTGATTCAAGATGTACTGAAATAGTCAAATGTATAGTCGTCTCCCTCTTGTAAGGCCACTCCCACCAAAGGTAGCTCCTCTTATTAGGCTTGATTCCAGATGTACTGAAATAGTCAAATGTAGTCGTCTCCCTCTTGTAAGGCCACTCCCACCAAAGGTAGCTCCTCTTATTAGGCTTGATTCCAGATGTACTGAAATAGTCAAATGTATAGTCGTCTCCCTCTTGTAAGGCCACTCCCACCAAAGGTAGCTCCTCTTATTAGGCTTGATTCCAGATGTACTGAAATAGTAAAATGTATAGTCGTCTCTCTCTTGTAAGGCCACTCCCACCAAAGGTAGCTCCTCTTATTAGGCTTGATTCCAGATGCACTGAAATAGTAAAATGCAACTAAATTGTTCCCCTCAAGAGAGACCACCCCTCTTATTTTCCATTGAAGAAAGGATGGTTATATAAAAGGGGGAAACTGTATCAGGTATATCCCAGTTATAATCAATACTTGAGATTGTTAAAGAAGTCTTGAACCCATGTCAGTGATGTTTGTTTTAAACATATTTTATTCATAACTGTATATGGATGTCAGTGATATCAGGCTTTTGGTCAGAAAATAACAATCAATATAAATACCTGGATATCCAGTGGTAGTAGGACAAGTTTTGACATATAAATCACAACAGTTGTCATCCACTGGTAAAGCCACCTCTTTCAACAGGAAGCAGTTGTTGTCTGCCTTGTTATAAGAGAACCCTGTACAAGTAATTTCATCAGAACATTGTTTTTCACACACTGTATAATCCTGGACTTGTGTTAGTAGCCGAGTATCTCCTAACTGCCCAGTGGTATGTCTTTTAGTGGATAATTTTGTTATCTGACATTGGAAATCTATAAAAAAAAAAAAAAAAAAGTAAAAAAAATAATAATTAAAATAGTCCGTTTGACCAGCCTAAAACAGGACTAAAAAATTAATTAAAAATCAACAGTTCAATTTATTGATTTTTTTTCTTCACACATTTACTCATATATCATCTACCTACTCTGACAAATAATTTCAGAATTTTGACACTATTTTCCAAAAAGTTGCCCATTAGGTCTCTATGTTAAATATTTGTACCAAATGTGGATATGTGCAGAGGGAGTTAGTATGCTTGTTGTTACCAACTTCCAGTGTAAACAATAACAACAACACATGTGATTTTATTTACATTTCACTGTCATGTGATTACCTAATTTGAATATGTCACCAGAACCCAAGCATGCATGAGATGTTCATTTCACTTTCACCAAGTGACAATTTTGATTCGGCTTCAAAATAATCAAACACTTTTAGTATTAAATCCTGTTTTTCATCTGAAGTTTTGAGAGGCATGACTATCCTTTCTATATAAGTATTGGTAGAGTTCTAAATAAGGGCAGATAATTTTTTATTTGTAAATATTAATTTATGAAAAGACAAAAAAAAATGTTGTTTTTTTCTACCTTTATTTTATATTTTTTCTATTATATTTAAAAAAAATATATATTAATTACTTGTTTTTTTTATTATGCTTAAATAACATACATAAAACTTGTTTTCATTTTCTAAAAGTATACACAAAGCATGCAAAGCATGGGCTATTTACATGGTATATCTGGTCGATACACATAGGCTTACTTTATAACCATGTTCTTCGAGTTCAAATACTGGACTTTAGAAAACACCAAAACAAAAGTGATTTTATTTAGAATTTAAAGAAAAGGATTTAAAATTCAAAAGCTTGCATTTATAATTTTTACTTTTAAATTTCTAATAAAATGTAAAAAGTTAAACTTTGGGTGAAATGAACATCTCATGCATGCTTGGGTTCTGGTGACATTCAAATTAGGTAATCACATGACAGTGAAATGTAAATAAAATCACATGTGTTGTTGTTATTGTTTACACTAGAAGTTGGTAACAACAAGCATACTAACTCCCTCTGCACATATCCACATTTGGTACAAATATTTAACATAGAGACCTAATGGGCAACTTTTTGGAAAATAGTGTCAAAATTCTGAAATTATTTGTCAGAGTAGGTAGATGATATATGAGTAAATGTGTGAAGAAAAAAAATCAATAAGTTGAACTGTTGATTTTTAATTAATTTTTTAGTCCTGTTTTAGGCTGGTCAAACGGACTTATATACAGCAATTATCCTCAAATAGCAGAAATGTGAGGCTTTCTGAGTATTTAATACATTTCTCAGCCAGTTTGTAATTTTGTTTTCTCAAAACATTTTTTTTTTTTTTTTTTTTTAATACTGTAGTCAGGAATTTACATTCATAAAAAACCCATACATTACCACCTGACATGGATGTACAAGGGTCAAAACATAGCTAACAGATATTTTGCTCAAGTCCAGCATGACAGGTACAATGTCATCTCATATCTGAGGTTGTTTTAGAACATACAGGATCAGGATACCAGAACATTGTAATAACAATAAAGGATCAGTATTCTAATACACTACATATATATAGTGGGATATAGAGAGAAATAGAAAGTGAGAGAGCAATTTTTTTTTTTTCTTTGATTTGTAAAGTTTAAGATCTGATTACAGACTGAAACAATGTACAATAATGATAAGTTCACCTGTTCCCCAGTTGAAGGTAAAACCACTTTCCTGAACAGTGGCATCAGAGATAAATCTGACTGTCAGGAAGTTGTTAGAGCTGAAGAGAACCTGGTACCCTTCTACTGACTTTCCTGACAGACGCGCTAGGCAATGGCTGTCAGATAAAGTTGGACTTCCTTCCCAGAATTCAACAACATCTAAATCCTGCTCCGTTTCAAAGGTAGTGAACTGTAAGAGAGAAAGATAGGCATGAAACTGAACAAATTAACATGATCTGTATGAAACATTTCTAAATTGAAATTGAATCAAACGGTTTGACTAATGTGTTTATTTGAATGATAAATTTAAAGAGAAAATGAATATTAATAATGATAAAAAGAAGTTTATTGTTTGAACACATATTCACATTACTGTTGTTAGATGCCAAATGAGTTTTCTGTCTCAACAAAACAAGGACAAGAAATTTACAAATGCTTTACCGAGTGCAAAATAAGTGCAATTGATCATTCATTTGTAAACAAGAATGTTTAATATAGCATAAACCACCTGTGATACATTTTATGTAAATTATCAACATGTCATAACGCATGAACAAAAAATGTATTGTTATGGCTTCCTAACTGATTCTCTCACAAACAGACCTTTGTAAAAACATTTAAAGCCTGTTAGGTTTGACAACTTAATTTCCCTTTTGCTATGATTAAATCTTTTGATATCTAGCCTATAAATACATTCTACAATTGTACTGGTAAAGGGTATGAGATATATGGATAAATAATCTAATACACAATATATAATACATTCTATATCATTGTACTAGTCAGGGATAAAATCTATGGATATATAATATCATATTAAAAAGTTCTCAATAAGTATTATAAATATAAATATTAGATTCTGGGATAGAAATGGAATACATTTGTTTAGCATAGCTTCAACCAATCAAAGCAGGTCGGTGGTTTTCTCTGGGTACTCTGGTTTCTTCCATCAATAAAACTGATCATCATGATATAACTGAAATATTGTTGAAAGTGGCATTAAACACCATAACCCTAACTCTAACCCAATCAAACAAGGCACTGCAAAACTAAACACAATAAGGACATTTGTGTCTAACAAATGTGGAATTAGAAGACTGGCATAACTCATTAATTTATGACTTAACACTGGGTTTGTTATAACAGTAACACGACGGGTGCCGCTAGTGAAGTAGGAAATACTTACCCTTCCGCAGCACCTGAGTTCATCCCCAGGTTTTAGTGGGGTTCATGTTGCTCAATCTTAGTTTTCTGTGTAATGTTTTGTAGAGAATTGTTTGTCCTGTTGTCATTTTAAATTTGGCCTTTGTATTGTCAGTCATTCTTTGGTTTATGGATTCTGATTATATATTTGGTGTCTTCAAACACTTCTCTTGACAAAACAAGTCAACATGTCAGTCAATAGCCCCTAAATGATGGCCATATTAAAGTTAAATTAATTTGTTAATATAAACATTGGTTATTAAATGGAACAATTTGTTGTTTCTGTATCAATTTAATTCAAATTATAAAATCTTCAGGCTCAGCAAATTACGTACACTTTTAGTCATACATTATATAGTACTAGTACACTGGAACCTGTGCAATCCGACACCTGAGTTTTCCGACATCCTGTGACATCCGACAAAAATTTATGGTCCCAAAGTAGTTCTGTTAATATAAATAAAACTTGAGTATTCCGACATCCTGTACAATCTGAGACATTCCCTGGTCCCTTGGTGTGTCGGATTAGACAGGTTCTGACATCCTGTACAATCTGACACATTTCCCTGGTCCCTTGGTGTGTCGGATTAGACAGGTTCTGACATCCTGTACAATCCAACACATTTCCCTGGTCCCATGGAGTGTCGGATTAGACAGGTTCTGACATCCTGTACAATCCGACACATTTCCCTGGTCCCTTGGTGTGTCGGATTAGACAGGTTCCACTGTAGTAGCATGGTAAAATTCCAATGTTAGATGGGAATGTACATGGTCATCATGCTTATTAGTTTTAAATTAGATTCAATACATGCATCATTGTGTAAATGTGAAGGAATGTTTGATGTGTTATAACTAACATGGGTAAAACTTAATATATTAAATATTAGATGATTATAAACAATTGTTATCACAGAGAAAAATATCAAAATCTATATTCAATCAATTGTTTTATTTAGAAACTGAACTAGATTTTTTTATGATTTTAAGGTACATTATGCCACATTGTGTATGCAACTTTACCAATAGTTGGAAAATGTTAAATACAGTTAAACCTGTCTAAACCAAACTTCCTTGTGTTTGGAATAGACAGGTGTTCATTTTAAACAGGTTAAATAAATAAAGATTTCCTACATTGAGACATTATTAAATATATTTCCTGTTTTTTCCAGGTTCAGTTTAGACAGGCTTCACTGTAATATGTATGTCAACATAGCACAGAGTCTATAATTCATGTTAAAGATCAAACATTAAAGACAATACTATTTGACAGTAATTGATTGAATCCTATTTGACTTAATATTTTGCTCTGTAATTTTCACTGTGAAGACTACTCTAATTATAAACAGGTATGACTCTAGTTTACCTTGGGTGTGTTGGGATCAGACAGCTAATATACACAAAAACGAAAATTAAAAACATTAACAAGGAAAGTGAAATTTGACTGGATATATGGTAGGCAGCAAAGATTCTGCAGGCAGTTAAAAAAAAAGTAAATTTTGGATCTACTTAGCCATGTAAGCTGCTTAAATGTTCAGGATTACAACAATGAGAAAATTATATTGCAAGATGAAAAATAAAAATAAAATTAAACTGAAAAATCAATTTATAACAAAAAAATAAATAATGTTTACTATAAAAATCTACACCAACAAAAGAAACAAGGGCAATGCAAAGCGTGGTGTATCCCCTCGCTTAAAAATTTGACCTGGTGACCTTGAAAATAAATTGGGTTCCAGATTCTTTTAAGGACTAAGTATGTACCAAGTTTGGTCGAAATCCATTGAAGGATGTTGATGTTAACAAGGATGTTACGGAAGGACGGAAGGTAGCGTTACTATATCCCTTTGCAACTTCATTGGCGAGGGGATAATAAACCAAACTGAAAATGAAAAATGATGTGAAAATTCAATAATTACTACCAAGCTTTATTTCTCTGTGTTACTCATACCTGAACTTGTATTCTTTTTCCCACCGGAGCCTCTATTGTCCATACACATGTAGATAGAGCAGGATAGGAAGATCCTGATATTGGCATGGTAATCTGTCCACTGGTTCCCATAATATAGTATTTACAGTCAGTTACTGCAGAAAAAGAGAAAAAACTTGAGTTGACTTGAGTCAAAGATAAAAAAATTAATTAATTTGAAGAATTTTATCTTTTTAACTATTTACACTATGAAAGTTATCTGAGTAAGAAAATGGTTTACTAGTAAAAGCTTGATGTATATGAGATACATGTACTTGTAAATCTAAGGTAGAATATAAATAATCTAGTGTCTAGTGTTTGTCCTGTAAATCTAATGACAAGAAACATCAACTCTAAAAAAACATTCTTGATATTTCTATAGAATTTATGAAGTACACATCCATATAAGAATCAGAGGGTTTTACAGGACAGAACATTGATATGAGAACCACTTTTAAATCTTTACACATTTGAAGATACCATGGATACTGAGCATTTACATCACAAAACATAAAACTGATAAGACTGTACACAACAGTCGTAAAAAATGTAACCTATAGATACTGCAATGTGTGGTGTCATTTTTTTTGGGTGAGTTATCTCCCTCTTTTTGTTGATTTTCTTATGCTATCTATGTATAAATTACATTTTTATACCAGATCTGATATGTAAAATGATATTTATGATAAGGGATAAGAATCAAAATAGAAAACAAAACATAAAAATTGTGTGATTTTCCACCAAATTCTGATGCTTGTCTGATCCTTATATGGAGAAAAATTGGAGCTATAACAATACATTGAATTTAAAAATATAAACTTCTCTATTAAAGGCTTGAGCTATATATTAACTAAAAGAAATAAGACAGCAATTACATCAAAAGTCAGAATTGGTTTCACAGTTCCTGTACTAACAGATAATGTTCTGAATCAGAATACCTAATCAAGATAAGTCAATATTTCACACTTTATTGACTTATAATCAATTATTCCTCATCATTACAACAAAGTTAAGTATTTTTTTACTTACTACAGAACATTATTGTATTGATTGTCTGACTTTGATTTCCTGTACATCCTAGTATCTATTGTATTCTAGGTCTTATTTAAGTATTATGGTTCTCTCAAACTTTACTTAAAACTGAAATTTGTGATCTAGCTCTTTTCAGGGCCATTTTTTTTAAAATATATTTGGATAATTTTAGAAACTGATCAACTCACTTACATTTGCTTATTGAATGTATAATAATATAAATACATTTTCCTTAAAGCAGGAAGCAACAATCTTATTCATTGATTGTCAAATTTGTTCAAACAGGTTGTGATTTAAATTGACTTGAACTTTAAATATACTGGTTAAGAACAGCTCTATAATGAAATATGAACTAACTATTTACTAACAAGTTTATTATAATAGCTGTTTGTTTCACAGTACAACTATTTACTAACAAGTTTATTATAATAGCTGTTTGTTTCACAGTACAACTATTTACTAACAAGTTTATTATAATAGCTGTTTGTTTCACAGTACAACTATTTACTAACAAGTTTATTATAATAGCTGTTTGTTTCACAGTACAACTATTTACTAACAAGTTTATTATAATAGCTGTTTGTTTCACAGTACAACTATTTACTAACAAGTTTATTATAATAGCTGTTTGTTTCACAGTACAACTATTTACTAACAAGTTTATTATAATAGCTGTTTGTTTCACAGTACAACTATTTACTAACAAGTTTATTATAATAGCTGTTTGTTTCACAGTACAACTATTTACTAACAAGTTTATTATAATAGCTGTTTGTTTCACAGTACAACTATTTACTAACAAGTTTATTATAATAGCTGTTTGTTTCACAGTACAACTATTTACTAACAAGTTTATTATAATAGCTGTTTGTTTCACAGTACAACTATTTACTAACAAGTTTATTATAATAGCTGTTTGTTTCACAGTACAACTATTTACTAACAAGTTTATTATAATAGCTGTTTGTTTCACAGTACAACTATTTACTAACAAGTTTATTATAATAGCTGTTTGTTTCACAGTACAACTATTTACTAACAAGTTTATTATAATAGCTGTTTGTTTCACAGTACAACTATTTACTAACAAGTTTATTATAATAGCTGTTTGTTTCACAGTACAACTATTTACTAACAAGTTTATTATAATAGCTGTTTGTTTCACAGTACAACTATTTACTAACAAGTTTATTATAATAGCTGTTTGTTTCACAGTACAACTATTTACTAACAAGTTTATTATAATAGCTGTTTGTTTCACAGTACAACTATTTACTAACAAGTTTATTATAATAGCTGTTTGTTTCACAGTACAACTATTTACTAACAAGTTTATTATAATAGCTGTTTGTTTCACAGTACAACTATTTACTAACAAGTTTATTATAATAGCTGTTTGTTTCACAGTACAACTATTTACTAACAAGTTTATTATAATAGCTGTTTGTTTCACAGTACAACTATTTACTAACAAGTTTATTATAATAGCTGTTTGTTTCACAGTACAACTATTTACTAACAAGTTTATTATAATAGCTGTTTGTTTCACAGTACAACTATTTACTAACAAGTTTATTATAATAGCTGTTTGTTTCACAGTACAACTATTTACTAACAAGTTTATTATAATAGCTGTTTGTTTCACAGTACAACTATTTACTAACAAGTTTATTATAATAGCTGTTTGTTTCACAGTACAACTATTTACTAACAAGTTTATTATAATAGCTGTTTGTTTCACAGTACAACTATTTACTAACAAGTTTATTATAATAGCTGTTTGTTTCACAGTACAACTATTTACTAACAAGTTTATTATAATAGCTGTTTGTTTCACAGTACAACTATTTACTAACAAGTTTATTATAATAGCTGTTTGTTTCACAGTACAACTATTTACTAACAAGTTTATTATAATAGCTGTTTGTTTCACAGTACAACTATTTACTAACAAGTTTATTATAATAGCTGTTTGTTTCACAGTACAACTATTTACTAACAAGTTTATTATAATAGCTGTTTGTTTCACAGTACAACTATTTACTAACAAGTTTATTATAATAGCTGTTTGTTTCACAGTACAACTATTTACTAACAAGTTTATTATAATAGCTGTTTGTTTCACAGTACAACTATTTACTAACAAGTTTATTATAATAGCTGTTTGTTTCACAGTACAACTATTTACTAACAAGTTTATTATAATAGCTGTTTGTTTCACAGTACAACTATTTACTAACAAGTTTATTATAATAGCTGTTTGTTTCACAGTACAACTATTTACTAACAAGTTTATTATAATAGCTGTTTGTTTCACAGTACAACTATTTACTAACAAGTTTATTATAATAGCTGTTTGTTTCACAGTACAACTATTTACTAACAAGTTTATTATAATAGCTGTTTGTTTCACAGTACAACTATTTACTAACAAGTTTATTATAATAGCTGTTTGTTTCACAGTACAACTATTTACTAACAAGTTTATTATAATAGCTGTTTGTTTCACAGTACAACTATTTACTAACAAGTTTATTATAATAGCTGTTTGTTTCACAGTACAACTATTTACTAACAAGTTTATTATAATAGCTGTTTGTTTCACAGTACAACTATTTACTAACAAGTTTATTATAATAGCTGTTTGTTTCACAGTACAACTATTTACTAACAAGTTTATTATAATAGCTGTTTGTTTCACAGTACAACTATTTACTAACAAGTTTATTATAATAGCTGTTTGTTTCACAGTACAACTATTTACTAACAAGTTTATTATAATAGCTGTTTGTTTCACAGTACAACTATTTACTAACAAGTTTATTATAATAGCTGTTTGTTTCACAGTACAACTATTTACTAACAAGTTTATTATAATAGCTGTTTGTTTCACAGTACAACTATTTACTAACAAGTTTATTATAATAGCTGTTTGTTTCACAGTACAACTATTTACTAACAAGTTTATTATAATAGCTGTTTGTTTCACAGTACAACTATTTACTAACAAGTTTATTATAATAGCTGTTTGTTTCACAGTACAACTATTTACTAACAAGTTTATTATAATAGCTGTTTGTTTCACAGTACAACTATTTACTAACAAGTTTATTATAATAGCTGTTTGTTTCACAGTACAACTATTTACTAACAAGTTTATTATAATAGCTGTTTGTTTCACAGTACAACTATTTACTAACAAGTTTATTATAATAGCTGTTTGTTTCACAGTACAACTATTTACTAACAAGTTTATTATAATAGCTGTTTGTTTCACAGTACAACTATTTACTAACAAGTTTATTATAATAGCTGTTTGTTTCACAGTACAACTATTTACTAACAAGTTTATTATAATAGCTGTTTGTTTCACAGTACAACTATTTACTAACAAGTTTATTATAATAGCTGTTTGTTTCACAGTACAACTATTTACTAACAAGTTTATTATAATAGCTGTTTGTTTCACAGTACAACTATTTACTAACAAGTTTATTATAATAGCTGTTTGTTTCACAGTACAACTATTTACTAACAAGTTTATTATAATAGCTGTTTGTTTCACAGTACAACTATTTACTAACAAGTTTATTATAATAGCTGTTTGTTTCACAGTACAACTATTTACTAACAAGTTTATTATAATAGCTGTTTGTTTCACAGTACAACTATTTACTAACAAGTTTATTATAATAGCTGTTTGTTTCACAGTACAACTATTTACTAACAAGTTTATTATAATAGCTGTTTGTTTCACAGTACAACTATTTACTAACAAGTTTATTATAATAGCTGTTTGTTTCACAGTACAACTATTTACTAACAAGTTTATTATAATAGCTGTTTGTTTCACAGTACAACTATTTACTAACAAGTTTATTATAATAGCTGTTTGTTTCACAGTACAACTATTTACTAACAAGTTTATTATAATAGCTGTTTGTTTCACAGTACAACTATTTACTAACAAGTTTATTATAATAGCTGTTTGTTTCACAGTACAACTATTTACTAACAAGTTTATTATAATAGCTGTTTGTTTCACAGTACAACTATTTACTAACAAGTTTATTATAATAGCTGTTTGTTTCACAGTACAACTATTTACTAACAAGTTTATTATAATAGCTGTTTGTTTCACAGTACAACTATTTACTAACAAGTTTATTATAATAGCTGTTTGTTTCACAGTACAACTATTTACTAACAAGTTTATTATAATAGCTGTTTGTTTCACAGTACAACTATTTACTAACAAGTTTATTATAATAGCTGTTTGTTTCACAGTACAACTATTTACTAACAAGTTTATTATAATAGCTGTTTGTTTCACAGTACAACTATTTACTAACAAGTTTATTATAATAGCTGTTTGTTTCACAGTACAACTATTTACTAACAAGTTTATTATAATAGCTGTTTGTTTCACAGTACAACTATTTACTAACAAGTTTATTATAATAGCTGTTTGTTTCACAGTACAACTATTTACTAACAAGTTTATTATAATAGCTGTTTGTTTCACAGTACAACTATTTACTAACAAGTTTATTATAATAGCTGTTTGTTTCACAGTACAACTATTTACTAACAAGTTTATTATAATAGCTGTTTGTTTCACAGTACAACTATTTACTAACAAGTTTATTATAATAGCTGTTTGTTTCACAGTACAACTATTTACTAACAAGTTTATTATAATAGCTGTTTGTTTCACAGTACAACTATTTACTAACAAGTTTATTATAATAGCTGTTTGTTTCACAGTACAACTATTTACTAACAAGTTTATTATAATAGCTGTTTGTTTCACAGTACAACTATTTACTAACAAGTTTATTATAATAGCTGTTTGTTTCACAGTACAACTATTTACTAACAAGTTTATTATAATAGCTGTTTGTTTCACAGTACAACTATTTACTAACAAGTTTATTATAATAGCTGTTTGTTTCACAGTACAACTATTTACTAACAAGTTTATTATAATAGCTGTTTGTTTCACAGTACAACTATTTACTAACAAGTTTATTATAATAGCTGTTTGTTTCACAGTACAACTATTTACTAACAAGTTTATTATAATAGCTGTTTGTTTCACAGTACAACTATTTACTAACAAGTTTATTATAATAGCTGTTTGTTTCACAGTACAACTATTTACTAACAAGTTTATTATAATAGCTGTTTGTTTCACAGTACAACTATTTACTAACAAGTTTATTATAATAGCTGTTTGTTTCACAGTACAACTATTTACTAACAAGTTTATT